>OY754312.1:59041058-59620741 GCA_963573325.1 Astragalus glycyphyllos | reverse complement strand
TTGGGTCACATATTCTGCATTGGGTACTTCCGTTACCAAGACCTCATCCATGGAAGCAACATGGTTGCTTACCTGAAAAGTTAAATATTAAAAAGCAAGCTCAGCCAAAGAATTTAACCCACAAAGATTCCTTTTGCACAGTACATGGCTTGGAAGAGCACGTACCCGTAAGAAGAGGCTTGCCTTTAGGTCTTTACAGCAATGCAGTGTGTAATTTTTCTAATCCATACACCTGTTACTTCCAGCATATATCATTCAGATCAAATATCCTAGGAAGTACCTAAACCTCAAAAGAAGAATTTGTGCAATGCTCTACCGTGGGACACTTGACACTTTTAGTTGTCTTTCTCAATTTTTAGAAAAAATTTATTAATGTTCAATACCAATGAATATGAGAATATCACAAAAGTTAGATAAATGACTACATTTTTTTTTATAATGTCAACAAAGACTGATTAACCATAGCATCGATTCTCTTTGATGATTTATAATCTATGTTTCATATTAATTTTATACTAATTTCACATGTTTTAGCAGGCATTGGCATTGTCTATCTCCTATCGGTTCTTTCTGGCAAATATAAGAGAAGATATTTGGAAATCATACCTGAACACCGTTTAATCCGTTCATACACATATGACAGACAATTTCCGAGGATAGGAACGACAACAGCTTGCATCATACAAAGAATTGTTGAATCTTCTTCGGAACTGAAATCCCTAGTCACTGTAGATACATATGCAAAAATAAAAATAAAAAAACTAATTGAATGAAAAACCCAGGCAATGCCTACCGTCAATGACATTTGAATTTCAAGAAAATACATGTGAATTCACGGAATATAGATATAGAATCGATCACAGGGAAGAATTGCAAATAATTGAGTACCTCGTTTGCGATAGAAAGAGGTGGAAGACGGCAAAGAATCCCGCCGAAAATCACGGAATCGGTTGAGCCAGCGCTGAAGAGTGAAGGAGAGATAACCATCGGCATCGGCGGCAAGGATGAGGTGGTGATGGCGGCGGCGCCAATGGCGGTCGACGGTGACTCTAAAGCGGTTTCTAAACTGCAGCTGCAAGGATCGGGCCTTGCTCTTCCGAACATCACCGCGATCAAGCGGTGCATCAGATGCGGAAGGAGAGAAATCTCAAGCCAGAGAATAATGGTTTTTTTTAGAAAAAAATAAAATAAACGGATTGTTTATGCAATTAAGTGCAAAGTTCAAAGTTGCAAAGCACGAGTGTAGAGCAAGAAAATTATTGGATGCAATGTAAGTATGCAAAATATTCCACCACGCTTCTTGACTAGTGTTTCTGTTAGGGCAGTGCTTGCCACCGCCTCTGAGTGCAAAAATAAAACAACTCAGGTGACGGATGATATGCACAAGTAATAAAACCAGTAGTGCATTTTGCACAAACGGCCTATTAAAGGTTTATAGGTCTTTCTTATATTTACATAAGTTACCCCCAAAGATTGAATAATTGTAAATTTGGCCAAATAAAAAACTTATATTATGTTTCACTACAAACTCAGGTTAAGTTGAGTTATTTTAATTGAAAAAACTCAACTGTTATTCATTTTTTATTTCGAGGTTATATCCAATTCAAACCCCCAATTCAGTCATCTTCTTTCTTATTTCTCCTCCATTGGTGAACCTCGAAAAACAGAAAAGCAACAGATGAAGGACGACGACGTAGAAGCAGTTAAACGAAGCACCGGACTTGAATCGAATTCCGATTATCCATAGAAGCAGTTCAAGGAAGGACGACGACATATATTAGTTGAAGGAAGAAGGACGAAGAAATCATTTTTGTTGTACGCAAGTTTAGTTAACTATTAAGGTAATATACAGATTATTGATATTATTGAATATTCCCCAAACTTTGTTTATTTTTTTTTGTTATTTTCTTCATTAGTGTTAGGTTCCCCCTTGTAGATCTCAGATTTGATTTATGCTGATTTGCATTATTGTTAACATATTTATACTCAATTTTCGTTTTTAAAAATGTATGTTGTTTAGGGTACATTGAACAACGAAAATTTGATTTAGTGATCGATAACCCTGTAGTCCCGGCTATTTAATGTTGATAATTAATTTTATATTTGAAACTAGGAATTAAATTGCTTTATTGCAGCTGGTAATATTATTTGAAAGTGTAATTTTTAATTATAAGTATAGCACTTGTTTTTTTATAGATTTGAATTTCGCAGTTATTATAATGGCTTCAACACAAGAATCTGAAGCTGAAGTGCAAGTTTCATCACGAAATAATGAATTGGAAGGTTCTAAGTCCCAAAACAATCAATCCCAAAACAATCATGAGCAGGACCATGAATCACAAAACAATCAAGAGATTCAAGACCAGGACAATCAATTTGAAGTAGAGGTTAATGAAAGTAATCCACAAGGGTGTCATTTTGGTGTGGAAACTGCTGTGAATGAGTTAGAGGATTTAGCTAGAATTGACATTCAAACAATCACTAGTGAAGAATTATTGAGGTATCACTTCCCAAATATTGAGTCTGCATTCATGTTTTATAATAGATATGCTGGCCACCATGGGTTTGCAGCAAGGAAAAGCAGGGTTGTTTATGATTGCGCTGGTGTAAAAATTCAGCAGACATTCATTTGCCACCATGAGGGTGTTAAACATGCTAAAATTAAGGAAGGGAAGACGACAACTAAAAAAGGTGGTTCAAAGCCGATTATAAGATGTAACTGTCGTGTGTTATTCCAGGTGCATATAGATGTTGAATCTGGTAGGTGGAACATAAAACGGTTTTACGATGAGCATAACCATGCTGTTGTAGACGACAACTTTCAAGGGATGCTATCAGCACACAGGAAGTTGAGCGAGTACGATAAGCATCAGATGAGAAGTATGAGAGATGTTGGTATAAAGACTTGTGACATATATAGATATGCTGCTAGTCAGGCGGGGGGCTTTGAGAAACTTGGATTCTCCAAAAGAGACATGTATAACGAACTGAGGAACCAAAGGAGAAGTCAATTTTCAGATGCTAAGGTTGCGCTTGACTATCTCCAAGACTTATGTTTGAAAGACAGTAAGATGTATTGGAAGCATACGGTAAATGATGAGGGCCAGTTAGAAAACCTCTTTTGGTGTGATGGTCTTAGTCGGGCTGACTATTCTGTTTTTGGTGATGTTGTTGCATTTGATGCTACATATCGAAAGGTTAAATACTTTTGTCCTCTCGTTGTCTTTTCTAGAGTAAATCACCACAACCAGAGTATTGTTTTTGCAGCAGCCATTGTTTTGCAAGAAAGTATACCAACATATGAGTGGTTGTTGGAACAATTTTTGGTAGCAATGGATGGTAAAATGTCTGTTTCTGTTATAACTGATGGGGCCCTTGCTATGAAGAGTGCTATTGCTAAAGTATTTCCAAATGCTCATCATCGACTATGTGCTTGTCACTTGATAAGAAATGTGTCGGCAAATGTTAAAGATCCACAGTTTGTCAATAGGTTTAGACATTGTATGTTGGGTGATTTTGATAAACAAGTTTTTATGCGTAAATGAAAAGATATGGTTGAGGAGTTTGGTCTGGAAGAAAACCTTTGGGTGTTAGAACTGTACGAGAAGAGGAAAATGTGGGCAGCTAGCTACTTTAGAGGTAATTTCTTTGCTGGGTTTAGGACTACATCTCGTTGCGAGGGCCTTAATTCAAAATTCGCAAAATATGTCAATGTCCGGAATTGTTTACTTGAATTTCTTAAATTGTTTTACCGTTGGATTGATCAAAGGTATAGGGAACTTGAAGCTGACTTTTCATCTTCATATGGTGAGCCTCAATTGCAAAGTCAGTTTCGTGACTTGGAGATGTCAGCTGCAACTGTATACACGAAGGAGGTATACGGATTATTTTGTCCGGTCCTTCGTCGATGTTGCAATTGTGTCATTGTAGGCAGCAGTCAGACTGGAAGCAAATACTTCTACAATGTTGTCAGGCACAACAAAGAAGGATCCACTTGGCGTGTATCCTTCTGTGCAGATACTTTGCAATTCAAATGTTCTTGTCTAATGTTTGAATCTTTGGGCATTCCTTGTAAACATATTGTGTCTGTTTTGTTGGTATTGGGTATTAAACGGTTGCCTGAAACCCTTGTGTTAAAGAGATGGACCAAGGGTGCAAAAGACACGATTGTTTTGCCATGCAGCAAGAAAGATGTTCCCCGCGATCCTGATGTCATTAGCAGATACGTAGGATTGGTGGAGCGGTGTAAAAGAATGGTAACTGCACTTTTTGAAGGTGGTAGTGAAGAACACGTACTTAAGTGTGTAGATTTGATCACATCACAAACAGAAGAGTATGAAGCACTACGAAGAAGTAAGGAAGTTGTACGGGATAATGTTGATCCTTACGTTGCTGGAACTCTTAAAAATCCTAGTCAAGCTAGAACCGTAGGATGTGGTCGTGCCTCCTCATCACAGAAAAAAGGTCGCAAAAATACAACTAAGAAGCGTTGTGGTAAATGTGGTGCTGTTGGTCACTATCGAACTTCTTGCCATGTACGCAGAAGACTATTCAGGAAAAAACAACAAATTGAAGAAGAAGAAGAAGAAGAAGAAGAAGAAGAAGAAGAAGAACTAGGAGAAGGCAGGCAAGCGAATGATTTGTATTGTGGGAATCTTGAACTGGTAAAATTTGGTATACGTATTTCAATTTTATGTTCAAAATGTGTGAGTAATGCTATTAATTGTAGATTTTTTATGTGTTTTAGTCACTGGGCTAGAATAAGGAAAGGCATATGCATGGAGTATGTTGTCGAAAGTGGTACTCAAAGGAAGTTTGTTGATAGAAATTTAGCATTAGAGTTACCTTTAAGTTATGTGTGTCGTATTTTAATTAATGTACTTTGAACATTATGGTTTGTAAGCAATATGACAACCATCGCACAATGTTTTTTTAGTTAAAATTGGCTAACAAGTGTATTAATATAAGTTAATTTCGTTATGCTGACTTAATTATATGTTTGTGGAATGTTTTAACGTGAAAAACGTATACAACAATTATAGATTCGCCAAACAACATATGGGCCACTAACATAATGGGCTTTATACCAGTAATGCAACGGGCGTTGGTCGACTATATTGGCCCAATAGGTTGATTACATTTGTTGTTCAGATACACTTATGAACCCATCATCGTAGTTGATCATATAGAAAGACGAGTTGTTGCCCTTAGAAACCCAAAGTATTTGGTTTCTACTTATATTTTTGAAACGGGTAGTATAAATTACGTAGAACTTAATAAGATGACTATAAATTAATTAAGCAAAACGTGGAAAGACATGTAGTTAGAGGGATAAACCCAATGTAATGTGTACATGATCCAAAGTTGATAATTGAAGACAAGGAAATAGAAAGACGAAATAGTTGTACACGTTCTACACGTTGTACACAAAAGAAACAAGAAGTACACTGAATGACATCAAGCATTGACCCGGCTATTTCACCCGCAAAAAACTTCTTAACAAATCCAGCACTCCCCTTCACCTTCCTACACCACGTTGCATTCATGGAAAACAAACTAATTTGAGTCACCATCCTACACCATGACCTCCCCATACATTATGCTACAAAATCATTCTAGCATTGTTGATGCATTCAAGGACCTTGATATACTCTTCAATTTTATGGACACGTTCCGTCCGAATGATGTTATGCAAACCTAGGAGCAACCCTGCCAACTCCCTTCCATGAATTTGTTCTTCATGAATCTAAAAAAAAAAAGATAAAGCATTTATTGTGATTCGCAACAAATATAGATGAAGTAAATTTAAATGTTGGTAAATTATATGTCTACTAACCGATCTTTGTGGATTTGGTGTGAACTTGTCTTCCATGGCCATCCACTCGATGACCCACAAACCAGCATTTTCACTGTTTATAGGTTAACATTAGCTTCTTGTTGGTTCATAAATGCATTATCTATGAAATTTATAATAATACCTTGTGTTGCAGTTGGCTACTCCTCTAGGCTCCACATAAGTGTAATTATCAAAATCACAATTTTTGTAGAGGACCACATTTGGAAAAATGTGTGTTGGAGCATTTTGGATATAACATGAGCCTACACATGTGAACACAAAGAAGTTTAGTTGGAAGTTAATATGTTAACAGAAAATGATGTACCGTAATTGTAATACAAAAATTAGTTTACCACATGTTTGATCCTGAGTTGCCTATGTAATCTGGTTGAGAAACATGGGTTGGAGTCAAAATGGTAAATTTTACCATCTAACAGTGAAATAACCATGAGGTACCAATGGTCACCAGTTTGCAAGGGAACATATATCTATCGTATGAGTCATATAAAAATGAGTTAAAATAAGAACGTATTCATTTAAAATTATTAACAAGAGCATGGTATTTTAAGTTATTGATTAATGGGTTGAGCTTACGTATTTGAGGTCCATGAAGGCATCCATCCACCGAGCTTCTATGTAGGATTCAACAATTTTGAACCAATCTCTCTCCCCAAAAATTTAGTCCTGTAAGTAGGTTTTGTTGAAGGAATATAAGTTGTAAAATAAACCAGACTTTAAAAACTTATTATGAAGATATAAAATGATTGCGTTACCACAAATGATGGAGGGAGACACCAAACATAGTTTAAAGGAAGATCTGTTTGTAGACATCGGTGTTTGTCACAGGCCAAAGACATAACCTAAGATGACAAGTCTAATAGTTTAGATGAATATTGATTATATTATTTAAGATAAACAATAACAAGTAATGGATTAACAATTTGTACCAGAGGTGTTATCTTTTTGCCTGGCAGCATACACTCAAGATCCTTCCTTCTAGCTTCATAGTGTATGGTCTTAACAATTAATTTATTTTGGCTTAAATATTTGAAATACATTAAAACATGTTAGGATATGTTTCATATGATTAAAAATATAATGTAATTACATAGTCAGTGCAACCTTAATGTTCTATAGTAGACAAAAACTTACTTTACTCGAATATCCCTCCATGTTGCATAAGCAACAACATGAACTTCGACGTCAGGAAACTCGAATTGAGATTTAATTCTAAACCTTACCTCCGCACCCTAGTATACACGTTTAGTTAGTAACTAACAGAACCAGTTGTCTGTTAAAGTTATTACAGTATTCTAACATATTTCCCATACCTTAGGTATCACAGAACGCTTTGATTTACCAGAAGAACTAGATGCTTTCCTCTTAGAACCGGCTTTGACGTCACTTCTGTCACCAACTACACGGTTCTTTGCTGGAGATGGAGTAGTGAAACAGAGATTTTTTGCAACATCTCCACCATAACTACTTCCCTATACATTGGTAAGTTCACAACTCAAATGACGATATGGGTTAGGGTTATGAAGAAGAAAGACCATGAAATAAATTAACAGAGGACTACCTTTTCACGTGCCTTCATATTATACTCCGAGGAATGATTGATCCTTTCTGGCTCCTTACCCTTTGTAGAGGCATAGGTGGATTGACTCCATATACCTGGGAGTGGAGGTTGGCTCAAAGATGTTGTTGTTGTAGGAGCAGAATGAAGTATTCCATTCCCATTATCTTCTTCTGGGTCAGCACCGACCAGATATTCATTTATGTCAAACCCTAAAACCCCCATTAAGTTGTTGTTTGGACTGTTGTTCATTGTCCCTTGATCTACAACAGATGGGTTGTTTTGGGTTGAACTGTTTGGTTGGTCTTTTTTCTTAAGTTCAGCATTTTTCTTTATAATTTGTAAATCTGGTGTAATGATTTTATATGAGATTTTTATATCAAATATGGCAAATTTGACATCCTGAAATAGTTGTTATTACGATTAAAAAATTTTGGACTTCAAAAACATTCTTTGATAAGTTTAGCGTAAAAAAGTTTTTACCTTCAAGTGTTGAAGAACAAATTGGTAAAATGCCATGTTGTCCATTGGTGCTTGTTGCGTTGGTGTGGGTTGTTCAGGTTGAGTTGTTTGAACAACTTTGTCACTTATGAACATATAAAAACGTTTAAGAACAAATAAGGATGATGTTTGAACGTAGCATATAAGATTAAAATGAAGGAAGAAGAAACTTACACTGTATCTTGAAATGGTTGATTGATTCCAGAATCATTTCCATCAGCATTTGACATTTTTGTAGGGTTTGTAATGGTGCGCCGATGAGGATATGAGCGGCTATGTTGTACCTTATATACAAGAAGAAGCTTGAGGAAGAGGATACGGTCAAACGAAAGTTGTGTATCGATTCCATTGTGTAGAATTGATGTTGCACCAAAATGGGATACGTCTATAGGTTGGTAGATGAGGTTAAGCAATCTTGTAAGCTTAGAAAATGTAGGATGTAGCAGTCCATGCTTCCATCCAGCTACATGAGTTGCATGCTTGGAGTTATTTTTTTCAATTGACTTTACATGTGTTTTATTATTTTAATAAAGTTTATCACTAATTTAAGGAATAGATGTAAGATTGTCCTATGGAGCAGACATGTAAGACAAAAAATCGATTTTCCTATGTAACCGTGCATTTTTTTCTCATTGGCGCCAATTCGCTTGGTTGACACTGTTGAAGATAACAATTTGAAATAATTTCCAATTTTTTTTTGTTTTGTAAAGACATTTTCGAATATTTAATATTAAGACTTATGTATCACCTTATTTTATTAAAAAAATAGTGTTTGATGTTTAATTTAAAAAACGAATTTCGCTTAGTAACAAAATTGAAAACAAGCCTTATTATTGACGTAACATATGTGATTGTTGTTTGTTTACTAGTTTATTACACTATTTGATTATAATTTGCAACAAAGCCAAAAATCATTCGCAATTGTCTATGACTTAGTAGATTAAATAAGGTCATTAAATCGCAAATACAAGTAATGGGTGTGGTCAATAGATAATAAACGTTGGTTAAGAAGGAAACACTGTCGAACGTTGGCCAAAAAGTGGGAAAGTAAGGTTCGCAGATGATGTCAGGTTTAGGTTGTCATGCATGTTGCGAGGTGACGGTATGGTTCAGTATGTCAAACTGATTTGTGACCATATGAGTGTGGAAAAAGACAAATAGATTTAAAGATTCAATGTGATATTAGTTCGATTGAAATGGAACTAAATTTTGTAACTAAGTTTGTTGGTAAGTAACCAACTTTGTTCCATTGTCATGCATTCGTTTTTTTTAATTTATTAGTTATAGTAAACATATTATTTAATGGATAGTTGTAATACTATACAACTTTAAGATGTTATATTAATCATATAATCCAACATTATAATGGTAATTACAACATAATAATAATGGAGGAAGATTTTAATTTGATTAGAAGTTTTACATTAGAATGACACATTTTAGATTAGGAAAACAGTTTTTGTGATTTTACTAATTATAATGATTATAACCCTGAAATGGTGACATACAGTTGTAAATAAATCGCAACATTACTCAAAGGTAAGACAAACCATTAGACGAAATGGTTTTGAATTACATAAACAACGAATAAAACAAATGAAATAGTAATTATAACAATAAGACCCTGCACCCTAGCCCTTTCCTTAAGAAGTTTGTTTTGTAGCCGCTCAATTTTTTGGGTTCCTTGTTCCAATAGCTTATCAGCGTAAAGGCAACCACTACAAGGAGGAGTTTGTGTTGTTGTTGGTGGTGTAGCAATTGTATCTGAATAACGTTGTACCATTCTAGCACTTCTTGGAAGATAATCTTGTTCAGTCAAATCGTCCTCCCACCTAAAGAGTTTGCAACTTTGTTCTGTGTTCTAAACAAAATGAATAACAACAATTTGTGAGGCTATGTAGGCCCTCATTGGCGCACAATGGAGATGCAACACAGTTCTACAAAGAAAGATTTGACTTACTTGCCAATTTGCACATTTCCAGTACCTACTATTTGGATTTAGGGATGTGTTCGCAATGTAGGCCCTCATTGTCGTATCACAACCACATATGGGCAACCTATTTGCATCTAAGTTACCCATTGGAATTGGATTTGAATTAGAACCTTGCGATCCTGCAAAGAATTCGTATGGTTGCATTGTTTTGGTAGTGAAGAAGATTGCACTCTGAACCTTGGGTAACAGTTGGGTATGTGAGTGTATATATGAGTGAATTACCAGTAGTTGATGTCATTAATCGGTTCCTAATAAATAATGGTCGCATGTAACGTTTAATGTTTTAATCGTTATTTGGTTTTATGATTACTATATATAAAGTTTAATTAAATAATGAAATACGTATGTTCAGCCGTGCGATTAAGAGTCATATTGGTTTTGTCTTCGTTCCACGTTCGATTCCTTGTAACCCCAATTTTTTTTAAACAATGTTATTTACTGAACAGTAACTTGTCGAAAATAAATCCAAAGTTTATAGAAAGGTTGTTACCATCAACTACGAAATCAACGATGGAGAATGGATGATTCGTACTTCATTGACGACTGTTATTCACGATCCGCGTGACAGCTTGGTTTACTACAAATAGTAAATAAATTGAATTGAATAATTGGTTGGGAAAGTAAGAATACTCGAAAATAATTCTTAATTTATAAATTCAGGGCGAATAAATAATAAACATTTTAATGGTAAATATTTTATTTTTAAATAATTTATTTCTAAAACAAAAATTTAAGTGGTGAAGCAAAATAAAAGAAATTTAGGTGCCGAAGATTAAGATGCAATTGTGAAATGTAAAATAAGACTCAGTACAAGCACAATTTGATGGTAAACATTGTTGATAACAATAGTTCAACCTTCCATCTTACAAATTGGACCACCAGCTACAATATAAGTAACTTTGAAGTCGATAGGAATTTCGTTACTTTGAAGTTCAAAGAAGCTGAACATTGATCTAACACCGGCGTCGTTATTTATTGCGACAAATTCATATTGAATAGAGTCATCTTCCAACGATATGTAGGGGCATCTAGATGATATGGTTTCTATTCTCCTTGTTTCACCGTTTCTAATTAAAAATCAATTAAACTAGCTTTTTAGAGAAGCAAATGTGTATTTAGTGTTAATAGGAAACATAGTTGGAGGTTTACCAAAATCAAATGTAACTGATGCATATTTCCTAACCACGTCCTCAAATGTTTTGAAGGAGGGGGAGGAGGAGGAGTAGCAGGAGGAGGGAGAGGAGGAGGAGAGGTGAGGATATGTGAATACAAGTAGGCTAAAGACTTCAATTTATAGTGTAGTTTTACTTTGTTCCCCTAATTCAAATATCGTGTTATAACATAAACAGTGTATAACCTTTAAATAAGATACGATGCGGTTACTACTGTATGTTGTTAGTGAACGGAGCATTAATGAGATTCGACGTCTTTTGTTCAGGAGAAACTTTGTTAGCAATTCACTAAATAGTGATACGGAATGAGGAACTTTGTTACAATTTCTGATTTCCAATTCTTATAGAGCGAGAGACTAGTGACTCACAGACAATTATGAATCAGGTCCACATTTTATCTGACATCCTACTGTATCTGAATTACATTATAACTAAATAATGAAGAATATTGATGTTAGAATTTGAAACCCTAATAGTGTCATATGCGCAACTAATAACATTAGACCACATATTTAGTTTTACATTTTATGTTGTGTATTATGGACAAGTTATAGTAGTTACCCACATCAACGTTGAGTCGTTTGGTGTGTTCCGGTTGCCATGTCGTGTGTTCGATACTTCCATGGGCCGAGGTTTTTTAATTTTACTATTTTCAAATGGCTTTGTGTATTTTCTAGTGTTCAACTCCAAGTGACGCGGATCACTAATAGTGGCCGTTGATAACAAACACGAAGATAGTAGTTGACCGTTGGATGGGCCGAGCTTTTAATTATTTCGTGCGACCTAACAAGTTGTTGTACAGCTTCAGTTTAAACTTGATAATAAATATTATTGTCACAATATTTATTACCCTAATAAACCATAGCTA
The DNA here is from genome assembly GCA_963573325.1 of Astragalus glycyphyllos. Taxonomy (NCBI): domain Eukaryota; kingdom Viridiplantae; phylum Streptophyta; class Magnoliopsida; order Fabales; family Fabaceae; genus Astragalus; species Astragalus glycyphyllos. The sequence goes on along the minus strand of OY754312.1, from coordinate 59,608,795 downwards.
CCTACCAAAATTTAATGTCATCTATTACATTCAACAACATCAAAGCTTGCATTCCCCATTATAAATAACCACACGAAGTATTTACAATCAGAACCCTCATCAACATCATCTTACTACCCACTTTTAATTTTATCCCCATGTTGCTCCACCGTTCGAACTTTATTTTCTTAAGGAAGTATCGACATTTTAGTCCGACTAAGCCTCCTGATGGCAGTGTAGTCGTGACTAAGGTGGTGGATTTGCTCATGTTTCAAGCAATCGATGTCATGTTCCTTTGGAATGCTCGTAGTGACTAAATATATTTCGGTCTTTTTCACGGGAACCGCTAGAGATTTTCGATTCATGAGACCAATGTGAACATAATACTCGTATAGAGAGTAAAGTTCATTTGGATTTCATCATCATTGAACCGTACAAATGGAAGATCATCAAGATCATCAACATTCATAAACTACATCCACGAATAATGCATAAAAACTTATTTATTTGCATAAGTTGTTTTTCATAAGCTCCCCATAATAACTAGTGTGCTTCCAAGCACCAAGTTCTTTCACAGCTTGGATTTGAAAGGGAGACTAAACCCCCGTGGCTGTATTTGCAATCAATAATCTGAAATCTTAGTGAACCAATATGGAGAATTGTTGGTTAACAGGTTAAGTCAACAATATATGCAGTAAATCAATACCGTTATGCAAACTGTTAGTTAGTTAGTGATACTATGCGTAGTTTTCTCTTGCTTTTTATGGCTTAAATGTATTTTTGCTCTCCTTATTTTACTTAAGAAAATTGCTATTATTAGCGAAATTGTTTCTCGAAAACCACCCATCTATGATGCGTCAACATCTAATGAAGTCTTTAAGCAGATCTAGTTGTTGAATAGTAATACATGGGCATCATGACCACATAACACTACATCAATTCGTGCGTGTGTTCACGAATTTTTGCCGTGACTTTTAGCATTTCTCTTTACTTAAAAAGGGATTTTAATTCCTCCATTTCAAAATTGGGTTTAGTTCCCCGTTTTCGCACATCGTTGAAATTCCTATTTGTTTTTTACTACAAAAGTTGTGCTATTTGGTCTTAAAATTGGTGATTTTTGGCCCTATTTTTTAATCTGGATAGAAAATACAATAAACTATCAATATTGAGACTTGAGACTAAAAATCACCACTTTGCGGCTTAAAAATCTCCACGTTTGGGGTCGAACATTTGGGTTAAGACCAAAACTTCAACAATGCGTGAAATTGAGGACTCAAAACTCGAATTAGGTTCTGTATACCTTTTACTGATGAATACTCCTACGAAAATGTGGTTAGTAATTTAACATTTATGTACTCAGTTTCTTAAACTATAACTAGTTTGTCAATTGCGATTATTTAAACTTATTGTCAATAAATTGTAACTATATCACATGCTTATTTGGCAGCCATTAGGCCCTCGCTTCAGCAGCCACATTGGGGCAAATGACTTACGATTCACAAACTCTGTAACAATTTCAAATGTCCATGATGGAACAACACACAAAGTTGAGTTGACCTATATACATGAACAGGAACAATATTGGTTTAGAAAAGGTTGGCATCAGTTAACCTACAAGTGTGGACTGCATAGACCAACTATGTTGTTCTTTGAGTATATTGGGGGCTTTAACTTTCGCATGAGGTTCACAAACGGTTTTGAACGCACGCGTCAAAATCAACATGTTGTTGAGTATTCAGGGTATCCTAACAAAAGCCAACCAGTTTTTAAACAAGGAAAACCACTTGTAAGTATTGTTGACTAATTGAGTATACTATTTTTATTCATACTAAGTGTTCTTACTAATCATACTTTTGTACCAGTATGTACCTGTGGATGCTATGAAGAGGTTGTTTCTGGTGAACCAACATACTGTAGATGTTATGCTACCATCTGGGGAAGTGAAAACCTGGTATCTTTTGTGGGAAGAAAAGACTAGTCTTGGTGGAGGATATGCTAAACAATGCTTTCTTAGTTCTGGTTGGTACGAATTTAACAAAGTCCTTCAAATTCCCTCTGGACATTGTCTTCGTTTTCGTAGTACATCAAATGAAAATTTCATCTATGTTGAGATTGTTAGCTCCGATGTCTCCACCGAAATGTCTTGCTAAATAACTCCATGCATGTTTATCTCTCACCATTTGAACAATACTTTGCATGTCAACTTAATTTTAAATATGGTTCAGGTTAAACAAACACTTACTACTTCATCTTTGGACACTGTTATCTACTATTTGTCAAATGTGTCACTCATTGTTCTTACTATGTGTTTATGTCTTCTACTTGGTTTGGTTCCTATTTGTTAATTGGATGACAATGAACAATTTTCTATTCCATACAATTGACGGAATCATACAAATTATATCTTTACATAATTTCTAGTATTATAACTCTTTTTTTCTATTAAATGATTGCTTTGTCAATTGTGTCTGCCACAAATATTTTTGGTTAACAATTCAAACATTATTCCATATATTAATCTATATGCGTTTGTTTAACAATTTCTAAAAAAATACATGAACCTGGGCCACAGATTAATTTGGTCTACGATCATTAAGCCCAACCCAGTTGACGAAGCCCAAACACTCAGATTATTTTTGATTCACTAGTAACTTGATTATATCCATTCGTATATTCAACCTAAAAAATAAAAACCGTTCGTATTCTTCTTTTTTATATTTTTGACATTAACATGTTCGTATTTTAAATAAATTAATTACTAATCAAGTATTTTAATATCAATTACTTTCAATAAATACCTGTATTAACTAAACTGTTCCTTTTTGAACATGATCATGATGAGTCGCTTCCCCTTCCCAATGGTTGCTTCCTTTCCCAACAATGGTGACCCCTTGGTTTCTCTCAATGTCCCTATAAGGATACAACCATTTCCATGTCGTAAATTAAACCATTTTCAATCTACTACATCTCTCAACTACAACAATGAATCCATCATCAAACAACCACGATAATGGCATTCACAATGAACAACAACTTAACCCCCAACAAAGAATGTCAAGGACCCTCCCATTCTCGCTCCAACTTCCAGACACTGTCAACGATAATATTATGAACAGAGTTCATGTTGTTGATAACGTAACCGGGGCACAACGAGCGTGTTCTAATTGGTGGAACTTCTTCAAAAACACTACTACCATTTGGCGTACTATTGACATGCGAAACAACCTCTGTAATTTTTCCTACAAAACTTTGGTTAACATCTGTACAATTGCAATTGAACGTAGTGCCGGTGAACTACAAGCCATTTATATTGATGGATTCTGCAACAATGAACTTCTACAAACCATAGGTGACAGGTAACCAATTTTCAATTCAATTTCGTATCTGTTATTAGGATGAATTTTATAATATGCTTTACTACATTGTTTAAAATTCGAATATCTTTTTTTACATTTTTGACAGTGCTCCAACACTACAAATCCTTCATCTGCATAATTGTTGGGATCTCACTGACAGAACATTCGCTCAAGTAATAAACAGACTTCCACAACTAACAGAAATTTCTCTCTCAGTGGACTACATTTCAGTGGACACCGTGTCACGAATTGGTCGTGCATGTCCTCATTTAAAAGACTTTGACATTGCTGTTGAAAGGTTGCACTTTGAAATTGGTTTCAATGACCACGCAGTGGAAATTGGAAATACAATGCCCCAACTAAAACAACTTAAGATGGCAGGAAACAAACTGTCGTGTATCAGGATGGTTGCTATTCTTAAGGGATGCACACAGCTTCAATACCTTTGACATACAAAATTTTAGAGAACTATCATTCACTCCATATGTTAGGGAGAAGTGCATTGAGAAGATTCGTGACGTCAAATTTCGAACTGGCTATTTACAAAACGTTGAAGAAGAAGATGAATTCCTTGATCCATATGACGACTTTATTCACTATGGCTCAGATTGATGTCGTCTTTATTAATGTGGTTGACTTTTAGTTTTCTGTTTTTATTTATCCTCATCTTTTATATTTCTTAACAACAACTTTGCTTTATGTTATGTTTACATTCAATACTGTATTTCTTTAATTCGAAATTATGATGTTAATCTAAATCTATTCTTTTAATAGTAGTTCATGCACACAATAGATAAATTACAAATAACATACATACCATATATGGTCAATCTATCCAACAATTTCTTCTGCAATTAACATTCAAAGTCTCTAAAACAAAATAATCATGCAACCAAAACAACATACCAGCCCATGTTAGTTCAAAACAACCTTCCTATTTCATAATAAAGCCCTAGTTAAGGGAAAACTCCACAAGTAATCATGCAAAAAACACCAAACATAACAACACATGTTAGGGTACAACTTTAGTTACATCTGATTGGGCATCGTCGCTCATCTCTTCATCATCATCATCATCATCCCCACTTGACCTATGTCCCTGAAGATATTCCCTATAACCAGAATCTGTTGATTCAGAGCTTGAAGAATATGATGTTGAAGAACATGATTTTGAATAAGATGAGGTTGAAGAAGATGTGGAACTAGAGGATGTTAATTTTCTTGATTCTGATGAAGTCTCATCAGATCCTGTTTCTGTCTCCCTGTTCTGAAAAGCTTAAAATGGCCTTCAAAATAATATTTAACAGTAACTTCCACGCTATAGGGCTCTCCAAATGAATCACAAATACCAGTTGTATCAGTTTCAACTATACACAACGTACGAGTACGTCTCTTAAAATAACCACGGAAGAAATTATCATTTTGATCTACAACATTAACAATATTATTACGAGGCACCAAATGTATATAATGCCATCTTAGACCTCGTGGAATACGAATGCAGTTCTGTAAATTAAACAATTTACCAATGTCAATACATACCTAAAAAATTTGTTTTAGTTGCATTAAAGAAACAGAACTTACATCAGTTCTCCTAATAACAGTTGAAAAATGCATATTTGCCGACATTACGATCAAATCAACAATCTGGTAAAAGACACAATTAGGTTATTTATAGTCAATCTAAGTACAAACAACCGTAAACACAACATACATGACTACTAATCAGTTAATAAGACAACAATTTTGGCCACTAAATTCCAATTTTAATCATAACTAATCTATACATGTTTAGTATCACTGACTGGAACTGAAGTAAATTGTAATAAATGAAGAAGACTGTACAGATAGGTGAAGTTAAAGATATACTACATTTAACAAAACAGCACACAAACAAAGAATTCAGCGACGAACTCCACCGTAGCTCAGAATAAAGAATCAACACAGAACATACTGAAACAATGCCACACTATTCATCAGCCGCTAAAATCATTCCAGTCAACTTCAATCACAAAACAGACTGAAACAAATGACGAATTTTAACCAAGTCTTTCCAATCACATTCAAGAACCATACAAATTTCATTGCAAACTAATACATACCTGCTACTTACGAACGATATCTAACTCCAATTGATTCTACATATGCGGTCTCCCTTCGTCGTCTACCTTCAATCGACTGTTGCTTCGTCAATCTTGAAAACAAATTGAGATTAGGGTTCCATTGTCATTCATCTATTTTTGTTTCTCAGCTGGGTTTCAATCTGGTTTTAGGGGGAGCATGAAGTTTAATCTTGCTAAAAATTAAAACGGTTAAAAAATTTTACTGGTTTATAAATTTAAATGTTAGATTAAAAAGTTTAACCTGAGTCAGAATACAACAGTTAACTAACTACGGTAAAGTTGGGGTCAAATTTATAAACAAGACAAAATCCAAAGAGACCCCCCCTTTTGGCAATTCACTAAACATATGTACGTTACCGGCTACAAAGGTAGCCACACAAGATCTTGACCACAGCTTTTTAAAGATTCCAAATCGATGGCACGAGAGGAACTTGTGTCAAATACACAAGTTTTATCACTTGTGCGGGTGATCCGTCACCAACAACTTCCCCCTATTAGAGTATTATTATTACACGGGCTCAACTCAACCCATTACGAAAGCAACCCTTTTAATTGATTATTGGATTATTGATTTGGAATATGGATAATGGTTATGTATGAGACACTCCAAAGTCTCCAACTGAACATGTCAGCTCATACGTGTACCGATAATGTTCTAGAAGAATTTGCAACTAATTATTTTTCCTAGCGTTGCTTGATTTTTTGCTTCCAAAATTTTTATATTAGAGGAGTGATTTCTACATCTATCCAAATACAGTGAAAATTAGTAACCTAAATAAAAATTTACCATACAATTTACATGTAGCCTAACAAGAGAATTTAGATATAGCCTACATAATGTTCAAGAAGATTTTCCAAACTGTATGGTAACAAACATTCGCATGATTGGTGCCATTTTTGTTGTGCAAATAAGAAGCTATGAGAACCTACCATTGAGATCTTGTTTTACAAACACAAGGTGTGTTATCGAAAGACTCAAAACTGGTGTTAATAGTTGAGAAATGATTTTTCGACGCCTAAATTCAACATCTAACTTGATGATTAATGTAGTTCATATACGTAGTAATGATGTTCAAGAGGAGGTTAATAGATATATCAGATATCTGTATCCAAAAAATGATATATTTGATATCGAAACTCATTAATCACCAACTTAAATTCATTAACCATGAGTCTCAACGTGGTTAGCATGATATATTAATCACCTACTGAACATCATTAACCACCTATTAGAACTACTTTGACTTTCTAGTTAGGTGTTCAAATATCGACACTGTTAATAGTTGCACTCTGAATGAAAAAAATAAATTCTTAGTCTAGTTTTTTTGCTAGCCTTGTACTACGTTAAAATAGACTGCCAAGTGACTACAGAAAAATGAATTTAGGGAGTGCATAAACTCAATTAACACTCGTAGCACCAGCATATAAAGAGACTTGTGGTATGAAGACATTGAAGTGCATATAGTAGGACGACCAATTTGTATGAATTGCACGAAGATATACAATACTCAAACACAGCTATCAATTGACCTCTCAAATTGAGGAAATCTGCAATGTAATTCTCACTGTATTCAACCTATTCGTCACGTTATCCACCCATGTAAGCTAAGGGCAATCTTCATTTGTATCAGCCAGTAACATATAACATCAGCATATGAATATTTGATAATTTTGAGTTTCAGATCCCACATTCAAGGAGTTCACATCAACAACAACATTCCCAAGATCATCTACAAGGAAAAGAAAAATTTGAGGACAAAAACACAATACAGTCATCTTTTCCAAAACAAAAATCGATCAGCAACATTCACAAATTAGCAGTAAAACAAAGGAATAGAAACCAACACCTTCATATGTAGTCCTCACAACTTTTACATAATCAGGTATTAGATCTCTGTATATGATTCCATCAGGACGAGAATCCAGCACTACCAGAACCCCTGTGTACAGTTGATAACATAAAGATTATTCATCCAATCATAGAAAAGTTGGGTTGTTATCCAGGAGTTGGCATCCTCTACATTTCTCAAAACAAATGGAGTTCCATTTGGACAGAGATAGTCACAAACGTAGTAGTGAGCCATGGAATCATTTTTTTACATTTAAAAAAATTTTATATTCTTTAAAAATGTTGTGTCTTTCTCTCTCATAAATGGAGATCTCCAACTCTCCATTTTTCAAGAGAAATGGAAATCTCCATTTCCCTTGAGAAATGGAGAGAATCTTGACCCGTTATACAGTTATCCACGCAAAAGTAAAAGGTATTAGAATCTCATTTGTGCAATGTGGTTAAACTTAAGACGACACTCTGCAAGTAACCACAACTAACCACAATATATTATTAATGAGGATGCAATGTGGTAATAGGACCTTTTTACAAGGAATCACATTCCTCTTTTACACTAAGAAATTTAGGCTCCATAAGGCAACTACGCAATGAGTTTAACATGGGACAAGAAGTCATATATCCCAAGTTATCATACATCACAGTATCACACTATCTAATCTAAAACAATAAAAAGGAAAAAGCAACTTCAAAACATTGTTTACTACCATACTTTTTGCTCGTGCACCAAAGCTAGCACTTAAAATTTTACAAAAGATCATAAATCATAAAAAGAAAAATGTAATGCACAGGTTAATGATTTTTTGTACAAGGGACAAGTTGATCCAATTATTGACCATACAAATTTAGCGTATGTCTATGTGCACCAAAGCTATCACTTAAAATTTTACAAAAGATCATAAATCACAAAAAGAAAAATGTAATGCTAAGGTTAATGAGTTTTTGTACAAGGGACAAGTTGATCCAATTATTGACCATACAAATTTAGCGTTTCTCTATGTGCCGTATGCAAAGAGTTCAAACTTCATGCAGATATGAATATGATAACTTTAAAGAAAGTACCTGGTGCCACCCAAGAATTAGCAGAATTGCCAGGCAATGGAGCCAGCCAGAGAATATTACGCAAGTTCATAGAACCGTCGTATGTCAAATTGGACCCTTAAAGAAGAGGAGAGGATTCATAAAACCAAATACCGCTTTAAAAGTTGAGTATCAAAAGAAAACACAATCAAACATTTATATATCTGTCATTTACGAGAAGAGAACCTCTTAACTTAGAAACGCAGAGGCTCTCTCCTCTCAAGGCCACATGTTGGAAGCTCAAACTGAGATAAAAGGAACTCAAACTATACATGAAATTACAGCTGTGATGATAGTAATGTACCTCTCTGACAAAAACCCATATTGTACGGGAACACTAGTTTATCATATGCAGGGTATTCCTTTGCATGGAATCTGCCAAACGCGAAACAGTTGCATTGTTAACTCAAACGAACTAAAACATTACAGTGAAGTGAATGAAAATATAAGCAGCACAAAACAAACTATCAACATACAAGATACCAAGTCTTCCAGAGTCTATGGATAGAAAGAGGTGACCGTGGAACAGATCAAAGCGATTCAACTTAACATCCAATCCAACTGACGGACCCCGCTCAACAATAAATTCAATTTTTTTTGCATATACTCGTTCAGTTCCTGCAATCAGAGAGAGGTGTTAGATTAGTTATTTAGTTAATCAATTGTGTATTGACATACTCAATTATTTAAGAATCATTATTTTTTTGGTCGAGACTAGGGTATCCACCGCCGAACGCAGTGACTAATCCCCTCGCTGGATTGGAGGCACCTCGAAGGGTGGGACAACTGGCTCATGGATTTAAAGTTGCTCTGTACCCAAGGCGAGGATCAAACCCTCGACACTTGGTTAAGGGAGGATGAGCCTCAACCGCTCAACCACACCCCCTGGGTTATTAATAATAAGCACTAATTAATTGATGAAGATGTATTGGGCTTTAGTTCTGAATCAACTATGCTGCTGAAACCTTGACGACAATAAAGATAGTTCACTCTCATATTCTCCTTGATCAACTACTCAAATCTATGTACACGATTCTTTATTCTTTATCCATAAAAGCTACTATTTTACATGAAATTATATGCTACAATTTATAACTATAAATATAAATTTATCAATATCATTGATATATTATTCAAATCCTTCAAGAGAGAGGTGCAACATCAACACTCTCTCTTTTCCATTGGGAGCTATTGTTGAATGTTGAAAGCAAACCTGAGAAATGAAGTGCCTGCCATAGGGTGTTCTGGTGAGCTGGCATCAATTTTTGTTTGATCCTTCGACATCAGGTACCTGCACTATCAGATTGGAAAACAAAATCACATTGTGACTATCAGAAAATCAGAATCAGAATATAAGATAATAAAATTAGTGCACACACTGATTAGGGTTTTGTAAGGGAAAGAAGTAACTGACTGGGATAATGGTTGGATCGAGAACGCGATGAATGGCGGCAGGGTCACCATCGAAATCGACGGCGAGGCGAGCCAGCTCCATAACGGGCTCCGGCGGCCACCAAATCATATTATTCTCATTTCTATTTGGGTCGATGGGTTCAATTAGGCCCATCAGAGATAAGAGGTCAGAGTGAGTGGCTTTTTGGCAAGTTAGGTGGTGGTCTTCTTGGACGCTGTCTGTTGGATGAAACAGACCTTTCAAGCTAATTCAACCACAATTTTAGTTATCAAAAGAATTTATAAAATATAACATGAATTAATATATCGTATTAGCACACTGAACACCATAATTTCTAATTATGAATTTCTAATACGAAGTAGAATTTTGAACAAAAAGCTACAACTAAATATTGACGGAAAAATTGAAGAAAAATGAAATTGGTGAGAATGAAGATAAGAAGAAAAATTACTTGAGCGGGAGTAGCCATGAGTTGAGGAGATTCAAAAATATCCAAATAAGGAAGATTATCGGTGTCGGAGGAAGGAGTAAGGAGCGTTCCGGGGGAAGAGGCGGCGACACAAGCAAGTTTGGAGAGAAAAGGGTTGTTAGGGTTGAAAGGGGGCATGGGAATTTTGGCTTTGTTAATTGCGTTAACGGTTCTGAGAGTTCTCAAACTTTTTGGAGGGAATCGGGAGGAAGAAGATGAAGCGGGCATGGAAGTTGGCATGGATATCGGTACCCGTAAACATGTAGCCATGGTGCATACACAGATACTTCAATTGGGAATCGAAGGATTATGTAATGTGATGGTGCGAGAGTATGCGTTGTGTAGTGTGTGTACGAGTGTATTCCTTATGTGGAGCACGGAAGTGTCTTTTTCATTTTTTTATCGTATTTTTTGTAAAAAAAATATCAATAAATCAAATAAGCATTGATATTTGTTATGAGAATTTTGAAAAAAAAAGAGAAGAATGCATAAAAATTTGGCATTTGACCAATAAACAACTGCCTAAAAATTTATGCGAGTGTGGCTTGTTATAATTTGTTACTGTTATATGCTGCCATATGAAGTTCTTCACTTTCTTGCAAAAATTTTTCATTTGCAAATTTATTACAAAAGGGTTTTAAAATTGGCCGAAATACAACTTATTACACAGACGAAATCATTTGAAAATTTTCACTTGCATCACCTAACATTAAGGTACTAGACCACACAGATAGGATGCTTAAAAAAGGAACTCTCGCAAGCCAAATTATATTAACCCCGTCCTCTCGAAATATGTGGATAAGAGCCTCTATGGATGTCATTCTAAATAGCTTATTCAATTTGATAGGCGTGTCGACCAATGGATGTCATAAGCTTCTACTGATAGCTTATTAACTTCACAGACTGGAAACTTAACACTTTGTTTTCTTCATTTTCCACTCCTTATCCAACACTCGAGTCCAACAACATCCTCGTTGACTTGAACTCTACTCCAATTGATCCTAGGGGCTCCATTTATATTAAAAGAGACGGGAACTCTTATTGTGTGTGGAGTATCGTTCCATGTTCAAATAGTACAAATTTTTTGATTTAAATATTTGAAATGCATATTCATTCATTATTGAAATTATGTTTCAAAAAATATTAACCAAAATATGATTTAAAAAATGGAATTGGTTTTGATTAAATATGGGAATTATGCTTTCAAAAATAGGTATTTTGGGGGAAATACTTAATGCGGGTGTGTTAAGTAAAATAGGAGTTGGTGTGGGTATGAATTACCTTTCAAAACCATATCAGACTCGGTAGCAAGCCCATTAATAACGCGGGTGCCATGGTCTGGGTATATATATAATGGGCCCTTTTCTATATTTTCGCTTAATTTATCTTGAATTGTTAAAGGCACCATACAAGTCTTGAGTGACACTCCCACGATTTGAAATTTTCAAGACAAAAACACTCCTCCCCCTAGTGTTTATTATCATTGGGAAATTTGGATTCTTTGTTTTTAGTCCTTTTTTTTAAAAAAAATGCTCGTAAGGCAATCTGTTTACAAAACATTTTAAAAATGTAAAAAATACATTTATCATTTGTAGTAAACTACTATACATTTTAAAAAATGTATCGCTAGCAATGTGTCACTAGCATTTTTTTAACACTCATTTATCAAAACACACTCTAGCATTTGATGAATTTCAAATGGATCCTACTAAAAAAAATGTGGATCTTATGTATATTTGATGAAATATATATGAACTTTGACATAGGAAATATTTTCAAAAGAGTTTGACCGAGAAATATTGATCAATCATAAAATACTTTGAAATCAAGAAAACATGAATATGTTCACTGATACCGCAACAACAATTGTACAGAATTCAAATAAACAACATAAGATCTTGATCTGATGTTGTATTTTGTACTGTTTGATAGAGAATATGTCTCACATCGATTTGGATCGTCTGTTGCGGTAGCACCATGTTGCATCAGCGAGATCCGTCCGATCTAGATTGAATACTTCTTTCTCTGGATCCAACGGTCCTCGCTAGCACAACAAGGTGCTAACGCAACAGAGGATTCGTATCTGTCTCACATAAGAGTTAACTTTAGGTCTCTATATTTGTTGTGCTTCCCTAAATTGAAAGAACAACTGTAAAAGTGTGAAAGACATAACATGCATTTCACATTAACATTGTTGTGCCGCCTCACGTAGCGTCTGGTTTATGTTTGTTGTTTTTGTTTGTTCAGTGACCAATTTTTTAAAAAATCCTTAATGATATAACCAAACGCTAATGATTGGGTAAGGTCAATAATGAAATTTACCAATCTTGCGACCTTGCACATTAACAATTTCCAGGCTTTTTTGTGGTCCCCCATCTCCATGCAATGCACCATGACCAGTAGAAGGAAATCTCAAATCTTAATGACATTATTATTGTAACTAACAGAAAACTGAATTGGGAGCAATTGACTTTCATTGATTGAAAAAATCGTATTTATTACAATTGACCTTGACTTAATACTGAGGTCAAACATTGGGCCACATACTACAAGCCCATGAACCAGCCCAAATACATAGAATACTAATGACTAGACCCAATTACTACTTACAAACTCTCCCTTAAACTGAATGGTCATTGACACTGTGAACACCCAATTTTAACAGGTATTTTTCACTTTTTTAGTAAAAAATCATAAAAAATATGTTTTTTGTGTTTATTGGATTCTTAATCCTCAAAAAGGTGGTTTTGCGCTAATTTACTAATTTTGCGTTATTATTACTTTTTTTAGAGGTTAAACATAAAATGATTAAAATATGCTATTTGATACAAAAAGAGAATGTCCACGTACATGACTTGGCCCTAGAATGCCAAAGTTACAAAAAAATATAAAAATAGACCAAATGCCTAAAACTGCAGCTACCCGCGAAGGAAATTTCTCTATCCTCAGGCCTCATTTCGAAGATCCAAACGGTAAAAGTGAAGATATATGTCTCGTGAATCTTCTGTCAAAAAATGAAGACGATCCAACGGTTAACGCATCCGGAATCGCACTTTTACGGTGACAGGTTTGAGAAAAATATCAAAAACAGCAGCTTTTTGCGAACGCAATTTCTCTCTCCTCAGACCATGTCTCGAGGATCCGAACGGTGAAAGAGAAGACACGTGCCTTGTGAACCTTCTGTCAAAAAAGAAAGACGATCCAACGGTTAACGAATCCGGAATCTCACTTTTACGGTGGCTGGTTTGAGAAAAACGGTAATTACTTTCTCTAAATGGGAATTGTGTTCTCTATGTTATTTTTGTCCCACATCGCTTGGGAGAAGCAAGAGCCATCTAGCAATGGGCTATATAAGAGGTTGAGAGGCGAAGACTAAGGGGGGAAGATCATTGACGAACTAAGTGATCTTTTGGGCTAGCCTTTGCGGGTCCTTTACACAAAAAGTCTGTCTTTGATTAGTTAATATTTTTTTTGAGTCGGCGTTCCGGTTCTCAAAGCGGTTTTTGCGCAAGGCGGTTCTGGGCTTAAAATGGACCAGATAGGAGTCTGGTTCACAGTTGACCTTGTTAGGCTGCTCGGTCTGGTTCGGCATTCTTCATGTTCATCAACTTAAGGTTAGTTTGGTATTTATTTAATTATTCATTTATGTATATATTTATTTATTTGTTATTTATTTTATTATTTATTTATTTATTTATGTATATATTTATTTATTCCTTTTTTATGTGTGTATTTATTTATTTGTTTATTGTTTATTTATTTATTTATTTATTATCATTCCTTTTTTTTACTTAATCTTTTATTTACTAATTTCTAAAAATAAGGTATTTTCTTATCTTCTCCTTTTTTATTGATTCTAAAAAAATAATAAAAGTGGCTTTGGTCGAGGTGTACACCTTATCAAACCTGCAACCTAGTTAGGACGCCTGAGTTGTACAACTTGGTGATCCTAACCCCTTTCTCCAAAAAAAACTAAAATCGATCAACAAACAAACATTTTCTCAAGAAGAACTACGTAGCCTTTGATTCTCCGCACGCGGAGATACGTAGGAGCGGGATTTTCCCGTCAAGCACAAAAATTAATCTTTTCCTAAAATAATCAATCCTTTTTTTTTCTAACCCTTATTTTCATAAAAAATAATGAAAATGATTTTTGATAGAGGTGTACACCTTGTCAAATTTCGGTTTAAGAGACTTTAGCTGTACAGCTTTGATCTTAAACCCCTTCAGAAATAAAATCAACCAACCAACAACATTTTCAGGAAGAACTACGTGACTTTTGAGTTCCTCATTGCACCAGAGGATACGTAGGAGCGGAGCTTCCCCGTCAAGTCAAAAATTAAATTTTCTAAATTAGTCTTTATTATCTTCTACTATTAAATATTATTTTTTTGGGTAAACAAATAATTCATAATTTATTTGCACAATCGAATTTAAGGTAACCGTCTTAGAACGGATGTACTAGGGGTGTAGTGGAATTAGGTTTTCGCCCTTCCCTTTGCATAATCGACTCCCGAATCCAACCTAGTTTTCGCAGACAAATAATCCTAAAGTTGGGTTTTTCTCAATTTTTCCTATTTAATAAATTGGGTGGCGACTCCCAAAAATAACAAATTTTGAGCCATCTACGTCGGGGCCCCAGTCACGACAGACACATTCAGTTTAACACTTACAGACACAATTACAGACATAATTAAAACAAGAATACAGTAGATATCAAACATATTACAAGAATAAAATGGTCACTCTGCATCATTCAAACTACAAACTCCTAGACACTGTCTTAGCTTCAAGAAACTCTCATTCTTTAATGACTTGGTTAACAGGTCTGCAAATTGATCTTCACTGCTGCAAAACTTCAGCTCGATGATTCCTTCCTTGCACAAGTTTCTGAGGAAGTGGTATCTAACTTCAATATGCTTACTCCTACCATGCATGACAGGATTTTTAGACTGCTTGATGGTGGAGCTATTATCACAAAAAAATTGTCGGACATTTCCCTTGCTTCAGACTAAGCTCATTCAGTATCCTTTTGAGCCAAACACCTTGGCAAACACAGTAGGCAGCAGCAACAAATTCTGCCTTTGTTGTAGAGAGGGTCAATATGGGCTGCTTCTTGTATGACCATGAAACAACACCTGCACTTAACATAAACACAAAACCTGTGGTGCTTTTTCTGTCCTCTAAGTCACTAGCAGAATCACTATCACAATAGCCTATCAATTCTTGTTTTTCATCAACTCTATACCAGATTCCTAATCCTGCAGTGCCTTTCAAGTATCTTAGGACATGCTTTGCAGCAATTAGATGTTTATTAGTAGGCCTATCCATGAACCTACTTATGAGACTTACAGCATACGTAATATCAGGGCGTGTGGCATTCAAATACATCAAGGTTCCAATGATTTTCTTGAAAGAGGTGGAGTCAACATGCTGCTCATCATCATTCTTTGTGAGTTTGTGGCCTGCTACAGTGGGATTTGTCACTGGTTTGATGTTCTCCATTCCAAATCTAGCCAACATGTCAGTAGCATATCTTTGCTGATTAATGAAGATCCCTTTCTTGTTTTGAGTGATTTCTACACCTAGAAAATGTTTCATCTTGCCCAGGTCAGTCATGTCAAAATGTTGCTTCATTGATTTCTTGAATTCATTCATCAAGACTGCATTATTTCCTGTATATAGCAAGTCATCTACATACAAATTAACAATAAGAATATCAGACTTATTCTTAATTTTAGTGAATAATGTGTGTTCATGAGGACACTTTCTAAACCCTTCCTCATCAAAGTAAGATTCAATCTTGCTATACCAAGCCCATGGGGCTTGTATTAGCCCATACAAGGCTTTCTTCAGTTGATACACATAAATCTCTTTGCCCTTCTACACATATCCTTCTAGCTGATCATTATACACTACTTCTTCAAGTTCACCATGAAGAAAAGCACTCTTGACATCTAATTGGTGAACACTCCATCCTTCATTAGCAGCAAGGCTAACAAGCACCTAATAGTATCCCACCTAGCCACAGGTGCAAACACCTCAGAGTAGTCAATCCCATATTTTTGAGCATATCCTTTAGCAACCAACCTGGCTTTATGCTTTTCTATCTCACCAACTTCATTGAACTTGGTTTTGAGTATCCACTTAACACCAATCTTCTTTCCACCTTGTGGCAACTCAACAAGTTCCCATGTGTCATTCTTCTCTATGCTTGCAATCTCACTGTTCATGGCTTCCCTCCACTTGTCATGCCTTGCAACTTCATGATAATTGAAAGGATCAGCAGAGTTCTCGAATACTGCAAGACTTAGTACATTCTCTCCCTCTTGCAGACTCTCATCATCTTCTGATAAAGTAGTGAGAACAAAGTCATCAAGATAAGCAGGTGTCCTTTTCACTCTCCCTGATCTAGTAGTTTCATTAGTACCAGTACCAACCTCAATGACATTCTCAGGTTCTGTGTTATCATCATTGGTCACAGGGGCATTCACAGACTCAGTAACTTCTTCAACATGCACTGTTTCATTTGAATTCTCATCATGTTCTTCCATATCAATATCAATTATGCAATTTCCTCCACCAGTTTCTTTGTCTCTCCATTCCCAGTTACTACTTTCAACATACACAACATCTTTGCTCACCATGATCTTCTTGGTGATAGGATTGTAGAGCTTATAGGCTTTAGACTCATCACTTATCCCCAAGAAGATGCATTTGAGACTCTTGTCATCTAACTTCTTCCTGTGTGCATCAGGCACGTGCATCTGAGCAACACAACCAAACACCTTTAAGTGTCTAACAGATGGTTTTATACCAGTCCATGCTTCCTCATGCACAACAATTTCAAGTGACATTGTGGGGCTCCTATTTAGTACATAAAAGGACCATCTCACTGCCTCTGGCCAGAATTGTTTGGGGAGCTTTTCTTTTTTAATTAGGCTCCTCACCATGTTCATTTCAATTCTATTTTTCCTCTCAGCCACCCCGTTTTGTTGTGGGGTGTAAGCAGCTGTGAGCTGCCTCGTTATACCATTCTCTTGACAATAATTTGAGAATTCATGTGAATTAAACTCCCCACCCCTATCTGTCCTTAGACAACTGATTTCACACAATTATTCCTATTCTATCATGATTCTAAATTTCTTAAATGTATCAAATGCAACAGATTTTTCATGTAAGAAGTATACCCACCCCTTTCTAGTGAACTCATCAATAAAGGTGATAAAATACCTTTTTCCACTGTTTGATTCAGAAGATATTGGCCCACAAATATATGAATGAATGAGCTCCAGCTTCCTTGAGGATCTCCACTTGCTCTTCTTTGCCATATTATCTCTGTGTTGCCCCTCCAGCCAAGCATTCAGTGCAACTAATTTCTAGTTCTTTCAATTCTAGTAATCCTGTCACCATTTGCTTCTAGTGAAGTAGTTTCAACTTATTGTGACTCAAGTGAGAATACCTCCTATACCACAAGCTAGACTCATCTTCATTAATAACCTGCATACAAACTGTCACTGTGGTAGATCCCATAATGGTAAACACCTTATTGCTTGCCATTTTTGAAGATATTATCAGACCCTTTTCTTTGTGATAAACTTGGCAAAGATCATCTTCAAACACCACTATTAGTCCCTTCTGTTGAAGCTGACCTATGCTCAACAAATTATTCCTCAACTCAGGAATGTAGTATACACCAGTAATGATCAAAATGCGCCCTTCAATCTTCAACTTTACACTTCCTTTCCCCATGACAGATAGCTTCATATCATTGCCAAGTTTGACTGTCTCTCTAAAGCTTTCATCCAAATCAAAGAACCATGCTTTGATACCACTCATGTGGTTGCTGCAGCCGGAATCAAGGAACCACCTCTTGCTTCTTGGTTCTTGAATCTCACCAGTCATAGCCATGAGAAGTACTTCCTCCTCATCATCAAAACCAACATAATTTTCTTCTTTGTCATCAAGATTTGGACACTCATTACGATAGTGACCCATCTTACGACATCTATAGCACTCAATGTGCTCCTTTGAGGCTTTCCTGCCTCTGCCTCTACCACCTGAGGATCTTCCTCTTCCTCTACCCCCAATTTTCCCAGAGTCAGTGACCTTCAGAGCCTGTTCGTCCTCCCTTTGATTCTTCATACGCCCTTCTTCAACAAGAATGCTACTTTGCGGATCATCAATTGAGAGACTTTTAATGTCATTTGCTTGAACAATTGAGCACATGACGTAGTTGAATTTAGGGTTCATTGATCTCATGATCTTTTTAGCTACAACGGTTTCGGACATCTTTTAACCATGAGCTTTCATTTTATTAGCAATTGCAAGAGTTCTTGAGAAGTAATCATTGACAGATTATTCTTCCTTCATGCGCAAAGCATCAAAATCAGGTAGTTTTTAGCCTTCGAAGATCCTTTGAATTTCTATCTCAATGATTCCCAAATATCCTTGCCCGTGTCAATTTTTAAGATCGTCTCCAAAACATTACGATCTAAGGCTTGAAAAAGGTAGTTTTTAGCCTTCAGATCCTTCAACTAGGCTTCACTCGCCGTCTTCCTCTGCTCCGCGGTTGCGTCTGCTGCCAACATCGGAATTCCTTGCTCCACGATCTCCCAATACTCCTTTGATCGGAGAAGATTCTCCATCGACATAGCCCAATGGTCGTAATGACCATCGTACTTAGGAATTGCTGCGTGAACGTAGTTGCCATTTTCTTTTTCTGCCATTATTGCCGTCGTCAAGCTCGCCGTGAACTGGTTTCTTGATTCACAGTGCAACAGGCTCGTTAAAGAGCTCTGACGCCAATTGTAACTAACAGAAAACTGACTTGGGAGCAATTGAATTTCATTGATTGAAAAAATCGTATTTATTACAATTGACCTTGACTTAATATTGAGGTCAAACATTGGGCCACTTACTACAAGCCCATGAACCAGCCCAAATACACAGAATACCAAGCAATTGTTTAAAAAGTTAACTTTACCTCGTTGTCCGAGTTAACCTCAGCTTATGTCTCCGTCTAGTGAAATTATTCTGGATAAATCACAAGTCTAGATCAAGATTCTTTTTCCTCAGAGCCATACTTTGAAATGTTATGACGCCAACCTAGTCAACTATAGTGAAACCTTAGTATCGGCAAGCGGGATTACCGAATGTTGACGGAATAGTTTCCGATAACAGTTCCTAAATTAAATTCTTTCCAAGATAAGTTCAGTAGGCAAAGTTAATGGAAATAACCCTATTTTAACCCTTTGGTTAAGCGCATGCCAGCCTCAGTCTGTGAGAAATTTCTGCTAGTTTTCCAACTCATTTTATTCATAACGAAAATGTCTACACATCTGAGTAGTTTGTGAACTATGTTTCCAATTGTACTCTGAAGTGCACTCCTATTTTAACTTAAGATGCTAAACCCTGAAGCGCTCGTAGCGCATAAACCTTCCAATTGCACAGAAGGTTGTAAACAAGACCTCCAACCATTAAGATTAACTTCTAGATACAGGATTAAGATAATAATCTTGGTAGTTTTCCAAAAGATCTATTTCTCAGAAATGGTCATTAGTAGCAATAACCTTTTTGCAATCAAAAGAGTTTTCCGAAGTCTTAGATTATTAGATCCCAACTAGTGTACCGAAAGAGATGGGAAACTGAAAGATACCTAAGTGGTGAACATGATGATTGTTCTAGAAGTAGAACTCATTTTGAAGATTGAGTGATTAATGTAATCGTAATGATTATGCTCAGATAGTTATGGGAATTCGAAAAGAAGATGGGTCAAGGAAATGTTCAATGATATTTTACTCAATTAGGGAAAGTACTAATGGGAAGGGGGTTCACCGGGATTCAGCATTCCTGCAGTCGGTGTTATGCTACAATTAGATGCGTTGTTCACCGGGATTCAGCATTCGTGCCGCCGGTGTTATGCTACAATTAGATGTGCGGTTCACCGGGATTTAGAATTCGTGCAGTCGGTGTTACACTAAGGATAGTGCTCAATTCACTGGGATTATCGATACGGCATTCGGTGTGTGCTAAGTATACAGGCACATAGATTATAGATTAAACTACAATTTTAAAAAGGTTTCAAAATTGAACCCAGAGTGGTTAGGCGTCACGGTAAAACTCACTGAGATATGTATCTCACCCTTTTATATGTTGTGGTTTTACAGAGAAACAATGAAAGCAGAAGGCTAGAAGGCACGAGTAGAGATTGTGCTCTGGTTGAAGATTGAATACTCTGTTCTTTAATTATGTTATTGAGCTTACCTGTTAACTTTGTAGTCCGATAACGTGACTTCAATTTATTTTAAGTTATGTAATCGTTTCCGCTTTTCCTTGTGATGATATTGAACACTAAGTTATAGGATATTGAAAGTCATGGAAACCGATAAGGTTCTAATTAATTCAGGGCAGGTTATGACTGTTAGATTTTTATTATTGAAAAAAATTAGTGGTGTTCAATATCTAAGCAGGAATTATTTCTCTAATGTATCCTAACACGTCATCACCACTGATCCTCGATCACTACTCCAACCACAATTTTGGCCATTATTAGTCACCATTTCGACCACCATCAAATACTACTTCGACCACCATCGACCACTAATTTGACCACTAGCGATCACCACTTCTTCCCAGCTGATCATCAATCTAACTAACACCATGTTAGAGCCTGATTGAAAATTTTGTCTAACTCAATATTTGCATACTTTTGGCATCAATGATAAAAGTGTGTTCTATACACCATTTCTTCACAAACATGCCATCATGTCTTCACTTTTGATACCGGTCATTTAGTAACTGATGTTAAAAATGTGTTCTACATATCATTTATATACAAGTTTGCCACTGTGTCCTTATTACTTTTGACATCATAAGTCATTTCGTAACCAATCTTAAAAAGGTGATATGTGCACTTTAAACAGTGGTTCAATTTAACCGATGTTAAATATTAAAGTTAAAAGCTTATTTTCAACTAGTTCTCAACGATATATAATTTTCTTCATTTAATTTCTTTCTATATCTTTGAATAATAGCGAAACACCCTAATTTTTGAAAGATTCCTTTACTGCATTAGTAGGGGAATACTCGCACGTTACCAGACAAGTCGACGTGTAATCTCGAGTCGCTCAAAAGAAATAATTTGATAACACTGTAGGTGGATCATGACGACCTCACCAGTCAACGAAGATTGCTCAAAATTAAATAAAAATCAATCGACGTTTAAGTCTAGGTCATTCCACCAAAAGTGACATCGGCTTGGGGGGAAATTGTTCTGGACTAGGCCTTGCCCTTTTCGGATTTGGGCCTCCATTAACAAAATCAATGCTGAGATCTATTTAGCATCTCATCGCATAGTGAAAATGTGACTTCGGGATCACGACAAACAAAACTCAACCCACATCATTGGCACAGTTCTTAATAAATACGTTGTCCAATCAATGCAATTTCCCATTTAAAATTGTGTGACACATTTTTTCTGAGCTGATTTGAGCGTCGGTGTATGTACATGTAACACCCCACTTATCTGGAACAACGCGAAAGAGCCTCACCTAAAGCAAATCTGACTTACTACCTCTGCGGCAACTAATCCTGATCTTCAGAACTGAGCTCGGCTTCCTGGTCAGATCACCTAACAAAACTCAAGGGTATCATAGAATTCTTCCTGAGCTTAAAATATAATAAAGTTTGATGCAATTTTACCATATTCATAATTTTTTGTATATTAAAGTTTTAAGACTAATATTTTATATCTAAATATTAAGGGCCATATATGTATGTATGTATGTATGTATGTATGTATGTATGTGTATATATATTATATATAGTTAATAAATGTCAATAAATGTCTTGGTCAAATGCCGAACGAACACTTGTCCCGGTGGAGCCTCAAGTTGTGCTTATTTGACAGCAAGAAAACTTTGGAGAGGTTGTCGAGGTGTTCTTCGTCTGTTTCCGCCTTTTCAAAGACTCTGTCCATTAGGCGTTGGTAGATCGCTCCTGCATTCTTTAGGCCGACGGGCATGACCTTATAATAGTAGTTTGAGCGATCGATCATGAAAGCTGTTTTTTCTTCGTTTGTGGGACTCATGCGGATCTGATCGTATCCACAGTAGGAGTCCATGAAACTTCGCAGCTTGTATTCTGACGCTCCGTCTACCAGGTTGTTAATGCTCCGATCTTCGTTTTTTGGTGGACAACTGGGCCTATTAAGATTTCTTTGGGATTGTCCGCTAGTTTTGGCTACTTTCCCTCTCTTGCTGGGTCGTACCACCTTGGGTTCAGGTCCGGGAGCCCGATATTCTGGGGTTGCATTACTTCGTCTCGCACTGTCTGCACCTTCGGACTTTCGGCGTAGCATTTGCATACGGTTTCCTGGTCTCCCCTGATGGTAGCTGTCGGCCACCCGGAAGTGGGAACTTCATGCAGAGTTGAGGGTATGGCACAGTTTTAGCCAGTTCATTTAGGGCCGGCCTGCCGAGAATCATGTTGTACGTTGAGGGAGCACTATTCACCATATACCTATGTTTTTGTTTCTCTGTTGTTCGGTTTCCCTGAACGTCGTTGGTAGGTCAAGGTAGACGCATACCTTCGCTTTGTGGCTGGAGAAGCAAGTAAGGAAGCCGGGGTAGTCTTTTATATATGAAACAGGTGTACCTTTTCCTGGAGTTCGACGATGCCCCTCCTCCGGCGAATCCTCCAAAGATCGTCGCGACGTGCCTTTGCCCCATTGTCGCTGCCTTTCTTTGGTGGCGGCGCACTCGTAGCATGGTGCCATGAATCTAGTGGTTTAGTTGGTCGGCCTTCTCCTGGAGTATTTCTTCTTGTCGTTGAAAGTCTTCCTCCAGGATCTAGGCTAGTCTTCTTACGTCCTTGAGGTGATCCTGTAATCTCCGTATACCAAGCTCTTGATTCTGGATCTGGTCCTCCAGGCATTGGCTTTCCTCTTCCAGCTCTACGCTCTGAGCTTGTAGACATTGTATTGATCGTAAAAGGTTCTCGAAGCTGCTGTGGTTTTCCGCCATTTTTAGTGATTTATTTGAAGGTTCTGTGTGGGACGTGGGAGAGGTTTTACCAGGCCCTACGGTGGGCGCCAATGTTACGGTCGATTTCTCTTGTTGAGAAAAGACCGAACACGAGATAAATAAAAACAAACTAGTGTATCGTGGAAATAGGGTTGAGGATCCGTTTACTGGCCTCTGGAACGTATATTTATATTACAGGGCTCATTAATGGTAATAAATAGATTTAATGGTCGAGTTGACCGTTACAGACAGGAGGAGGAAAATCAGCGATATTTCCCCTTATTATGCTTCATTCTTTTCTGGGAGAGGTAGAGGCGAGATATTTCTAACCAATCGGTCAGTCTTCAAGGAAGGTCCTTCGAGAACCTAGCAGATGTTGGAACTGGCCGATCCAGATGGGAACATATATATATATATATATATGTATATATATATATATATATATATATAGCCTTATATTTATATATATAGCCTAACTTCTATATCGCAACAGCTTAAAGGTGTTCTTGGCATACAAAAGTTCACTTAGAAAACTGATATTATTTCTCTCATGAGATCGGTTTGGGCTTCTGTTTACCCCAGGGTATATTAAGCTTCATTATCTTTTAAAATTCTTGTTAGGAAACATAAAATCAGGCTCACTAAAATTTGTGTTAATCTTTCCTCCCAGAGATTGGTAGACATTAGCCATTGGAGTTGCATTCTTTCGCTTTCTGCTTACAATCAAGTATATTTTAAGAATATGCCAACAGTAATGAACAGGCAAAAAATAACAATAAACTTTTTTTGGTTCCCGCAATTTCTTCCATGGTATATGTTACTGTCTATCTTTTTGTTTACATGACTAGGACTGACAAGAAAGGAGTATTAATGTTAGGACCTTAAAGATATATGGTATATGCACAAAATTTCTTAAATAGTGTAAAAAAAGGAAAAACCTTTGTTAGGACTTTAAAGTTTGCTATTATATTTCAGGAAAGACATTAAGAAGGGTATGACCATCATACGCCAGTGAAATTTATTTTAGTGGAAAATATAGGTGTAGGTTAGGATGGGGAAATGGAAGATTTCCCCACCAAACACAAATCCACTTTTGACTTGGTATAGCCCATTTTTCAGGTTTTGTTGTCCTTATTACTCAAGCACCACAAAACTTTTGTTTTTTTAAGCTTGACCCTACTAATTTTATTGAATTCAAATATAAACCCATTCCACAAGCTTTTCATCGACAGCCCAATACTTCTTGCCTTCTTTACAACAGCTCCACAATTAGTGTTTCAATTAGTTTTATTAAAAATTTAAAACCTGAGATATGAGTTCTTCTCCAAGTTGCCATTCAGCCTCATTTAGGAACAAATCGCCATTTTTCTTGGATGATATTTCGGAAGCATGGAGCACACTGTGAATTGCGAGGATTGTTCCGTTTCCGTGCTTGCTAAAGTCTTAGCTATTGATAAATCCAGTCCAAAAGCAAAAGTTAGCAGATATGTTAGCTGGTTTACAGAATGGAAACAAAGCAACATTATCCATGTTGAGCCTAAATCAACCCTCTTGAGAGTTTTTGGATCTGTCGGCCAAGGTGGCCTTACCTCGCCATGCCCCCCAACCTTCCTCCAACTATGAGTGATCGGTAAAATAGGTCAAGTTGTCAATAAAAGTAATTACAATGACACATGTTACCTTCACAAAAAAACAACGACATAGATTAAACTGTATTTAATTTTAATATAATGCTACCATAACAATTTCCTAAACTAATAAACTGAAACCATGAAAACGATGCTAAAAAACTTATTAAAGACAAATAAACTAAAATAAAGGGAACAAATGAAAATATCAAAAGTAATTACAATGATAGAGAAGGATCTTATATTAAATAAAGTATAAATGGTACATAAAAGCACAAACAAGTAACAGGTAAAATATCTCAACCACACATTATAAATATAATATATCAATGGCAAAAATTGCCATTTGTGTTTGATGGGGAAATTTCCCATTTCCCCATCCTAACCCACACCGAAAATATATTAATACTGGTGTTTGGATTTGTGTGAATCGTGTGATATCTGGTCTAGTAGTACTCACGATAAGCAAGTTTTATTGTTGACTATTCAATTCCTCACCCTTTTGTTTCCTTTTTTCGAAGTTTTTTAAACTGAAGGAAGTTGTGGCCAAAAGGAAGATATATTGTGTTTCCCTCTCTTCATAGTCAAGGTAACATTTCTTTCAAAACTGAGACAGATATAATGCTTAATTTTAGTGTGATTGTGTATGTTACTGCTCTGGTTTTGTATTCTGTTTATTGAAAACATGTTACTGAATTGCTTCACGTGATTTTACTTAAGCTTGCATTTTATTTTCAACAGATAGACAGCTTAAGCATTTGATTGGGGTTCTAAACTTTTAGAGTTGGCAAGAGAATTTTTGAGATTCAGTATTGTTTGTATTGTTTTATAACTTCTATAATAATGATTTAAGATTCTTTTCCATTGTTTTTATTATGAATAGTTGCAAAAGATGCAGTAATTGGTCTAGTAATTTTCTTTACAAATTAGCAAAATAAGCTTCGAATTAAATGGAAAGTAAATATCCATATGATTGTATTATAACAAAGCTAAACTGCTATTGTGTATTGTCTCTCTTAATGTTTGCTCTTACAGACATTACATTAGTTCATTCCTATGGATACACTTATAGTTTGATACACACGTGTCTCTCTCTGTCTTCTTTCCTTTCTGTTTTTGTTAGAGCCTAAAGTTAAGTTCTGGATCATGCAAAACACGTGCCTAAAATGTGGCTTGAGTACTCTTGGTGAAATAAGAAAATGATAAGGTGGAATTTGATAGTAGGACACTGATGTAGTAGTTATTGACTTGTGTAGCAGTTGTATTTTCTTATGGTTCTGATATTGGTTAACGATCTATTTTGATGTGTAGCAGATGTATTATTCGCTTAACAGTGTAAGAAGTAATGGAGTTTTATGCATGAAGATTTTTAAATTCTAAGATACAACATAAAGAAACAAGTAGTACTTTTAAGGCGCTGGTCCAATGGATAAATCTGACTCCATGGCCCAATGGATAAGACGCTGGTCTACGAAACCAGTGTTTCTGGGTTCAATCCCAATGGAGTCGTTTTTATTCACATCAAAAAACATATAGTACTTTTAAGAAATTTGTATGACTTTCAAGTTTGATGAATTGGTGGAATTTTGTTTTGAAGTACTTTTACGCTTAGTGACAGATTGTTCCCTCTCTATTAGCGATGGAAAAATTCCCTCTCTATAAGCGACAGAAAAATTCCCTCTCTATTATCGACCGATTTTTCCCTCTCTATTACCAACGGATTTTCAAAATCCCTCGCTAAATATTTAGTGATGCCAAAATTTGTTACGGATCATTGGTCGTCACAAATTTCGTCACAAAATCAATTAGCGACAGAATTTGGCCGTCTCAAATTTCTGTTTTTTTAATAGTGTTAGTTCATAAGGTTTGTTGTCATTAAAACCATATATCAAAAATGATTTGAACTCAACATTTACTGGTCACAGAACACATAATCTATATAGCATTTGTCTTATTTCAAAAGAAGATGACACATGGATTTAGCATAGAAGATTTTGTCATGTTAGCATGAAAACCCTTTCAAAATTGTCAAAACTTGATTTAGTTAGAGGCTCCCTAAGATTAACTATGAGAAGGATAAATCCTATGAAGCGTGCATTCAAGGAAAGCATGCATGTAATATCTTCTTTCAACGCTATTAACATGACTTCCACTAAGAAGCTTTTGCAGCTTATGCACATGGATTTATTTGGTCCTACCACTACAAGAAATTCGTGCATTACTGGCTGACACAATCCCCCAGTAATGGTTAAAATCGACCAGAAATTGCACATTACTGGCGGATTTAGTCCGCCAGAAATCCGCCAGAAAATCAACCGCCGGTAACAGTTACTGACGGATTTTCAGCCAGTAATTACTGGCGGATTTACTGGCAGATTTTCAGCCAGTATTTACTGGCGGATTTTCAGCCAGTAATTACTGACGGAATTACTGGCCGAATTTCTGTTGGTAATTACTGGTTGAAAATCTGTCAGTATATCCGCTAGTAATTACTGGCTGACAATCAGTCAGTAAATCAGCCAGTAATTACTGGCTGAAAATCCGTCAGTAAGCAACAAAAATCCGCCAGTAATGTATTTTTTTTTTAAAAAAAAAGTATTTTAAAATGCAAATAAAAAAACAATTCATTTTTAATTCTTTTTTAATTCGTTTTTTTTAAATATTTTAATACAATTCGTTTTTTTACTGGCTAAAAAATTAATATTATTTAAATATTTTTATTTGTTTTTTTAAAAACTATTTTTTAATTTGTTTGTTTAATTCAAAAAATAAAACAATAATCGAATAATTTTTAATAATGATAAAATTTTCATAAATTTCATTAAACAAAGTACTGATTAAAATATCCATAACAAATATAAATTAAAATGAAAGAGAAATGAAAGAGAAAGAGAAATTTAAGAAGTTTGAGAAAAATGAAAGAGAGAAGAGAAGTTTAAGAAGTTTGAGAAAAATGAAAGAGAGAAGAGAAACTTAAGAAGTTTAAGAAGTTTGAGAAAAATGAAAGAGAGAAGAGAAGTTTAACAAGTTTGAGAAAAATGAAAGAGAAGAGAAGTTTAAGAAGTTTGAGAAAAATAAAAGAGAGAAGAGAAATTTAAAAAGTTTAAGAAGAGAAGTTTAAGAAGTTTGAGAAAAATGAAAGAGAGAAGAGAAATTTAAGAAGTTTAAGAAGAGAAGTTTAAGAAGTTTGAGTAAAATGAAAGAGAGATGAAGAGAAGAGTAGTGAAAACAGAGAGAAGAGAAGTTTAAGAAGTTTGAGAAAAATGAAACGTGACATTACTGGCGGAAAAGACCAATACTGACGGATCCATTACTGGCAGAACAGGTGGTGGATTGTAGTTACTGGTAGGTTGTACATTTTACTGGCTGAAACGTGACATTACTGACGGATACAGGATATTACTGGCGGATAAACAATTCTGCCAGTAAATGTCATTACTGGCGGATCAATTCAGTCAAACACGGTAAACGAGGTGTGATCATTTCTGGCGGATCTTATGGCCAGTAAACGTCATTACTGGCGGATTCCAGTTGGCCAGTAAATGACATTACTGGCGGATTCCAGTCGGCCAGTAAATGTCATTACTAACGGATGCATTTAGTGGCGGATTAAATCCGCCAGTAACTGCAATTACTGGCGGATTCCAGTTGGCCAGTAAATGTCATTACTGACGGATGCATCTAGTGGCGGATTAAATCCGCCAGTAACTGCAATTATTGGCGGAAATTCAAATGCTGGTCAAACGCGCAATACGATGATGCTTACTGGCGGATTTAATCTGCCAGAAATGTTCACTACAAAAAAAACGCTTATTTGCGAGGGACATTAGCGAGGGAATAACATTCCCTCGCTAAAACTGACTTTAGCGAGGGAATTAGCGAGGGAATGTGATTCCCTCGCTAAAACTGACATTAGCGAGGGAATTAGCGAGGGAATTTGAAAATTTGACCGTTAGCGAGGGATTTAGCGAGGGAATTTGAAAAATTTCCGTCGCTAATTGTTTGGAGGGAAAATTCAGTCAAATTCACGCGAATCAAGGAAATTAGCGACGGAATTAGCGAGGGAATTAAAATCCCTCGCTAATTAAAGTGGTTTTAGCGACGGAATTTGAGTTCCCTCGCTAAAACCACTTTAATTAGCGAGGGAACTCAAATTCCGTCGCTAAAACCACTTTAATTAGCGACGGATTTGAGTTCCCTCGCTAATTAAAGTGGTTTTAGCGACGGAATTTGAGTTCCCTCGCTAATTTTTTTAATTTTTTTTACTTAAATCTGCCACTCACTCACTCACTCACTCACTCACTCACTCTTCTTTCTCACTCTTCTTCTCTCCTCTTCACCCTTCCTCTTCCCTTCCTCTACTCTCCACCACCACCACCATCACCACCACACAACCAACAAACCACCCTCACTCTTCTTCTCTCCTCTTCACCCTTCCCTTCCTCTTCCTCTACTCTATCTCTCTCACCTATAAACCCTAACCCACCACCACACAACAACAACCACCACCACACAACCACCACACAACAACCACCACCACACAACAACCACCACTCGCGACACCACCACCACCACCACCACCACCACCTTCTTTCCTCTTCCTCTCTTCTCTCTCTCTCTCTCTCTCTCTCTCTCTCACACACACACACACAATTTCCACTTTCACTCTTCTTCTCTCCACCTTCTTCCACCACCACCACACCACCACCACCCACGAGACCACCACCACACCACCACCACCCACGAGACCACCACCACCACCACCACCTACGAATTTCTTTCCTCTTTCTCTCCACCTTTCACCACCACCACCACCACCACCACCACCACAACAACAACCACAAAATTAATAATATAATATAATAAAAAACTGATTTTAAAAATAATATAATAATAAATATAAAAAACAAACCATTTAAATTAAGACACGTGTCAGTCAGAATTTGAAAATTTGCACAAATTTTGAGGCAACATTAGCGAGGGAATTAGCGAGGGAAATGTCCCTCGCTAATTAGCGAGGGATTCAAATTCCCTCGCTAATTTCATTAGCGAGGAAGGTATTAGCGAGGGAACCAGTCCCTCGCTAATTCCCTCGCAAATGACCATTAGCGAGGGATTTTGGTCAGTTTGCGAGGGAAATTTCCCTCGCTAATCCCTGATTTTTTTGTAGTGGTTATAGAATCCACCAGAAACGTACTGGCAGACTAAATCGGCCAGAAATCGCCAAATTCCACCAGAAATCTTACTGCTGACTGATTCTGCCAGAAATGTGCAGCCAGTAATGCAAGTTATTCTTGTAGTATACTAATCATGCTAGACTAAGTGGAAAGAGATATAGTTTTGTATTGTAGATGATTATTCAAGATTTTCATGGGTTCTTTTTATAAAAGGCAAAAGTGAGGCTTTTGAAAGTCTCAAAATATTTTTTAAAAAAGTTCAAAATGAGAAGGGTTCCAACATTGTTGCAGTGCGAAGTGACCATGGAGGGGAATTTGAAAATACTATGTTTAAAAACTTTCTTTTTGATGAAAATGGTGCGTCACACTACTATTATTGAGCAAGGACTCCAATAAAAATGGAGTTGTTGAAAGAAATAATAGAACAATGCAAGAAATGGCTAGAACAATCCTTAATGATTCAAAAATACATTTGGGCAGAACCAATAATACTACCTGTTATATTGTGAATATAACAAATAATTAGAAAAACATTAAACAAAACCCCATATGAACTTTGCAAAGGAAAGATGCCATTATATATTATTTCCATGTATTTGGCTGTAATTGCTATGTTTTGAATAACAATGACAATTTAGGAAAGTTTGATGCTAAATCTGATCCTACACTCTTCTTAGGATATTCTCTCACACGTAAAGCATATAGGGTTTATTGTCTCATAACTAAAGATGTTAAAGAAAGCATGCATGTTAGGTTTATTGAAACTAACAAATCAAATGATAGAAATGAAGATGTTGATATAGATGCAAATAAGACAGATGAGAATGGTGTTGAACATTATGAGAAGACAAACAAATTTTGCACCCAATCCTTCTCAACCTCAAAAGGATCTAAAAATCAACCAACTCATGCCTCTGATCTACCAAGAAAAACGGCATGTAGCAAAGAAGGGTCAGCAGAAGTTGTCTTCTTAGTTTTCAAAGCCTTCTCCAAATGGAGAGTTTTTAAGCACAGTGTAAAACAACTTAGAAAAGCGGTAAATAACACAATGATGTATAGTGGTTCACCCAAAACCCTGGGTTACGTCCAGTCCTCACCCCCTGTGAGTATTTCCACTATTTTCCAGCTCATTGGTAGCTCAGAGGCTTGAGTTGATTGATTTTGGGGGTTCTTTTGATGTTGAGAAGGGTCAAGTACCAAATTAGATTATGTCTACTCATGAATTTCATCACCCTTCTCATCTGTCTTATCTGCATGTATCTCATCGTCTTCATTTCTATCCTTTCCAGAGTTCATGTGGGGTTTTGTTCAGATTTTTTCTAATGGTTGCTCTATTCAACATGAAGGAGCCTCACCTAGAGCAAAGACAACTTACTACCTCGGCGACAACTAAGCCCAATCTTTATAATCGAGTTCTGGTTACAAAACTCAAGGGCAACATAGAATTCTCAACGAACTTAAAATATTATAAAGTTTGATGCACTTTTACAATATTTATAATTTACTGTTTATTAAAGTTTTAAGACTAAAATTTTATATATATATATATATATATATATAATTTAATAACGCAAATTTTCTTATCCCTCTAATATTGAGTAATATGTTCTTTAAAAAAAGTCACAATTCCGGTAAAACAAATAATAATCACAAATCGAATCTCAATAAATTCTTTGGTCAAAAAAACAAAACTCAGCAAGATAAACTCTACTAGAAATGTAAATTTGTTTTAAATAATATCTGTAATAAATATTGAAATATTTATAAAATCGTTTTATGATAGCATTTATAAGAGAATGTTTATTATAATATTATGTTTTTTATTTTTAACTATTAAACTTCAGAAAATACTCTTCGTCATGACTTAAAACATTAAAAAAATTGATGCAATTATTAATATATAAGGGACTGTATATTAACTATAATATAATATATATATATATGTATATTATATTATATTTATATATATAGTATAATATTATATATATATATTTATAAATATATTAAAAGAGGAGAGAGAGAGAGATTCATTGCATATGCATAAAAAATGTTGGTTGCAAAAATAGCATAGTCAATTGCAGTCTTAAAAAATAGTAGTCAACTATTTTTTTTTGACAAAAGTATAGTCAATTATTCTTTTTTTGGTAAATAGTATAGTCAATTATTATATTCACTATTTTTTAATTGTTTTTTCAGGCCTTAATTCATACAATATCTTATTTAGATTTGACGTAGCAATAAAATAATATTTACTGGTCAAGGTGGAGTCTCCATTTTTGGGTATAAATACGTGTACAAGGAACCTGTTTACTATGAACAAGATGGGCACTACAAGGAACTCTACTGCTCTCAAATTAACATTTATGTTGGCTTTCTTCTTCGTTATATCAGGTTTGAAACCCGTGACAAATTGAGTGAAATTTCTACACATCATGTTCTGATATTTCACTTTAACAAACTTATCCTTCAAATATTTCACATTACATACAATTTAATTTTGCTCTAATATCAATATATTATATTGTTTGTGAACGTAGATTTATGCATTGAGTTGGAAGCAAAGGATGGAATCGTTGTGCATTGGCATTGTAGTGTTGATTTCGAATGCTTTCAGGGTTGTCCAAAAGCCTGTGTTTGCAAATGTCTAGACACTCCAACTGGGAAGTGGTGTCGGACAGTACAATGTAATAAACGTCATGTCGCAGATAATATTCGTAGTCTAGAACCTCATATTTCAAATTGAGATGATATATTGTGACGCATTTATAGTGTATCGATTTGAATAATAATAAAGATCATATTTTGTTTACAAACCTAATTGTTTGCACTACAACAAAACCGGAATTACCAACCCGTAGAGGCCACTATCAACATGAGAAGCTAATTAAGGGCACGTTTGGGGTGGTTGCAAGTTTTTAATTTTTTTAAAGTTAATTTTAAAACCAAAATATGTTTGGGTAAATTGGTGTTGAGTTAAAGTTTCTCTTAATTTCAAAATTGTTTTTCATATCAAAATTCAAAACCAGGACAAGAGGTTTTATAATTTGTCTTTTTGTCTTAACACTAACACAATTTTATAATCACCACTGATCCTCGATCACTACTCCAAGCACAATTTTGGCCATTATTGGTCACCATTTTATAAACACCATGTTAGAGCCTGATTGAAAATTTTGTCTAATTCAATATTTCCATTTTATAATCACTGTGTCCTTATTACTTTTGACATCATAAGTCATTTCGTAACCGATCTTAAAAAGGTGTTATGTGCATTTTAAACATTGGTTCAATTTAACTGATGTTAAATATTAACGTTAAAAGCTTATTTTCAACTAGTGCTCTACGATATATAATTTTCTTAATTTAATTTCTTTCCATATCTTTGAATAATAGCGAAACACCCTAATTTTTGAAAGATTCCTTTACTGATTAGTAGCGGAATACCCGTACGTTGCAAGGCAAGTCGACGTGTAATCTCGAGTCGTTCAAAAGTATTAATTTGATAAGACTGTAGGTCGATCATGACGACCTCACCAGTCAAGGAAGATTGCTCAAAATTAAATGAAAATCAGTCGACGTTTAAGTCTAGGCCGTTCCACCAAAAGTGACATCGGCTTGAGGGGAAATTGTTCTGGACAAGGCCTTGCCCTTTTTGGATTTGGACCGGCATACGCAGCAACCCATATCCACAATTCCAAAAGAGCAATGTGCCCCATTAACAAAATCAACGTAAAGATCTATTTAGCATCTCATCGCTCGGTGAAAAGGTCAACTCAGGATCAGGCGACAAAGAAAAATCAACCCAAATCATTGGCACAATTCTTTATAAATACGTTGTCCAATCAATGCATTTTCACATTTAATATTGCGTGACACATTTTTCTCTGACCTGATTTGAGCGTCGGTGTGTGTACATGTAACACCCCACCTATCTGGAACAACACGAAAGAGCCTCACCTAAAGCAAATCTAACTTACTACCTCTGCGGCAACCAATCTCGATCTTCAGACCTGAGTTCGGCTTCTTGGGAAGATCAGCTAACAAAACTCAAGGGTAACAAAGAATTCTTCATGAGCTTAAAATATAATATATATATATATATATATATATATATATATATATATATATATATGTTCAGTACCTGGACCTCACATCTGAGGTACAAGCTGTCGTGCTTCCTGGGACTTGAAGATTGACTTCGGATGGTCCGGGATAATCCGCTCCCGCGCCTCGGGTGTGGGGCACCTGCAAGCCGTAATGGAAGGCTTCACTCCTATTTATAGACGAGGTGGCGTTGGATACGGGTGCGGGCCTCTTAACAGTTGGATGCGGCCGTAATGCGCATCGGGTTGTCCCTGGCGTGGAAGTGGGCCTAACGAGAACCTGTGGGTCATGGGCCCAGTCCGGAACAGTGGCCCCCCAAGTCGAGGTCGAGCGGCTAGGGTTGGTCTCGGCTTGAAGAGTTACTTCGTCAACTGGCTTTTTTGGTTTCCGTATTCTGGTTTTCGTTGTTGGTGACCGTGATATAGGGGATGTGAAGTCGAGCTCAAACTGCCGTGGTCCTTTCTGAAAAAGCTTGACAAAGCATTCAAGCTCGGAATCAAGTAAATCTTGACTGAGCATTCAAGCTCGGAGTCAATTGGGTCATGACTGAGCATTAAAGCTCGGAGCCAAGAAGATTCGAAGCCGCTGTGGACTTCTTCCTCGGTCCCGAACTGAACATTGAAGTTCGGAGTTCGGGAGAAGGCAAGTGCTCAAGAAGCAGGGGGCGATGTCGCTTAGAACTTCTTCCTCCAGTCTTTGTCTCAACATTTAAGGCAAGCCAGAGAGGAGGCTGGCTCGCTAGGAGCGGTGTCGGGGTCGCTGTGGACCGTTGCGTGCCCCAAGACTGAGCATTGAAGCTCGGAGTCGAGAAGGACATTTGTGTTGCCTTTCGGGGGCCTCGCCTCATACCGTCGTTTGTTGAGTGGCGAGCTCGAGTCGGATTCGGGTGAGAGGGGTGCTGTATTGCCTCGGGAACTAGTGTTCCTGTGAGTCCAGCAAGTTAGAAGACAAGAATCAGTGTAAAAATGATTTTATTCAGGGATGCGGATGGTCTGATTTGATTACATTCAATCAGCTGTAGTACACCCTGAGTTTGGCTGTGTTCCAGGTTCGGGGTATCGGCTCCTTGGAGAGGGTTTCCAAGAGGTACGCTCCCTTTCCCGTCTTTGCCGTAACTCGGTAAGGTCCTTCCCAGTTGGGTGCAAGTTTCCCTTCACGAGCATTTTTTTTGCCCACGTCGGCGCCCTTGAGGACGAGGTCCCCGACATTGAAATCCCGGGTGATGACCCTCTAGTTGTATCGCTTGGCGAACCGGGCTTTAACGACGTCTTCGGCTAACTGTGCTTTGTGCCAAACTTTTTGAACGAGGTCTAGCTCTTCCCTCGTGGCATTGTTGTTTGCTTCCTTGTTGAGAGGGTGTAGAGTTCTCCAAGTAGATTCTCCGACCTCTACTGGAATGACTGCCTCGGTGCCATATGTAAACCTGAAAGGCGTCTCGTTGGTGGTGGAATGCGGTGTTGTTTGATACGCCCAAAGGACGTATGGCAGTTCATCGGGCCATTCCCCCTTTGCCCATTTCAGTCTCTTTTTTAATCCCTTGAGGAGGACCCTGTTTGCCGACTCAACCTATCCGTTACTCTGGGGGTGCTCGACAGAAGTGAAATGTTGCTTGATGTTTAGGTCCGTCATCTGCTTCCGGAACCCCTTATCAGCGAACTGTGTTCCGTTGTCAGTGATTACTACGGCGGGAATTCCAAATCTGGTTTGTATGTTCTTTTTCCCAAACTTGATGCAGTTTTGGGCAATGATTTGGGCGAGTCGTTCTGCCTCGATCCATTTTGTGAGGTAGTCGATGGTGACGATGAGGTATTTGACCCCGCCTCGGCCCGGCAGGAAGGGACTCAGGAGGTCGATTCCCCACTGACTGAAAGGACAGGATGCCGACAAGGCAGAGAGCTCGGCCGGAGAAGCGTTATGAACATCGGCGTATCTTTGGCAAGTGTCGCACCTTCTCACGAGATCTGAGGCGTCTTGGGTCGTGGTTGGCCAGTAGTAGCCTGCCCTGAGCGCTTTCTTTGCTAGGGGCCGAGCCCCAAGATGCTGTTCGCAGATTTCCTCGTGAATTTCTGTGAACACATACTCCACCTCCTCCCCCTCGGCGCATTTCAATAGGGGAGAGGAGAAGCCTCGTCGGAAGAGTTTCCCATCGACTACGGAGTAAGACGTCGCCCTTCGTCGGACTGTTGTGGCTTCCTTGGCATTGGTTGGCTTGATGCCGAGTTCAATGTAATCCTTGATGGGTTATATCGACCCCTTGCCTTCTGTTAAGACATTGACGTCTGATACTGGGGTCGGAGATAGGTCAACGCTTGGTCTTGTTAAGCTTTCTTGAATAATGCTTCGTAGGTTGCTTGTTGGTTTCGTGCTAGCCAACTTGGCTAGGACGTCTGCTCGGGCGTTCTCAGCCCAGGGCACGTGTTTTAATTCCACCCGTTCGAATTGGAGGAGTAGCTCTCGTACCTGTGCCAAGTATCGCTGCAGGATGGGATCATTTGTCACGAAATCCTTTCAGACCTGGGAAACTACCAGTAGTGAATCGGTGTTCAGTTCAATGATCTTAGCCCCGAAATCCGAGGCCAGTTTCAATCGGGCTATACATGCTTCATACTCAGCTTGATTGTTTGAGGTCGTGAAAGCAAAACTATGGGAGACTTCAACCATAAGTCCTTCAGAATTCTCAAGGATGAGTCCGGCCCCACTACCTTTCGAATTCGAGGAACCGTCGACGTGGAGTTTCCATAGTAAATGGGCGGAATCGGAAGGGGTCAGTGTCATTTCTACGACGAAATCGGCCAGGACCTAAACCTTGAGGGCGGATCGAGCCTCATATTTGATCCCAAACTCGGATAATTCAACTGCCCACTTGATGATTCTTCCCGCGAGGTCGGGTCTGTGTAGGACTTGCCGGATTGGTTGGTCTGTTGTGACAACAATTTGGTTCGCCACGAAGTACGGCTTTAGCCTTCTTGCGGCCTCGACCAGGGCCAGCGCCACCTTCTCTATCTTTTGATATCTGCACTCCGCCCCTTGTAGTACTTTGCTTATGAAGTACACCGGCCGTTGTCCTTCTTCTATTTCTCTGATTAGGACTGCGCTGACTGTTTCTTCGGCTACGGCGAGGTATAGGTAAAGTATCTCCCCCTCCGCCAGTTTCAGTAGTATTGGGGATTCTGAAAGTATTTGTTTGAGTTCGGTGAGAGCATTCTCGCACTCCGGTGTCCATTTAAACTCGACGCCCTTCTTCAGGACCTTGAAGAAGAGGAAGGATCGATTCGCCGCCCTAGAGACGAACGTGGAGAGGGCGGCAATCATGCTGGTCTGTTTCTGCACCTTTTTCTTGGTGGTTGGGGGGCGCATGTCGGTCACGACTCTGCACTTGTCAAGATTGGCCTCGATTCCCCTCTCGGTTACAAAGAAACCATGGAATTTCCCCGCTCTGACGCCGAAGGTACATTTCTCCGAGTTGAACCTGAGGTTGTTTTTCCTAGCTTCGGTGAAGACCTCCTGTAGGCCGGCCAGGTGCCCCTTGTCTTCCTTGCTTTTCACAATCATGTCATCGAGATATACTTCCACCACTCTGCCGATCTGGTCGCGGAAAACTTTGTTCATCATGCGCTGGTAGGTCGCCCCAGCATTTTTGAGGCCGAATGGCATGACCCTGTAGCAATAGTTGCCTTGGTTGGTCTTGAAAGACGTTTTTTCCTGGTCCGGAGGATTCATCGCAATTTGATTGTAGCCGGAGTAGGCGTCCAAGAAAGACAGGAGGCAGAAGCTGGATGCATTTTCAACAAGCTTGTCGATGCTTCGAACTGGGAAGGCGTCTTTGAGGCATGCTTTGTTGAGGTCGGTGTAGTTTACACACATCCTCCACTTACCGTTGCTCTTCTTGACCAGGGCGACATTGGACAACCAAGTGGTGTACTTTACTTCTTTTATGAAGCCTGCAGATAAGAGGTTGGCGACGACCTTAGCCGCGGCCTCGGCCTTCTCATTGCTTTGAGCCCTTCGTCGCTGAACCACATACTTAGCGTCGGGGTTGACCGCCAGGTGGTTGCAAGCTACCTCAAGCGGGATTCCGGGCATTTCCAAGGCGGACCAAGCGAACAAGTCAGAGTTGCGCTGCAGACAGGCGATTAGGCTATCCCTCACTGTCTCGGTGAGTTCTGCTCCTTCTTTCACAGTCTTCGTGGGGTCCTCGCCCAACGGGATTTCAAGCAGTTCACCCTGAGGTTTGGGACGTTTGATTCTTATCTTAAGATCCCTGGCCAGATCGTCGTCATCCACATCCTCGGAACTGTCTGGGTCATAGCGAGCGTCGACCTCAGTGAGGTTCACCTCAGCCGCGGTGGGCGGTAAACCGGGGACCTCCTGGTGTTGACGTCGGATGCCCTTGAGCGCGAGATACTGACACCTCTCTGCTGCGTTGAGGTCGTCTGAAATAGGTATGACATCACCTGCTAATGAGTGGAATTTCATCTTCAGATGTACCGCGGAGGCGACAACACCGAGTTTGGCCAATGTCGGTCTGCCCACGATGCAGTGGTACAGGGTAATCAGCGGCGCGACCAGAAAGGTTGACTTGACGGTTCGAGCACGTCTCTTCTTCCCATAAGTTAGCATTACGTCGAGATGGCCTAGAGGCCGGGTCTGCTCCCCTCCCGGAATGGACACATCCGCCCCGACGTAAGGGCCCAGGTCCGCGAGGGATAGCCTGAGCTTGGGAAGGAGATCTTGGAACATGATGTCGGCGGGGTTCCCCTGTTCAACTAGGATTCGCCTTACCTCCACCCCCAACATAGTGGCCGAGATAACAAGGGGTACGAACTCGTTCGGCTCGCCGATTAGATAGTCCTCGTCAGAGAAAGAAAGGGACTTCCTCGACGAGGGCCGAGCAGATTTGATGTCCGAGGTTATGCTGGCAATTTCTTTCCACTTGCGTTTCAATGTATTCTTTGAATCCGTTGCCGAAGCGAAATAGGCCACCCGAAATCTCCATGGTCACTGATAAATGGTTTCGGAAGAAATGACAAGATTGGAGCAAGAGCTCCCACTGTGGTGGCCAATGTTCGGTACCCGGACCTCGGATCCGGGGTACGAGCTATCATGCTTCTTGGGATTTGAAGATTGACTTCGGATGGTCCGGGATAGGCCGCTCCCGCGCCTCAGGTGTGGGGTACCTGCAAGCACTCCGATGCCTAAGTCAACAAGAGAAGTGGTGAGGTAAGTGTAGAATGAGAACGTACCTGGCAATGGAGGCTCGCACTCCTATTTATAGACGAAGCGTCGTTGCTGAGCCGTTGGATGCGGGTGCGGGCCTCTTAACAGTTGGATGCAGCCGTAATGCGCATCGGGTTGTCCCTGGCGTGGAAGTGGGCCTAACCAGAACCTGTGGGTCTTGGGCCCAGTCCGAAACAATATATATTATTGTTAATAACACAAATTTATTTATCCCTCTAATAAGTTATATGTCCTTTAAAAAAAGTCACAATTCTGATCAAAAAAGTAATAATAAGAACTGGAATCTCAATAAAAGGTCAAAAAAACAACAGTCAACAAAACAAACTTTACTAAACCATATTAATTTGTTTTAAATATAATCGAATAAATATTGAAAAATTTATAAAATCGCAAACATAATGCTTATTATAATATTACAATTTTTACTTTTATATAACTTAATAAAAATACGTTTCATCATGACTTAAAATATTAAAAACCTTTTCCTCAAAAAAATAATATTAAAAACCTTAATACAACTTTTAACTATGAATATATCCGGCAAACGTAAGCTATAATGATAAGGTAGTGTTTGAGTTTTTTTAGGAATACAATAGCCTGGATCTAAAAATGGTCTCTATGAACATAATCAAAAATGTTCCCATAAAAAGTTTGAAGAGAACTTAGTATGGTTGAGAGAGGATAGGTATTGCAAACGCGTCTAAGAAAGTTACTAAAGATGCTTCTAAGAAGCTACTTCAGAAGATGGAAAATATTATACAAAACTGTCACACTTTGAATGAGACGCTTCATGAGGTATTTATAGAGGTTGGAACCCAAAAGATGTGTTGGAAATGACCTTGAAAGTCAATATAGTCGTTGGCGACTTTTGCTGAAAAGCTGCTGCACTTTTTTGCACATCTGCAAAATTTCTGTACTTGCAGCAGAATTTCCTGCCTTCTGTCTAGTGCCTTTTGAACTCGATTTTTCCATTTTGAAGGCTTCTTTCAACTGATCCCATATCTTCTAAGGTATTTATCAACATTCATAACTAATTTTGAACTTCATGAAAATATGACTTTTGTGCCTTCTATTACTTAAGAAGCTACTAATGTATCTTGTCACTGTAAGAAGCTTCTGATATATAGTCGTATGTGATTATTCAAACTTCTTCTAATGCCTTCTGTTCTTGTGATACATCATGGCATGATACTTCTGATCTGATGATGAATCTTCTATGGTCACAGAAGCTTCAAATGTTGAATCTTCTATCTTTACATAAGCTTCTTATGATGTCCTCTATTCTTGTGGTTCATCATTTTATGTGCCTTCTTTTCTCAGAAGCTACTTGACTTTGCCTTTCTCGTCCTTAGGCGCTATATGGATTGTGTCTAACTTATCTGAGAAGCTTGTCACTACTGCCAACTCTTCTTGAGAGGCTTCGTGAAGAAACATCTTCTAATCTTTAGAAGCCACCATTGATGCCTTGATTTATGTATCTTCTTTACGAACTCTTGACCTTCATTTTTTGTCTTTTAAGACTTCATTATGCCTTCTTATGTTATAAGGCTTCTTTGAGAATATCTTTATAACTTGTGAAGCCACTTTAGCAATCTTCACACTTCCATATTCTTACAACCTGTACTTCTCACTCAAGAAGATTCATTAGAACACTATTGAATCAGAGAACTTAAACACTTATCAAAAAGGTTTGTTTTCATCAAAACTTATCTAAGGGATTTTTCCTCAACATTCTGCCACTTTTTGATGATGACAAACTTTTTGAGAAGATTTTATGTTTCCTGATATAACTGTTGTTAATATGGTTTTAATTATATTCTCCCCTTGAGATGATGCGCCATTTTTAGAATTTCCAGATATTAAATTTATGCACATAGGATACAAACTGGAACATGATTCATTGATTGATATATTGAAAACATATTGTTCTGGGGAATATAATAATAAATTAAATCCGTCAAAAAAATAAAAATAAATTAAAAGCATAACAATGGAAATAAGCATCATCAATTGATTGGTCATGCTTGTGAACCTACTAAACATCTCATCAATAGTTTCTTGTTCATCCATTTTGAACATTTCATACTTGTGTATGAGAATGTTGATTTTTGCTTCCTTGACTTAGTCAGTTCCTTCATGAGCTATCATCAATGTGTCCCATATTTCATCAATAGTTGACTGGTCATGCTTATGAACCTACTAAACATCTCATCAATAGTTTATTGTTCATCGATTTTGAACATTTCATACTTGTGTATGAGAATGTTGATTTTTGCTTCCTTGACATGGTCAGTTCCTTCATGAGCTATCATCAATGTGTCCCATATTTCTTTTGCCATTTGTTTCCAAGCAACTTTGTCATTCTCAGTTCTTCCTAAAGCACGTGTTAGACAATATTTAGCCTTAGAGTTTAGTAGTATCATGAACTTATCATCAGTTGTCCAGTTTTCTCTGGTCTTGGGGAGAGAAGTTCCATTATCAAAAATTGTTATAGGAACAGTCTCATTTGTTCCTTCCAATAGTAATAATGATCATAGATGAATATGGGAGGTCTATTTGCATAAGCTTCTTCAGGGAGGAACATGAAAAAGTTTGGATAGTTCATCACTTCTTCCAGAAACTTTTCTCTAACTCTGCAAAATGTGTCCCTAGAGGTGAGCTTAGATAGCAATTGAAGTGACTAAGTTACACAAGAAAAGGGGTTGAATTGTGTGCCTTTTTAAAATTTGAGACCAGAAACCTTCTTCAAGTGATATTCTCAGGCTAAACTTCGATATAAGAAGGCTAGGATTAATGATAAACTCAACCAAGAAAACTAAAATGATTAATCAATGATGAAAAACAGAAATGATTAAGAATAACTTTAGCTTGTAATGAGCGAGTAAGTTTTAAACTGTCAGGGATTAATGGAGTAGGAGTGGCTTTAGTAAGAGATATGTCTTTATGAGGAGAGGTGATAATAGCTTTACCTTGATCATGGATAGCTATAGAAGCTAATTGAACACCATGGGAGCCAAGAGTATTCATTTGCAGGTGCTCCCATAAGATGTGTCACTTTCATGCTTCTTAGAAGGCAAGTCCCAAAAGACACATGGGAGGTTCTTGATGGCGTGTCCCAAAAGCCTAAGTACTACGTGCGAAGAAACAATAGTAGTTAAGGCAAATTCTTGGGATAAGAGGACAAGGGTGGAGCATCCAGAAGCGTGAAAACGTGTGGCATCAATCATCAATGACCATTAGTCAGTTTATGTTTTATTAGCTTTCGAATAAGGACACGTGTCCATAAGCAGTTCACTTTTCTAGTTCTTTAAATTGGAACTCAGACGAAGAACTAGAGGCGATTTCATATCATTAAGTAACCCATTACGCGTAACACATCCAAACACATAGGTGAAGTGACTAAGTTACACAAGAAGCGGGGGTTGAATTGTGTACCCTTTTTAAACTTTGTACCTGAAACCTTCTCAAACAAAATACTCTCAAGATAAATTGGGGTTGAGAAGGTTAACGTTAGTTTCACTAACAAACAGCCAATTTATATAATGTATGATGAATAATAAGGATGAGTTAAACAAACTTTAGCTAGTAAGAGAATTGTTTTAATCAAACTAATCAGATAATGAAAAGATTAAGTATCGGTTTGGAAAACTGTCTTGTGAAGGTTGATTGAGTTAACCTTCGCTAGGTTTTGAAAACATAACAAATATAAACCAAGTAGAAATATAGTATGGAAAGGAAGTAAATAACACAATAGAGTTATAGTGGTTCACCCATCAATGGTTGCGTCCTCTCCCCACTTCCAAGTGAGTATTTGCACTATTTCCCAAATAGCATTTACACTTGCTTTTGCTCAACCACAAAAGACTTCAACCACCACTTGCTTTTGATCAACACCCAAAAGCAACGTGCTTGCTTACACAGCTACACCAAGCTGTCTACCTACTAGAAAACTTTCTCCTAGTTTCCTAAAGGATTTTTCTATCAAGTAGATTCTCACCAACACTCACCTCTCTCTAGGTAGCTTGATAGATTGCTCATAAGATAGTTCTTTACAATCAAAGGTTTGGGTTTGGGATAATTAATAGCTTGAGAATATACTATACCGAGTGTTTACAGCAATGTATATCAAGCTAACATACACTCTATAAAAGAATCTCAGATTATGAACTTTGAGTAACTTGAGTGTGGGATGAGTATGTTAGATGAACGTTGTGAAGATTTAATTGTGTGGGTTCCAATTCACTCTCATGATTTACACCTTCGAATTCCAGCCTTTAAATAGCCAAGGGATTTGGATATAGCCGTTAGAAACTTGAATATAGCCGTTCGGAGATGTCCATTGGTCCACAGGAGTGACTAGATGGAAGGGTTCAAAGCTGACACCTTTTGAACCTTCACAAGCTGGCAATTGTACCTTATGCTAACTTTTCAACCTTCACATGCTGACATCGTCCTTTTTTTAAGTATTCTGACTCTCTCTTAGCTGGCTTGTACTTTAAACACCTTTTGATTGTCCTTGGAATAATCAAGGATTTCCTTCTTCATTTATTGCTTGACTCCAGCATTAAAAACTCTCTAATCTTCAATTAATGAGAGTAAACATGTTTGTCATGTTGAGAAGCTTGATGACTATATAATCTTCTTGTTTTGTTCTTCACTTTGTTCTGCAACCTTCACATTACAGGATCTTCATCATAAAATGTGGGGCCACACTTCTTTTGATTTCTGGTTAATGTATAGTTGACTTGGTC
Organism: Astragalus glycyphyllos; assembly: GCA_963573325.1. Taxonomy (NCBI): domain Eukaryota; kingdom Viridiplantae; phylum Streptophyta; class Magnoliopsida; order Fabales; family Fabaceae; genus Astragalus; species Astragalus glycyphyllos. The sequence goes on along the minus strand of OY754312.1, from coordinate 59,564,605 downwards.
AACCTTTTATGTTGAGTTTTTGCGTTCAATTTTTGGTCAACCTTCACATCTCATTTGTACCTTTGTATTTTTATCTTTTTTTCAGTTCAAGGTAGTTTCATATTTTGCTCTCTTTGAGGCTTGTTCTTCACACTTGAAATAAACATGTTAGATAAACATTAACTAGAAAATTTAATGTCTTACTAAGTTTGTATCATCAAAACATGGAAAGAGATTTTCATTCCAACAAACTTGTGAGTAAGTTTTAAGTTTTCTGTTTTCATGAATAAACATTTAAGCATACTAACAGAATTATTTCTAAGAAATATAACCTTCATAGCAAGCATATAGCAAAAGATAATTATCATTAATCATTCAAGGCAATTTTGATGATCACATTGTGCTGATAATTATCATTACATAGTTAAGACAGATTTTAAAAACAGAAATTCAAACAAGCATGTTAGTGTGATAATCTTCCGAAGTCACACAAGGAAAAATGTCCAAAAAGATTCCTAGATTGTCAACATAAACCCCAAAATACACTTAACACCTAACTAAGTACCTAATTAAAACTTAATCTCCATTCTCCCCCTTTTGTCAACAACAAAAAGAAGGAAGAATCAGAAATTATGCTGCTACTTGGTAGGGGAGGAATCACCAAAAGAGTTGGTTGAAGTTGCTGGTTGAGGAACATCTTGGAAAGACTTTGGAGGTGGAAAGTTTGGTGGTGAAATGGTTGGTAGAACTACAGGAATGACATGTTCCATAACCCATTGTTGGTAGGCAAAATTCCTTTGAGCCTCAATTCTGTTTTCTTGTTGAAGTATCCCAATGTTGAGCAGCAGATTGGTCTCTATAAGCTTCATTTTCTTAATCTGTTTGTCATGCTGTGCCTTCATTCTCTTCATGGATTTCTCCATGACCTCCATTTTGTCAACAGAAGGATGTGAATCATTCTCATCCACAGATGGTTTGCTGCTATTTGGTCCTTAGTCAGAGGAGGAGAGAGGGGCATATGTAGTTTTGCAGAAAGAGCTAAGAGAACCAAATTGGGTGGGCAAATCAGATGCAAATTTTGATATAGCAGAAGCTTCATTCATTCTTGGAATGGAGGAATCATAGACTGGAGTTTTAGAAGCTATAAACCTGTTAATGTTTTCAATAGCCAGAGTGTTTCTGGTTTTAGCTGGTGAGGGTGCAAGTTGGTCACGCCACTATGAGAAAAGATCATTGTGGTCATGAGTAGGTGGTGGAACATTTTCTGGAGCTTGATTGTGGTGAAGTTCTGCTAGGGCCACAGATGCTAGAATTTCAGAATTTGTTTCTTGAAAGAGAGGGGGATTCACTGGGGTAAACTCAGTGTCAATGTCATGACATATTTCATGGACAGCTTGAGATAGTGGAGAGAGTTGATTGTAGTCTTGATTGAGAACTTCTTCTTCTTCATCTCTAACTGTAGAATGATTCATGTTAAACTCCCCCTGAGCTTGACCATCTACTATATCTTCTTGAGTTTCATGCTCACCTTGTGAGGAGCCATAAGGAACCAAGGGCACTCTTGGAGAAGGCAGATTTGAAATATGCACAGAATCAACAGAGGGTGGAACTAAACAGAAGGTTGTTCAGCAATCACAAGGTTTTCTTCAGTAGGAGACAGATGACTAGGAGAGTGAGTTACCTCAGTTGCAGGAATTTCAAAAGAAGGTTGATCTTTTACCTCTTCTATAGGAGAAGGTTCTTTTTCGGCATGAATAACCTCTTCAGCAATTCTACCTTCATGTGAAGGTTCATCAATCTCAATGGAGGGTTCTTCATTAAGATCATCAATCATTCTCTCAGAACCTTGTTTCTCAGCAATCTCTTCTTCATGCACACTAGGAGATTGCTCATCTGGAGTTGGATCATGCCCAAATATTTCCTTCCAGCTTTGAGCAGGTTCTGTTTCCACGATGGGTTCTTGTGAAGGTTGAACAGTGGAACCTTGTAATTCTAAGGGAATTGAACATTCAAGGGTTGAATATCAATGATTTCTTCATTGTTCAATTGCTCCCCCTGAGGGGTTGCTTCCTCTTTCTCATCTTTCTTTGGAGTCTGTTCATTTGGTGTGGACTTTGTAACCAATTTCTTTTGAGAAGGTTTGGTGGTTCTAGCTTTGGTTCTAGGTTTGGCAGTAGTTTTGGCTTTTGGAGAAGGTTTGGGGTCAGATATCTTGATACCCATTTGTTTCACGCTTTTGGACCAAAAAATAGTCTTATTATTGTTGCATTCCTCATTTACAAGAGGGATTTTGTTTAGCTTAAAGATTTTGGTGAGAAACATTCCATATGGAAGTTAACTGGTTTGTTTAAGAGATTTAACAATATCTATCATGTAGTGAAAGATGGTTTGGGGCAGATTGATAACATACCTTTTGTACATATGGTACACAAGGAGTAGGTCAGCAAATTTGATTCTTTCATAGCCTCCTGCTCTTGAAAAGAGAGAGTGAATGACCATGTTACGCAATATCCTTGTGTGGTCCTTGAGAGATGATGAAACAAGGATAGCTTTAGGATCCTTCATCAGTACTTCAAGAACATGTTCCTTTGTGACATTTGTATGATCAAAGCAATCATCACCATAGATTGAGACACCAGACAGAGGAATGCCTAAAGCATTTTTGATCAATTTAGGAGTGATGATCATCACAGTTTCTTTCACTTGGGTGGTAAAGCAGGTCTTCTCTTTGTTTACCCCCATGCTTCCATAAACTCCCTAACTAAATTTAGATAAATGAATTCATCCTCGGTTAGGAGTTTGTACCAATAAAAATACATCTTTTTGTCGATTTCTTCTGATCGTAGACTTGTGAAGGTTGAATTTCACTACGAAGTTCATCGTTGGTTGGTTCTTGATCATCATTCTTCTCTTCCTCAGTAGCCTTCTCTTTCCCTTTGGGATCTTCTCTAGGTTTCTTTGAGGAGGGTTCTGGTGGAGGAGATATTTTCGTTTTGAAACCGATGATTTTTTAACAGAAGCAATGAAATCAGAAATAGTAGCTTCTGAATCTTCCTCATTTACGATGATTGGTTCTGTTCTCTTAGCACCAGGGCCATCAATAGGTGTGGATGAGGTTTGTCTAATCCTATATGATCTTCGAGTAGGAGTTTGAGAAGATTTTGAGGACATCGAGCCATGAGAAGGTAGGTTTGATGGAGGAGGGATAGGTTCAGTTACTGTTACAGATTTCATGGTGCTTTGTTCTGGGTTTGGATTTCTTCTCACATTTGGGATTTTTGTTCTAGCCATTTGAAGATAAAGAGAGTTGGGTTTTTACGAAGGCGAGGAGAGAGAGATGGAGGGAAATAAAGTGAAGTGTTGAAAAGAGTGAAGGAATTGAGTTTATGGAAGTGCGTTGAGGGAGTGGGTGAGGAGAGAGGTTACAGCTAGCCGTTATGATTTGACTGGGTTCAGTTATGATGGGACATAACTGTTGTGTTTTTCCAAGAGAAGAAAACATGTGTGATAACAGTTATCTAAGCTTTCAATCGTCCCTTTTAAATTTCCCTCAAGTGAACCTTCTCAAGCCTTGAGAAGGTTGGAGTTTTTGACAATTACTCTAATCTTAAGGACATTCTAAAATACTTTTCCAAGGGGGAGACTCTTAAGTTGAAAAGCGCATGAACTCGCTTCAAGAACCACATAAGATTTGCGCATGAGCTCTGCGCTGGTGGCGATGGCCACCTCTCATTCACAACAGCAAGAAACATAAGACCTCTGATGATGGAGCCTTCTCAAACACCCAATTGGTCGTTGCGCAGAAGCACAAAACCCTCCTCCGGCACCAACGCCGCTGGCAAAAGCATGGCAGAATCATCCGGCGCCTATTCAGATGGAAGACGTCCAGCAATCCCTTTCACCTACTGAATCATACCGCGATGTACTGGTCAATCTCTTCGGAGCTGAAGATGAAGCGTGTTGGGGAGATGAGGTCCATGAATCGGATTTCCCTGAAAATGGGTGGTACAAGCGCGACGAAATGGAGGCAACGCAGCAAGAAGTGCCGTTTAATCCCAAGCCTGTCATCACAATCACGGAGGAAGAACTTACTCAATGGTCAAAGCCATGGCGTAATTCGTTAATCATCAAAGTTCTCGGGAAGAGGGTCAATTTCTAGATGTTGGAGTCTCGCCTTCAACATCTTTGGGCTAAAGATGGTTACATCAAGATCACGGATCTTGCGAATGATTACTTCCTTGTTCGCCTATCTTCTCAAGCGGATTACCACAACGCTTTGTTCGATAGACCATGGAAAATAGCGGATCATTACTTGATCGTTCAGCGCTGGCGCCCATTATTTTCGCTCTCGGCAGACATGACCAAGAAGATCGCGGTTTGGATCCGCATTCCAAGATTACCGCCTGAATTGTGCAATGCTAGATTTCTTAATCGTATTGGCGATGCCTTGGGAACTATGTTACGTATAGAAGAGGTTACCTCGATTCATGAAAGGGGGAAATTTGCTAGAATATGCGTGGAAATCGACCTTGATAAACATCTCTCATCTCACATAGTTATTAATGGAATTTCAATTCCGCTCGAATACGAAGGATTACATTCCATATGTTTTCGGTGTGGAAAATATGGGCATAAAGAAGAACAATGTAGAGAGCATCTTGAAACTCCGGTTACAAACACAAGTGCAGCTGAGCCTATGGTGGAAATCTCGGGACGTGATAAAGGGACGGCGAATGATCAGCAACCGTGTTCAACGGAATCATCCTTACATTCCGGCGAGCCGTGTAATCTTGAAAGCACGTCTAAAGGCCCTTTGGAATTGGGCTTAGGACCGTGGAACCTTGTGTCGGGAAAGCAACGGCGACGTGGCAAGCGTACTTCTACGACCAACGATAAAAATGAAGGGCCTCGTGTTGCTATTAAACCGGCGGGGCCAAATCGTAATCCATGGGGTGTGCCTAACAATCATTTTCCTGTGCTTGTTGAGGAAGAAGTTCAGCCAGCCCAGGCGACGCCAAAAGCCACTTCTCATGGCCCTGTTTCTGATTCCAATTCCGGACCCAGTGTCATACCTGAAGGCCCAATTATGGGGCGTGTGAGAAACCCAACTGCTGGTAGGAACACCCAGCCCAAACCCGTGGCTAAGAAGATTCCCTTCCAACCCAACAAGGACCCAAAGGCTTCTAAAGTGTCAAAGGTGCAGCCCATGGTTGGGGCTAATCCCGCGAGTTCAACGGTGGAGGGTGCTTGTTTGGAACCCACGGTGGCAACTTGTAATATAAATGAGGTGGAGGCTAGAAGGGAAGAACACCTTGTGCTTGAAATGATGAGGTTATCTAACATTGGGAGGGTCCAAAATACCGTGGCCCTTCTTGAACGTCGTGATCCCTTGGACGAGCTTGCGTATGTTGATCCGGACAATGTGGCATTAGCCCAAGCTATTCGAAGAAAGAAAAGTGTTTCCGAAGGGGTCGTTGTTCCCCAAACCTCCATCCATAACTCATGAATATGAATATATGTTGTTGGAATTGTAGCGGCACGGCCGTTAAAGGATTTGCTAATCTCATAAATGATCTTCACTTTGAATATTGTTTTACATTTCTAATTTTGGTCGAACCTCACATGAGTGGTGAGAAAGAGACTAAGATTATTAATCATTTTAACTTTGATGGAAGGTACATCCAAGAAGCCAATGGCCAAGCTGGGGGAATTTGGTGTCTTTGGGACTCATCTAGGTGGAAGGTGTCCATCCTCCTTACAAGTGCTCAATTTGTCCACATGGAAGTTCAATGGCAAAATGACAGCCCTTGGCTTTTAACGGCGGTGTATGGAAGCCCCCACTTTGAATGACCTTGCGGCGGACATTGAGCGTCCTTGGGCCATTCTTGGCGACTTTAATACTACGATCCTCGATTGCGACCGCTGTGGCTCTCCTCTCACCGGTTCCCAAGTTCATGATAGTGGCCTCACAGAGTTCATTGAAGCCGGGGAACTTTTGGATGTGGGTTTCACTGGCGAGCGCTCCAGTTGGACTCGGGATGGTGTTCACAAGAGACTTGACCGGTGTTTGGCCAACTTGGCTTGGCGGATAAGATTTCATTAAACTAACCTTCATCACCTTCCTTATTTTAAATCTGACCATAGGCTTCTCCTTTTGCAGATGGATCCAACCCCGAGGCCAAATCGTCATAGAAGACCTTTCCAGTTTGAAGCGGTGTGGCTAACCCACGAGGCATTCCCAAAAGTGATTAAGGACTCTTGGAATCCTCATTGCACGAATTGGTCCTCCCAACTTGAAGCTTTACAAAATGTCCTCAAAGCTTGGAATAGGGAAACTTTTGGTGATGTGTTCCTCAAAAGAAGTCCCTTAGGAAGAAGCTCATGGCCATTGACAAGCAATTTCCTCCTTGACTTGCAATGACAAACGTGGAAACTCTATGAAGAGGCTCTTGCAAATGAAGAACTCTTTTGGTTCCAAAAGTGTCGTGCCAAATGGCTTGAATTTGGGGATCGCAACACCCGCTACTTCATGGAGTTACCTCCATTAGGCGTAGAAGGAACCACATTTGTGCTCTCCAAAACGACTCCGGTGAATGGATTAGGGACGCCCCCACCCTTGAATCTCACGCTACTCTCTTTTATAAGTATCTTTTTACTAATGACTCTTCTTACATACCTCTCTATTCTACTTGTAATGGCCCTAAACTTTGTGTGCAGGACAAGAGCTACTTGGGGCAACAAGTGGAGATGCACGAACTTTGGAATGTGGTCAAGAGTTACGGAACTTATAAAGCACCCGGACCGGATGGATTTCAAGCGATCTTCTACCAATCCCAATGGCCAACCATTGGGCCTTCCTTCCTCAAGTTGGTCTGCGAGATTTTTGAGAATCCGGAAAAGATAGCCCCTCTCAACACTACTCTTATTTCTCTTATTCCCAAACAAGATATGGTGGTCCATATGAAGCAATTTAGGCCTTTAGGGCTTTGCAACCTCTCCTACAAGGTCATTACTAAGCTCATCACTCATCGGCTTCCTGAAGCTCTTCATTATCTTGTGGGCCCCGCCCAATGTGCCTTCATTCCAAAACGTCAAGGAGAAGACAACATCATAGTGGCTCAAGAAATTTTCCACTCCATGAGAAGCCGTAGGGGTCAAACGGGTTGGATGGCAATTAAAATTGATCTTGAAAAGGCGTACGATCGGATCCGATGGGACTTTGTCATTGATACTTTGAAGAATATCGACATGCCTAGCTCCCAACATTATTGATCTAATTTGGAATTGCATCTGCACCTCTACCATGTGTCTTCTTTGGAATGGGGAGGCTTTGGAGGATTTTAAGCCGTCTAGGGGCATAAGGCAAGGAGACCCCATATCTCCTTCCCTTTTTGTCCTTTGTCTTGAACGCCTCTTTCACCTTATTGAAGATGAGATTGCCTCTAAAACTTGGCACCCTATCAAGCTCGCCCGCAACGGTACGCTTATATCTCACCTTGCTTTTGCGGACGACTTACTTCACTTTGCGGAGGCTACCACATCTCAAGCTATGATCATTCAAGATGTGCTTCACCGTTTTGTCTTAGCTCCGGCCAAAAAGTGAGTGAGGACAAGACTAGGGTTTTTCTCTAGAAATGTGGGTTGGGAACATCGATTGGAAATTTGTGATACCCTTGGATTCAAATCTACCGACGATCTTGGTACATACTTGGGTATCCCCATTCTTCATAAACGTGTCAACAAGGATACCTTTCATTTTGTGATTGAGAAACTGCAAAGTCGTTTAAGCTCTTGGAAAGCTAGGAATTTGTCTATGGTTGGTCGCTTGACTCTTGCCAAATCCGTAATTCAAGCCCTTCCCACTTATGTTATGCAAGCGGCGGTGCTTCCTACTAGAATTTGCGATGAGGTGGATAAGAAATGTCGTGCGTTTGTGTGGGGTGATAATGAGACTAGTAGAAAGATGTATCTTCTTAATTGGAATGTGGTGTGCAACCCCAAAAGCCAAGGGGGGCTTGGTCTTAGACATTCTAGCCTTGTTAACAAAGCCTTCCTTTTTAAAAATGGATGGAATTTGTGTACTAAGCCTAATACTGTATGGGTAAATGTCATAAGGGAGAAGTATAAGTGTGGAAACCTCTCTATCCCTCACATTAACGCTAATAGGCCAGGATCGAATCTTTGGTGTGGCCTTTGCTCTATATGCCCGGAATTTTGCAAACATTTATTTTGGAAATTAAATGATGGGAACTCGATTCGTTTTTGGCGTGATACTTGGTTACCGGAGCATGGTCCTATTATGGATTCTATTAATAAAAATGTCCAGGTACGACAACCAGAAATAACTATAAAGTACATGACTAATGATGATGGGAATTGGAACTCAGCCAAGTTTAGTAGTCTTCTCCCCCGTGAGGTCTCTAATTTCATCTTGCAACAAGCTCCTCCTTCGCCTAGTGCTGGTACGGACTTGCTCCTTTGGAAGGGTAATCCGGATGGAACTTTCTCCTTGAAATCTGCTTACAACATCATACACAAACCAACTTCAGTGAACAACCAGAAGGCTTTTGCTTGTATTTGGAAGTGGAATGGCCCTGAGCGCATCAGGATTCTGCTTTGGAAAGCTATGCACGGGAAGTTGATGACTAACCTTGAGAGACAGCGTCGGCACTTAACAAGTTCTTCAACTTGTCCCTTATGCAGTAACCAGGAAAGAGAACCTCCTCCACTGCTCTCGGGATTGTCAGAATGGTGCTACTTTGTTGATGGAGGTCCTACACAACTCAACATCAGATTTCTTTTCTTGTTCAGATTGGTTCTTATGGATTGAAAATAACTTAACAAGAAAATTTGGGAGTAATACTTGTGGTGACTGGGATCTGCAGTTTGGAGTTGCCTTAGATGTTATTTGGACTGTCCGAAACGAAACGATCTTCAAGCATCAAAGCTCGTCGGTTCAGACCATGGTTCAGCGTGCTCTTCACAACATAGAGACCATTCACGCTGCTGCTTCTCGCCGTAAGATCCTCAGGAGTGGCACTTCTGATACGCACTCCTCTCCTCTGCGCTGGTTGAACCCTCCGGTGGACGTCTTCTTTCTGTGTTGCGATGCATCGATTTCTAGGTTTGGCACCGTGGCAGGTTGTGGCGGCGTCCTTCGGGACCACCGTGGCCACATGTTATGGGTGCTGACGGCTAGATCGACGGTGGAAGCTGAGTTACAAGCCATTTTGTGTGGCCTCTCCTTGGCCAAGCACTGTGGATTCGTCAATCTGATCATTGAGTCAGATAGCTCGTTGGCGCTCACATCCATCATGGATGGCGTAGCTCCGTCGCACCCTCTGGTGGATGTTGTTAGGAAGATCAGAAATCTGGCTGACGATAGGAGCAGGATTCAGTGGCAGAAGATTGACCGGTTGGCAAATTCGGTGGTGCACACTCTCGCACAGCAAAGCCTGGGTTTTGATGGTGATCTGAAAGTGTACGATTGTGTTCCTCAGTGTATCAAGAAGCTAATTACTGCTGACATTAGTGGCCTCCCAGGTCATTAGGGTTTCCTTGGTTTGGGCCTTGTGCCTTTGTTTCTTTGTTGGGCCTTTTAGGCCTTTCTGTCACCAAAAAAAAAGGACATTCTAAAATGTGCAAGTCCTTTTTAATAGAATTAAAACTTTCTTCTAACAAAGGCTTTGTGAAAATATCAGCTAATTGATGCTTGGTCTCAACAAATAATAATTCCACATCCTTCTTTTGAACATGATCACGAATAATGTGATGTTTTATATTAATATGTTTAGACCTTGAATGTTGGATGGGATTTTTTGATAAATTTATAGCAGTAGTATTGTCACAATAGATAGGGATACAGGAATACCTCAATGAGTAGTCCTCTAATTGATTTTTGATCCACAGAACTTGTGAGCAACATCCAGCAACAGATACATATTCTGCTTCAGTAGTTGATAGGGAAATTGTATTATGCTTTCTACAGGACCAAGAGATTAAAAATTCTCCCAAAATTTGACATGATCCACTAGTACTTTTTCTATCAATCTTATCACCACCATAATCATCATCACAATATGAGGTTAGATTAAAATGAGTACTTTTCTTGTACCACAAGCCAACACTTGTAGTTCCAACTGAGTATCTGAACATTCTTTTCACTGTAGTGAGATGGGATTCTTTTGGGGAAACTTGAAATCTAGCACATAGGCCAACTGAAAACACAATATCTGGTCTACTGGCAGTTAAGTACAATAGAGAACCTATCATACCCTTGTGATGAAGGATGCATAGGGGTTGTCATGGCTCTTGCTTCATTCATTTTGTATTTCTTGAGAAGGTCTTTAATGTATTTTTCTTGACAAATAAAAATGCCTTCATCAAGTTGTTTAATTTGCAAACCATGAAAGAATCTTAACTCACCCATCATACCCATTTCAAACTCACTCTTCATAAGATTGCCAAAATCTTTACACAGTTTTTCATTTGTTGATCCAAAGATAATATCATCCACATAAATTTGAACGATCAACAAATCTTTATCTAGAGGTTTCTTTTGAATAAAGTAGTATCTATTTTTCCTCTTGTAAAATCATTTTTGATCAAGAAGCTACTCAACCTTTCATACCAAGCTCTAGGAGCTTGCTTGAGCCCATATAGAGCTTTGGTAAGTTTGAAAACATGGTTGGGTTTCTTTTGATCAACAAAACCTGGAGGTTGATTGACATAGACTTCCTCATTTAAGAAACCATTTAGAAATACACTTTTCACATTCATTTGAAATAATTTGAAATTTTTGTGAGCAGCAAATGCAAGTAAAATTCTAATAGCTTCCAATCTTGCTACTGGAGCAAAAGTTTCATCATATTTAATACCTTCCTGTTGATTGTACCATTGAACAACAAATCTTGCCTTGTTTCTCACAATCTTACCATGTTCATCTAGCTTGTTTCTGAACACCCACTTTGTTCCTATGACTGATTGATGTTTGGGCGGTGAAACTAAATTCCATACCTTATTCTTTTCAAATTGAGAAGTTCCTCAGTCATAGCTTCTATCTGTGACTCATCTTGTATGGCCTCATTGATAGTTTTTGGCTCAATGTCAGATAGGAGTGTCATTCCAGCAGCGTTGTCTCTAAATGATGTTCTAGTTCTAACAGGATCTGAAGTGTTACCAATGATTTCGTCTTGAGGATGGTGAACTACTAATCTCCAACTTCGTGGCATTTGAGAAGTTTGGTCAGAAGCTTCAGTGGCATTGTTTGAGCCTTGAGAAGGTTGAGGAGAAATTTCTTGTTCATCCTTCTCAATCCTGTTTTCTGTTGCTTGACCATCTTCCTTGCTTTTGTTGGGTTCATCAACATCAATCTCTTCATTTGAACTATTAGTTTCACTAAAAATGACATGCATGCTTTTCTCTACATTTTGAGTCCTAAGGTTATACACTCTATAAGCCTTAGATGTTGTTGAATAACCAAGAACAATTCCTTTGTCAGATTTTGAATCAAATTTTCCCAAATTGTCTTTGTTGTTCAAAATAAAACGAGTGCATCCAAACACTTTTCCAAATCTCATAAGGGGTTTCTCAACATTTTTTCTAATGGAAACTCTATTTAAAATATAGCAAGCTGTATTCACAGCTTCAGCCCAAAAATACTTTTCAATATTTGAATCATTTAATATAGTCCTTGCCATTTGTTGTAAGGTTCTGTTTTTCTTTTCCACAACACCATTTTGTTGTGTTGTTCTTGGGCAAGACAAATTATGAGAGATCCCATTTTCATCAAAAAAGTTTTGAAAAGATGTATTTTCAAATTCTCCCCCATGATCACTTCTAACAGCAACAACATTTGTTCCTTTTTCATTTTGAACCTTTTTGAGAAAGACTTTAAAGGCTTCAAATGATTCATCTTTTAAGAGAAGTCATCAACAATTACAAAACCATATTTCTTCCCACTAAGGCTAGCAGTTTTAGTAGGGCCAAACAAATCAATGTGTAATAGCTCAAGTGGTCTTGGAGAGGTGATCATATTTTTAGATTTGAAACTTGACTTTACAAGTTTTCCATGAACACATGCTTCACACACTCTGTCTTTTTCAAAACTTATTTTAGGTAGCCCCATAACTAGTTCTTTTTTGGAAAGTTTTGAGATGGTTTGCATGCTTGTGTGACCAGCTCTTTTGTGCCAAATCCAGTTGTCATTTTCTGAAGACATAAGGCAAGTTTCTTGAGATAATTCATCAAGACATAGGCTATATAGATTTTTATTCCTAGATGCAGTAAATAAAACTTTTCCAGAAGAGATTTCCTTAATAAAACATTTATCAGACTTGAAAGACACTTTATGACCACTATCACATAATTGACTATTGCTTAAAAGATTTTGCTTCAAACCCTCTACATACTGAACATTTTTTATTTTAGGAGAAGATAAATTACCTATAGTACCTATAGCTTTGATGTAAGCCTTGTCATCATTGCCAAAGACAACACAGCCTCCATCAATTCTCTCCAGGGAGAGAAATATATCCTTTTCTCTTGTCATGTGCCTCGAACATCCACTGTCTAAGAACCACAGCTTTTTCTTGGATGTTAAGAGGCATTCCTGTTTCAGAAGTTAATTGAGACTTAGGTACCAAGAATTTCTTGGGTTCTTCATGGTTAGTTTTCTTCAAATGATAGTTCTTTTTAACTTTAAAACATGCAAAGATATTATGACCAAAATTTTTACAGTATGTGCATCTCAATCTTGGTTTTCTAACCTTTGAGACTTTTCTGGAACTTTGTCCAATATGTCTCTTTCTAGGATCCTCAATCATGTTTTGATTTGAGATGGCCTTTTCTTTAGTCATCATTGAGATTTTGATTTTTCATTTATCATCTCAATGGACAGTGTGTGTTGTTCATAAATTCTAGTGTGTGTGTGTGTGTGCCTAAGAGTATGAATGGTTTGAACCAAATGTTCATTTTGTTTTTGAAGTTCCTCATTTACTCTTTTTGCTTCATAAAGTTGATTTTGGAACATCCCACATTTTTGAGAAAAAGTATTTGAATTAGCTAGTGTGTTTTCAAAAGCATATTCACTTTCTTTGCATGATGCACAAGTTGGTGGTTTAAAAGTGATTACCTCTTCTAGATCAGGATCTGCCATGAGACATGAGTTGGCTGATTCATTATCTGATTCAGGATTGAAGTTTTGACTAGATTGAGAAGGTTCTTCAATGTCTGCCATAAGACAGAAGTGAGCAGCCCCCTCTTCCTTTCCTGATTCACACTACAAGAAAAACAGCATTTTCCGGCGACCAAAATCCGCCGGAAATGACCAAAATCCGCCGAAAATTTGTACTTTCCGGCGGATTTTGGGCGCCGGAAAAACCCTCGTCGCAAACGGTTTCCGGCGGATTTTTCCGCCGGAAATTTCCGGCGGATCTGGATCCCTCGCAAAATCCACGGAAATTTCCGAGGCTAAATCCGCCGGAAAATCCGCCGGAAATTTCCGGCGGAAAAATCCGCCACAATCCGCCTAAAATCCGCCACAAATATCCGCCGGAAACCGCATCATATCCGCCGCAAAATCCATTTTTTTTAAAAAATAAAAATAAAAATCCGCCGGAAATCTCCTAATATCCGCCGGAAAATCCGTTTTTTTTTTTTAAATAATAATAAATCCGCCGAAAATCACGTCATATCCGCCGGAAATTTAATATATATTTTTTTTTAAAAAAATAAATTTAATGATAAATAAATGTTTTAAAAACTGAATTTTTTTTTTTTTTAAAAACAGAAAATTTAATAATTAAAAAATCTTTTTTTTTATAATACGAATTAAAAACAGAATATTTAATAATTAAAAATTGTTTAAAATTTTTTTAAAAGAAGAAAATTTAATAATAAAAAACTGTTTTGAAAATAGAAAATTACATTTTTATTAAATAATGTTATTTTTAAAAATACGATTTAAATATAATTAATTTTTTTATAATAATTATTTTAAAAATAATTAATTTGTATTTTTAAATAATAAGAATTAAATAATAATAAATATAAATATTAATAAAAATATAATATTTAATAAATTATTAAATAATTTGTTAAATAATATATTTATTAAATAATATTATAATTGAAAAAAATTAATAATCAAATTAAAATGACAAATTAAATATACGATTAAAAATCAATACCTGATCGATATAATATCCAAAAAAAGCGCAAACTTAAATATCCCAACAAAGTACGCGAATATTCATATTCAACACAAAATATAACTTAAATATCCAAACAACAAAATAACATAAGAGTAAGCTACTGGGGTGGGGGCTGGTGTGGAAGCTGGTCTGAATCCTCGCTCGTGTAATAGCTGGCTGTGGCGTCACCTGAGGCGTCATCAGTAGCTGCAAGAAAAGCACCAATGGAGTCGATAGTATTCAAATCGATACTTGAGTTGTATATCTGCTGGGAGTGCTGATCATGATCAACCTGCTGGGGTGGGGGTGGATACATCTGCTGCTGGGGTGGGGGTGGATACATCTGCTGCTAGGGTGGGGGTGGATACATCTGCTGCTGAGGTGCATAGTACTGTTGAGGCTGGGGTGGGGGTGGATACATTTGGTGCTGAGGTGGATAGTGCTGCGGGTACTGAGACCATGGCTGAAAGGCACCGCCAAAGTGCTGCTGTGGCGGCGTGTAGGATGGCGCCATATGGGAAGATGATGGCCTGGAGTACTGCTGCTGAGACAGCTGACTCAATAAGTGATTATAACGCTCCTCATTTAGCCTACGTTCCTCCGCTGCTTGTCGTTCCTGCTCCGCCAACCGTTCCTCAGCTAACTTATTCCGCTCTCGAAGCTCCTGCAACTCTAGTGCACTTTGATGCTGGCGTTGTTCATACTCATGATGAGCCTTGCTCAACTGTTGGGTCAACTCAGTTACAATATTCAAATCTCCAGGGGTAGGAACATAAGAGCGGGCAGTACTCCCAACTGATCCAGAACAAGAAAGACTCGGAATAATACTTGCTCTGAAAGCAGCCGGTCCGATACCACCAGATCCTACTAAACGATTGCTTTTTCTTGGACCAACTGTGTTCTCCCAAATTTCACGAGCTGCTCTAGTCTCCTCCACAGGATCAACTTCAGCGCTCCCACTGCTCTGCTGTTGAGTCTCCCGGTACTCATTAATTGCAGCCTCAAATTTCTCCTGAAAAAATAATACAAACCAAAATAAAATGAATAACTATTAAAGAAAAATAATAATAATTTAAAGATAATATTTATAATTGTATATATTATAACTTTTACCTGAACCTCCCTCGCCTGATCATTAACAAACTCACCAGTCTCCTCCCGGACATGGAGGTAGGTGTACAACTCAGGCAACGTAACTGGCCTCTGGTTCATTGCCTCCTATATAAATAGTGTTATTAGTTAATCAATTAATTATAAATATTAATTAATAATTAATTAATAATATGTAAGAAAATTACCAAACGCAGATGATGAGTTGCAGCATTAACACTACCCCCTGTGTGTGTGCAGCGACCTTTGTCAGAAGCCCTGGCTTGCTTGGCTTTCTCACTTTTGAGTTTAAACTCCGGTGTCGCCCAATACTTTTTCAGGTTTTGCCAACTTAATTCTCCCATATAAGTCGGTTTCTTATCTTCTATTCGTGCATGCCTCATTAATTCAGAAAACCGATGAGAACACCTCTTATGCCAGACTTTCATACATTCTTCTTGTTCCTCAATTAGCCACGTACATTTTTCCTATTTTAAAAATTATACAATTATGTTAATTACATAATATTATATATATTATATAAAATAAAAACAAAATAATCAATAATAAAATAATTAAAAATTGTTTTTAGAAGAAAAACTTACTAAAAATGAATTTAAAATCTTTGCGCATTCGTCCTTATCTTTTCTCACTGCACCCCAATTCTTCCAGCCCTTGTTGAAATTCTCCCTAATTGATGTTATGATTGCAGTTGCACTTTTCTTGCAAGGAAGAAAGCTGTAGAATATTTAAAGAGATGAATTGTGTTACACAAAATTTATATAATATTAAGAGTTATATATTAAAGAAAAATAAATTAATATAAATACTATACTTACGAGTCACCAGCAGTCTGCAAAATGACACGGCCATCAGGCGTATACCTCACCACCTCCTGGTCAATGTGATAAGTGCGTATACCTTCAGCATCAACATGTACTGGGGCTATGCCCTCAGTACCTTCAGGAATCACTGGCTCCTGTGGAGTAGTACTACTAGAAGCTCCATCTGTCCGAGGTCGAGGCACATATCTGTCACTATCAGGAACAACAACTCGACGGGGTTGCTGACGACGTCTAAGGCGAGTAGAAGTCTTCGTCCTACGACTACTACCAACATCGTCCACCGGTGGAGGAACATCATGATCATCATGATCAGACCCAGATCCTGAGTGAGCCATATACTGTATATATCTAGAAATTTAGAAATATATATATATATATATATATATATAGATTGAAATATTTAAAAAAGAAAACGGCTTAATATTAATTTAAACACTAAAACATAAATTGTATCCATATTATAATTAAATTAAATACAACAACATGCATAAATTAAGTACTAGCTAGCTAATTGGAATCATATTCATTCTCAAAATCATCGTCATCGGAAGAGTCATTAATTCTTGATGGACCAACGTGCTCTGCTGCATCTTCATCATCTTCATCATCAACTTCATCGCCGGTGTTTGGCTCATCACATAAACGACTGATGTGTTCAACTTGAATCACTTCATTTACATTAGTCATCTCATCCATTTGATATGGCACATCTTCCACTACTGTGTCATCATTTGTCTCAATGCGACCTCTTGGCTTTGTTTTAATTGCGACACACCAACCACGCCTATCAGTCCGTGTTGATGGATAAGGGACATAATACACTTGTCTCACATTTTGTGCAATGACGAACGGATCATACAGTGGATATCTGCTACTCATTTTAATGTCCACTGTATTTGACTTTTGATTCACTCTTGTTCCCCGAGAAGATGGATCAAACCAATTACAATAAAAAACTACTACCTTCTGACTAAAATCTAGATGGGGGTACGCAAGTTCGTATATGTGGTGAACAACTCCATAAAAATCATCTTCACCTCCTTCAGCTGTGACAGTACCCTTCATGCAAACACCACTATTTATAGTTTCTCTGCCCTGTGTCCATTCATTGGTGTGAAATTTGTAACCATTAACAAAGTATGTGTGCCATTCTCTAACACTTCTTCGAGGACCGTCGGATAAGTTCCTCAGGTGTTGGTTAGCAGGAGTTGGTGGGAGGGAATAAACATGTTGCCTAAACCACATTGGAAAATGTGCACTAATATGTGCAGATGATTGATCTTCACTCACTCCCTCTGATGACAAAAATTCCCTAATTGAAAAAAGATAATTAATGCTTTCACAACTGTAATTATTAGTATCAAATATAAGATTGATATTAATTAAGGCACGTTGAGGAATACATACTCAATGAATGGTTGCACCTCAGAACAGTTTATTAACACATGAACATGTGCTGAATTTAACTCTTCTTCGGTTAGCCAGTGAATTGACTCCTTCCCAGATGGACGACCAGGTAGACAAAAGACAGACAAAGCTAAATGATGTCTTGGAAAATCAATATCCATTTCATTTCGACTGCTTCTTGGAGCAAATTCACTCTTGAAATAATAAGAACAAAAATGGGTTGTTTCACGGTGTAAGTAAGAAGCACATATCGATCCTTCAACTCTAGCTTTGTTTTTCACTGATCTTTTGGAATCACCCATGAACCTAGAGAAAACGATATGTTAATTAATATAATAAACATAAACTTCTTTCTTTGCTAGATCGATTATGATAATAAACTGACCTTTCAAACGGATACATCCATCGGTATTGGACAGGTCCGCCAAGTTTAGCTTCATATGCGAGATGCACCGGTAGATGCTCCATAGAATCAAAGAAACCTGGCGGGAATACTCTCTCCAACTTGCATATGATAAATGGAATGTCTTCTTCCATTTTTGTAAGATCATCAACTTTTAGCGTTGCCGAACACAAATTCTTAAAGTATTGACTAATTTCGATGAGCGGATTCAAAACATGTGTCGGCAACGAACTAAAAGCGATAGGAAGTAAACACTCCATGAATACATGACAATCATGGCTCTTCATCCCATGCAACCTCCCATGATCCACATCCGCACATCTAGATAAATTGGAAGAATAACCATCTGGCATTTTCAACTCTTTTATCCACCGATAAACTGCTTTCGCTTGTTCGGTAGATAAAGTATAATTGGCTTTAGGTTTCAATGTCCTAGTACCTTGCTCAACCAACAACAAATCCTTCCGTCGACAATAATGATCTATGTCCCTCCTAGCTTTCTCATTATCTTTTGTTTTACCTTTAACATTCATGACAGTGTTAAATATGTTGTCAAAAAAATTCTTCTCTATATGCATCACATCGAGATTGTGCCTCAATAGATTATCTTTCCAGTAGGGAAGTTCCCAAAAAATACTTTTTTTTGTCCAATTGTGCCATTGTCCATAGCCTTCTGGACGAGACACAACACCCGCTACAACTTCCACAGGAGGAATATCCTTAACACTGTCCCAAACTTCTTCAGGTGTCAAAATACGAGGAGGTCCATCTGTTTCAACATTTCCTTTGATAAATGCATACTTCTGCTTTCGAAATGGGTGATCCATAGGTAAGAACCTACGGTGCGAGTCAAACCACGAAGTCTTTCCTCCGTATTTAAGAGTAAAAGCCTTTGTGTCAACCATGCAAGTCGGACATGCCATTTTACCATGTGTCCCCCAACCAGATAACATTCCATATGCAGGGAAGTCATTAATCGTCCACATCAAAGCCGCCCTCATCACAAAATTCTGTTTGCGTGCTGCGTCATAAGTTAAAACACCATTCCAAAGTCTTTTTAGATCATCAACCAATGGTTGCAAATATACATCAATTCCAGCTGTTGGATTACTCGGCCCTGGAATAATTGCATTTAAAAACATGTATGGTTTAGACATACACATTTCTGGAGGAAGGTTGTATGGGGTAACAATAACCGGCCAACACGAGTACGGTGTTGCCGAGGCTTGAATATATGGTGTGAATCCATCAGAGCATAAACCAAGTCGAACATTCCGTGGATCACCGGCAAAATCTGGATGAACACGATCAAAATGCTTCCAAGCCTCACCGTCAGATGGGTGACGTAATTCACCAGAGTTACTTCTATTTAAATTTTGATGGTGCCATGTCATTTTACCTGCGGTCTCCATTGAAGTAAACATCCTCTGTAGCCTTGGTATGAGCGGCAAATAGAACATTGCTTTTCGTGGAACCAATTTGCCTCCACTCATCCCTCTTCTGCTGGCACGATAGCGTGGCTCTCCACAAATCTTGCATTCCGACAACTCTCCATCATTTATGCCAAACTCATTGTTATAATAGAGCATGCAACCAGAGACACAGCAATCAATTCTTTTAGATTTCAAACCAAGTTTCGATACTAATCTTTTAGCATCATAATAACTTTGCGGCAAAAGTCCTTTAACAGGAGTTGCATCCAACATCATTTTGGTCATATACTCCATGCATAACTCAGCAACATTAAACTGCGACTTAAGACCCAACAACCGAACACACATTGATAATTTAGAGTCTTTAGCTCCTTCAAATAATGGATTATTTGTTTCATTCAAGTACATGTAAAATCTTTGAGCTTCCTCATTTGGAACTTCTTCAGCATCATATTCCGGCTCTTCATAATCCAAGTTTACTCCAACCGCATCAGATATCATTCCTTGATAAACTTCTAAAGGTTGAATAATTTCGCCTCTAGATGTCGTAGCCGCTGGATAATTATTTGCTGTGGGAGCTACTACATTAACCGGAACGTTAACTGCACGAATAACCCCTGCTGCTACTTCACCATGACGACTCCATATAAAATAATTTGGCCTAAACCCATTATTGTACAAATCCATTCTGATTTCATCATCATTTTTTATAAATTGAAATGAACATTTCAAGCACGGACATCTAATTCCGCCTTGTTGCGCAAATTCTTCATGCTGCTTGGCGCAAAATATAAACTCTTCTACCCCTTGTACAAAGCGCCGCTTTAAACCAGCTCTTCCAGGAAACAACCGATCGTACATCCAACTACGATCCATGTTTTCGAGAACTACGTACATAGTTCAATAAAAATTAATGTTATATATTATATTCTTATATATTTATTACATATACATGCACATATATATACTTATACACATATTTACATACACTAACAATGTTAACATTAATTAAATTACTAGTTACTAAGTTTTAAACGTACACTAGCAATTATTCAACCATAATTAAATTACATGTTCTTTTATTCTTATATAGATTAAGAACTCTATATATTAGTATTACTAATTGTAAATTACTATCTTTTAAACAAAATATCAAATTTTGGGTTATTAATAAATAAAATGTAATTCTTGTCAAAAAATAAATAAATAAAATGTAATTATTCAAAGTAAATGTAATTATATATTAGTGAATATATATATATATATATATATATATATATTGATATACAATTTAATAAAGTAAATATAATATTTAATATTTTTATCTAAAAATGAATAAAAAATAGAAGAAATAATATTATTCGCATTTAGATAATAAATATTAACATTAATTATTTAAAAATTATTTTTATTTTTATTTAAAAATAAATATAATAAATTACTTAAATTAATTTAGAAATGAATAATAAAGTAAATATAAATAAATTACTTCGTTTTTTTATTTATTTCATTTTATTTCGTATTAAAGTTAAAATAAATAAATTAAATATACAAACAGAAATTCAAATTACAAAATATATTACTTTAATTTCATTTACTTTCAATTTAAAAAATAAATTAACATAAACATTAGTTATTAAATTTATTTTCGTATTACCTTATTGAAATTTATTAAACAAAAACTAAAATTATTTTAAAAATATATTACTTTAATTTCGTAATTATATATTAACTAATTTATATATTAATATATTAATATATTAACAAATTAACTAATTTATATATTAACTAATTATTATAAAGTTTTATATTTAACTATTGAAGAAAATCTAATCTAACTAATAATATATCAAATAACTATCTAATAATATATCAAATATTAAATTGATATCTAACCGGTTGTGAAGAGAAGACTCTGACTTGATGCTATTCCAAACTCCTTTCAACCGAAATCAAAACGAACCAAACTCAACTCCTAAACAAACAATACAAGAAATAATAACTATACCGTTATTGAAAACACGATAGTAAAACTCAAACAAAAAGAAGAAGAGAGAAATCTATCGAAGAGAGGAAGAAATCATACCTTAGATAGAAGAAATCTATCAAAGAAAGGAAGAGATTTTGTAGAGAGAAGAAGAGAGAAATTTGAGAAGTGAAGAAGTGAAGAAATGATGGATGAATTTCGTGGAAATATATAGAGGGAGATGGGCAACGGTTCAAATTTCAAAATCCCCCACAAATACACGTTTGCGGCGGATAAGGGGTTTGTGGCGAATCCTATTGCGAGGGAACGAGGGGATTTGCGGCGGATTTGTAAGCTGTTGGGATTTGTGGCGGAAATGGTGGACTTTGTGGCGGATCTAGTCAACACTGGGATTTGCGGCGGATTGACCAGCATTTGTGGCGGAATTCAAATTTCCCTCGGAAATGAACTTTGCGGCGGATTGGTGGATTTTGCGGCGGATTTTGAATTTGAATTTCCCCCCTTTTTCAAAAATCCGCCGGAAATGGATTTTGTGGCGGATTCCAATTTTTTTTTTTTTTTTTTTTTTAAATTCGAAAATATCCGCCGGAAACGCTAAAATTTCCGCCGGAAAGTTTGTGTCTATTGAAAATCCGCCACAAATGCCACCAAATCCGCCGCAAATGTTCCGTCGAGAAATATCCGCCGCAAATTGCTCAAATCCGCCGGAAACTTTCCGGCGGATATTAATCCGCCGGAAAGTGTTGGACAGAAAATCCAACATTTCTTGTAGTGTCAGAGTCTTCAGAGTCATCTCATGTAGCTAGTAGAGTCTTCTTCTTGGTATTGAACCTTCTGGTGCCTCCTTTGAGTTTTTGATATTCACTTTTGAAGTGTCCAGGTTTGTTACATTCAAAGCACACAGGAGGAGTTTTGTTTGAGCTTTCTCCTTTGGATGTATCCTTTTTGAAGAAGGGTTTCTTGTTATTCTTTTTGAAAGCCCATCTCCTTAACCTTCTGGAGATAAGAGCTAACTCATCTTCTTCATCAGTATCATCATCATCATATTCTTCTTTTGCTTCAGTAATAACAGTCACTTTAGGTTTCCACACCTTAGGTAAGCATCTCAGAAGTTTTCTGACTTTAGGTTGATTTGTGTAGGTGTTTCCCAATGAGTTTAGATCCTTTGTAATGGTTTTGAATCTGCTAAACATTTCTGAGATTGTTTCTTGCTCCTCCATTTTGAATGTTTCACATTTGTGGATGAGAAGGTTGATCTTGGCTTCCTTGGCTTGATCAGTTCCTTCATGAGCAGTCTTTAATGTATCCCTGATTTCTTTGGCAGTTTGTTTCCCAGCTACTTTATCATATTCACTTCTACCTAAAGCACATGTTAGAAAGAATTTAGCTTTAGAGTTAAGAAGTACCCTGCGTTTGTCCTCCGCATTCCAGCTAACTTTGGGCTTTGGAGTTGTTTCTCCTTCAGCATTGGTTGTAGAGGGAACATAGGAACCATCTTCAACAATACCCCAAAGATCAGTATCTTGTGATTCCAGAAACAGCCTCATTTGATTCTTCCAATAATAGTAATGTCCCAGTGAATCTAGGAGGTCTGTTTGCAGAAGCTCCTTCAGGGAGGAACATAACAGAGTTTGGGTTGTTCATCCCTTCCTTTAGGATCTTTCCTCTCACACTGCAAAGTGTGCTCATCGCCTAGAGGTGAGCTCTGATGTCAATTGAAGTGACTAAGTTACACAAGAAGCGGGGGTTGAATTGTGTACCCTTTTTAAACTTTGTACCTGAAACCTTCTCAAACAAAATACTCTCAAGATAAATTGGGGTTGAGAAGGTTAACGTTAGTTTCACTAACAAACAGCCAATTTATATAATGTATGATGAATAATAAGGATGAGTTAAACAAACTTTAGCTTGTAAGAGAATTGTTTTAATCAAACTAATCAGATAATGAAAAGATTAAGTATCGGTTTGGAAAACTGTCTTGTGAAGGTTGATTGAGTTAACCTTCACTAGGTTTTGAAAACATAACAAACATTAAGCAAGTAGGTAGATAGTTTGGAAAACAAGTAAATAACACAGTAGAGTTATAGTGGTTCACCCAACAATGGCTGCGTCCTCTCCCCACTTCCAAGTTAGTATTTCCACTATTTCCCAAATAGCATTTACACCTGCTTTTGCTCAACCACAAAAGACTTCAAACACCACTTGCTTTTGATCAACACACAAAAGCAACGTGCTTTCTTACACAGCTACACCAAGTTGTTCTACCTACTAGAAAACTTTCTCCTAGTTTCCTAAAGGATTTCTCTATCAAGTAGATTCTCACAAACACTCACCTCTCTCTAAGTAGCTTGAAGGAATGCTCACAAGATAGTTCTTTACAATCAAAGGTTTGGGTTTGGGATAATTAATAGCTTCAGAATATACTATACTGAGTGTTTACAACAATGTATATTAAGCTAACACACACTCTATAAAAGAATCCCAAATTATGAACCTTGAGTAACTTGAGTGTGGGATGAGTATTTGTGAAGCTTTAATTGTGTGGGTTCCAATTCACTCTCATGATTTATAACTTTAAATTCCAGCCTTTAAATAGCTAAGGGATCAGGATATAGCCGTTAGAAACTTGAATATAGCCGTTTGGAGATGTTCATTGGTCCATAGGAGTGACTAGATGGAAGGTCCAAAGTTGACAGCTTTTGAACCTTCACAAGCTGAAATTGTACCTGATGCTAACTTTTCAACCTTCACATGCTGACACCGTCCTTTTCTTTAAGTATTCTGACTCTCTCTTAGCTGGCTTGTAATTCAAAAATAGATATGGCAGCTGTACATGAACCTTCACATTCCTTTGAACCTTAAACACCTTTTGATTGTCCTTGGAATAATCAAGGAGTTACTTCTTCATTTATTGCTTGACTCCAGCATTAAAAACTCTCTGATCTTCACTTAATGAGAGTAAACATGTTTGTCATGTTGAGAAGCTTGATGACTATAATCTTCATATTTTGTTCTTCAACCTTCACATTACTGGATCTTCATCATAAAATGTGGGGCCACACTTCTTTTGATTTCTGGTTAACGTATAGTTGACTTGGTCAACCTTTTGTGTTGACTTTTTGGTCAACCTTCATCTAACTTGGTCAACCTTCACATATGTTAACCTTCACATACTTCAACCTTCACATCTCATTTCTACCTTTGTATTTTTATGTTCTTTTCAGTTCAACGTAGTTTCATATTTTGCTATCTTTGAGGCTTGTTCTTCACACTTGAAATAAATATGTTAGATAAACATTAACTAGAAAACCTAATGTCTTACTAAGTTTGTATCATCAAAACATGGAATGATATTTTCATTCCAACAATAGGATCTCTGACTACAACAGTAAACAATGTATGTTTGATGCCAACCCCCACCCTTTTCTTTATTTTCAAACTTTTTTCAATTCAATGCAGTTTCTTTTCGAAAATTAAGTGCTTCGCTCTTGTCTCTTTATCCTTTAAACGATTTACTTTACCTTTTTTATTTCTCTACTCTGAGGACTCGTGATGCTCTTTCCCTATTGGGATTGACTTCCGTGGGTTTCTCGAGTTTGTTTTTACTTATCTTTACTTTTCAAAAACCGTCGGTGCGAGGCCATTGGAGGATTTGCGACGTTCTACCCTGTATGGGCGTAATTTGTGTATTTTGTCCAACCCTTTGGCGCCTCGTGTTCGATCGGACGATCACCTAGAATCTATGATTCGTTCGTTCGTGTGGTTGAATTTTCTTACTTTGTTATTAACAGTCTCGAAAAGCACACATATTAGGGTTTGCAGCGTAAACAAACTACGTTAAAACCACACCTAGAACAAGTATACTCTTTCGCAGAAGTAGTATAAAATATTATCGTATCCACATGGATTAATTAACAAGTACAAAACTAGTCAATATTATTTATTGTTAAGACGAACGAATAATTTGAAGGTTATAGAAACTAAATAAAAATAAGTAAATAGTAAGAATTAACAAGAATTAAAATGCTAGATATAATCAATAGAGGGGCGCGTAGGGTCAAGGTTTCACTTGTAAGCTTCGATTCCTCTATGTCTAATTCTACCTAAATTCCTTTATTTTTATCGATTATCAATCCCTTTACAACAGCTACTAATCTGTTTGGCCATTCGCGATTAATATTTTTTCCTAAATTGACCCTTGTTTGGTCATGCAAGAATTTAAATAATATATTTGGACTAGGTTTAGTGCATTATATTCTATATTCATGGGCTCCATGTTTTTATCATCTCCTTGCTACAATGGGCCATACTTCGTAAAACTCCCCCTCTACTCGAGACACACCCCCTCCCCCTATGAAGAGGCAAAAATACCCTTACCAATAATTTTAAATTCCAAACATATCCATCTTCTTTCTTCTTCACCCCTCCTCCAACACGCCCCCTCTCTTAACCCCTAAACCTCTCATCACTCTCACTCTTACTCCACACCCTCTCATCTCTCTAACCTCTCTAGCTCAAATAATCCTCCCATTATCAAGTATATTACGGTATGTAGCAGATCCTTTCATCATTTCCATTTTTTTCACGCATTTTGCTTCATTTGCTAGTTTAATATGTTCTGAAATCGCACTCAGTTCGGACCTATTGCGTCTGAACCAGTTTGGAACTTAAGGTCTGAACCTGTTAAAGGGTGTCTGCTTATAGGTGGTTCGGTCCACCGTGTACCGAACAGGTTCGATGGTTTACGTCCGAACCGTGCTGTTTCACAAATTATGCAGAAATTCTGTTTTTAACAGCTATGTTTGATTTTTCCCCCCACTTTTTTAGGTCCTAAAATGGCTGAAAGTGGCTCCCAAGCAGATTTAGTGGTTGGGGGATCTTACGAGTTCCTTCCAAACCGATCAAGTCTTTGCTACTCGTGTTGAATTGCTTGTATATGTACGTCCTATAGTGCGTACTCTTGGGATGGTTATTGTCATATCCCGATCTGACAACGGAAGGAGATCAGGGAAAGAATTTTGTGAACTAGTTTTTGAAAAGGCAGGAAAATATAATTATGCTCATTTGGTTTCTACCAGGAGTAGAAAATGTTGTTGCAAGTTTAGGCTAAAAGGAAAGTTTATCAAAAAACTAGAAGGATGGATATGGATTGTTATGTGTAGTAACCACACATTAATGTCTTACGGTGAAGGCCATCAATATAATAACAGATTAACGGTGGAACAGAAGGATGTGGTTTCTAGAATGACCAAGAACTTGGTTCCACCAAATCGAATCTTGGCCGAACTAAGGTCTATGTACCCTATAGACAACCACTTGAATCTCAAACAAATACACAATGCACGTTCAAGGTTACGGTCGAATGATCGTCAAGGTAGGACTGAGCTCCAACAGTTGACGACTTATTTGGAGCGTGATCAATATGTATATTGGCACAGAGTCGAATATTGGACATTAATCGTCAAAGACATGTTTTGGGCACATCCAGACTCGATTGAGCTTTTGAATACCTTTCCCAAAGTTTTGTTGATTGATTCCACGTACAAGACCAACCGGTATAGTATCCATTGGTTGAGATTGTCGGTGTCACATCAACCGAGCATACTTTCTCTATTGCATTTGCTTACATTAATTGGGAAAAGAAGTATAATTTAGCATATATAGGTTCTTGAAAAACTGAGGGGATTATTTAGAAGACCAAAAGATTTGCCAAAGCTGATACTTACTGACTGTGACACATGTATTATGAATGCTTTGGCGTGCATTTTTCCAGGTACCGCAAACTTGTTGTACCAATTTCACATAAAAAAGAATGTCAGGGCCAAAGCTAGGATGTACATTCATCCCGTGGTTATGTATGAGAGTGAGGAAGAGCGTCCAATTGACCGAGTTGACGAAGTGATGGAAGCATTTCAAAAAGTTTTCCGTGCGAAGATGGAGGATGCTTATGAGTTAGCTTTGGAGCAATTTGAGAGTATAAGTCAACCATTTGACAACTTCACTACCTATGTGAAGAAGCAGTGGACCACCCCTTATAAAGAGAGATTTGTAGATGCATCGAGAAATCGTCAAATTCACCTCGGCAACACTACCACCAACCGAGTGGAGTCGGCGCACTCATCTTTAAAGAAACTTTTGCAAGACAGTAGGGGCGATTTGTGTAAGTGTTGGGCTTCGGTTGATGGCATGCTTAGGGTAAAACACGGTGAACTTAAACGGTTGTTTTGAAATGAGTCTCAGCAGAATAAAATTTAGTCGTTGGAGCAATGGACTATATTGGCAAAGAGTTGAAGCATAGCGCGATTGGTATTGACTCTTCCGAATGTGGATGCGTGATAAGGATGGCGCACGATCTACCGTGTGCATGTGAACTTGCTAGGTAATTTATTCAACTAACTCTTTTAGTTTTCTATAACTCATTGAAGATTATGTTTGTAATACCAATTTCTCATACTTTGCAGATACATGGTGAACCTCACTCTATTTCCATTGGAAACAATTCATACTCACTGGAAGAGACTTAATTTCAAGGTTTCCCATCATGACAATTGAATATGAAGCTATACAACGAAGGTTTGATGTCGCTGATCGAGCTGGTAGAGTTATGATAAAACAAAAAACACGTGAGTTGGAATTCCCGGACACTACTTTCATGTGTCCACCTCTGGAACCAATCACTACAAAGGGAGCACCTAAAAAGGAAAAGGGAAAGGGAAAGAAGAAGAAAGATGACTTCTCAACAAAGCAAGACCCATCATGGTGGGAAAGTGTTGATGAGATTTTTGACTCACAGCAAGATAGCACATCCACTGCTGCTCAGTCTTGCAAACGGCCTACTCCACCGGTATCAAAATCATCAACTCCAGCACAGAGTAGAAGTTCCACCCCAAGTACATTTCAGTTACCTAAACAAAAAATGACTAAAAGTGGAACTCCTACCCCGCTTTTACCAAAAAAAGTTCACTCCTACTCCATCAGCAATCCCTAAACCAACCCAAACTACAAGTTCCAATCCCACACAATCAACATGTCCCACTCAGGCACTAACTCAAATTCAAGGTCTTACACTAAACCCTACCCCTGAAATCATTCGGTCAGATCATACAATAGATACATAAGTTATATGCCCGAAGTGATTCATCGTTTTGTTAAGGAAATAATGAATGTGGAAGGTTACGGTAACTGTGGGTTTCGGTGCATTGCTACACTACTTGGAAGGGGTGAGGATGCTTGGTATACAGTGAGGAAAGATTTAATGGAAGAGGTTCAGCGAGACTACGATTTGTACTGTAAGTTGTTTTGTGGGATGGGAAAAGTCACCTATGTAATGAAGTCTTTGATGGAAAAACATAAGGAACCAACCGAGAAATGGATGACAACCCTAAAATGCTCTTATTTGGTTGAAAATAAATACAAGGTCGTGCTTGTTTGCTGATCTCCTAAACTTGCCTATACAGTTTACCCATTTCAAGTTGCACCTATCAACAGTGCACCGATGTTCAACATATGCTTCACAAGGGCCCACTTTGTACAAGTGGTTTTGAAGAAAGGTTTCCCAATACCCCCAACGAATACCTACTGGATAAAATACAAAGCAGACAAAGCAAAGGATTGGGTCAAGCCATTCACAGGACGCTTGCAACAGTGGAAAGCTTTAACCTTAGACTTAGATCCTCCTTGTATTGATTTAGCAAAAGATTGATGTCTATTTGAATATGTTAGTGACTTTTAAACTTGGTTATGTATTAAGACAATACTATTTATTCTTTTATTTGATTTTAAGTTCACTGAAATTAGTTAATTTATTGTTAGTATCTAAATTTAAATGGTGTAATTACACTATTTTTGGACTAATTTTGGTTAAATAAGTTTTTGTCCAGAAACTTCAGTTTCTATCCAGTAACAGATAGGTGCGGACCACCATGGGCCGAACCGGTTCGGTAACTATATGTCGAACCCAACACTTATACCAGACACCCCTTTAACGGTTCGGGGTATAACTGTCGAACTGGTTCGGTAGTGTTGCACCGAACCGATGTTTTTTCTATATGCGGTAGGATGCTGTCTAACGGGGTTCGGACTACTGTCCACCAAACCTGCTATTGGAAGAGTTTCCACGTGTATCCCACGAGAGACCAATTTGGGAATATTTAAGACTTGGGGGTGTCCAGTGAGTACCTGAGGGGTTGTACGAAGTGTGGGCCGCTACAATTGACTGAGATCCAATTCACATGTCATGGGCTGTCATTAAAAATTGGGCCTATTTCTTTTTAAAACTTGAAGCCCCATATCTTTGAAGCACACATAATATATATATATATATATATATATATATATATATATATTCTTCTTTTCTATAAAAATAGAGTAAATTAAGTTAGTAATTTACATAATGATTAATAATTGCTCTAACAGTGATCCAAAAATATCCCTAAAAATACACTAAATTAGAGTTTATAAACTCCCCCACACTTAACATTTGCTTCTCTCAAGCAAATTTTCTGGCTCAATAAAACTTTTCTAGTAACTAATAGAAGCAGCCAAATAAGGGACTCAAAACTAGAAGCACAATGACAGACAATAGACAATAGCACATATGAGGTGTCAAGATTTCACCAAAAAAAAAGGTGTCAAGAGGTTTCCCAATTAGAGGCTCATGTCCCTGAAGAATACATTTCTTTGGAGAAAGACACTCGCTCACTCTCTCTCTAAGTGTTTAGTGACTAGGGAAAATATGCACTCAAGTTTCAACAAAATACAAATTACCATATGTTTGTAAATTGACCAAATCTCCACTAAATAGTTCTCATGCATGGAAAAGATGGGGTGTTATGGGTTTAGTCAAGAAATGTAGGAAAGAAGAAGAAATGTATAACCAAAGGGCTAAAAACAAGAAACAAATAGTAACCTTTGAAACCAAATATGGAGCTCCTATCTATTTTACAAATTTTGCCTAAACTCCAAATTAGTTTCACTTCCGTCTTCACTCTTTTTCTATTGAGTCAACTCTTTTTTATTTGCTTTTTCTCTTGAGGAGACTCTTTTTTTTTCTTTTGATTTTCCTATTCTCTTGAGTAGGCTCTTTTTGATTTGCCTTTGGTTTTGAGTATTTTTTCTATTTGCCTTTTCCTCCTTCTTGATTTCTTTCTTCTCTTTTTTTTCTCAACTTTTCATTTTCTTAGGAGGAAAAGATACTCGTAACTACATTAGCCACTCCTATTTTGTTTTTATGTTCTGATGAGATAGACAATTAAATTACAAGACAAAATTGTAAATTTCAATAGTTGCTCCAAATTTAATTTCAAATGGTTACCACAAAAAAAAAGAAAAAAATATATCTGGGTACCAAAGAAAAAATATAACAAATAGGCTCAAAGGGGGCAACTAATGGATAAAATCAACAAATAACTCTGAGGCCAGAAAAAATTCCCCAAATCTTTTTACATGATGCAAATCAACTTTCGCGTTGAAATGGTCGAAAGACAAATTCTAGAAAGTAGCAAATAGAGAAACACACTCATTCAAAGAGAAGGGTTAAAATTTATGATTTAATATCACAACCCCTTTATATAGGCTCAATCTCACATTTAGAAGCTAGTTCACAAAAAGTACTCAATAGGCACAAATGCTAATTATCAGCTTCCTAAGGACAACCCCACAGTTACAATTCAGACAAGACTGTCAAATAAATTAATTATGGGATCCCCTACAGGCAAAAATCTCTATTTTTTCATCTTGAAACATCAGTCACTTAAAACAAGCCAAGAAAAATGTTATTAACATATATGGAGGGTATGTGCATTAATAGTGATCAAGTGATAAAATAAATTCTCCTCCTCCACACTAGAATGAAGCATAGTGCTCAATGCAAAATAATCAAATAGAAATACAAATATATAAATGAGAGAGAGTAAGTGAGACATTCCTGAGAGAGCTTGTAGTTGGAGCTTATTCCTAAAAACAAAACAAAACAAAAACAAATTAAAAATAACTGAAAATGAAACACAGGTTGCCTCCTGCGAAGTGCTTGTTTAACGTCGTGAGCCTGACAATAGTTATGGCTTAATCAGGTGGCTCTCCAAGAGATAATTTGACGTCTAACGCAGTGCACCTTCTTAGCTTTCTAACAATGTGGTTCACATTATTCTTTCTTTTTCCACATGGTGGATGAACTTCAAAGGATGGTGAAATTTTTATTTTATCTTCATCCACCACTATGCTAGGATCCTGCAAAATAATATTTTTTTTCCAAAAGATCATGCATCTTTAAATCACTAAAAATGTTAGTTTCAACCACATCATCAAAATAAGGAGAAGTTAAAAAAGAGAAATTTTCATGGGAATTTAAAGCTTTAATAACATCATCTTCTTTACCACTCCTTAAAGTTACCTTTCCCTTATACACCTCAATAACAGCATCACCAATTTTTTAAAAAAATTTGCCCAAAAATGGGGGTTTTCTCCTCTTTCTGCAAATCATTAACCAATTGATCTTTCTCATTCTCCTCACAACCGCTCTCATCAATGGAATCTGTTGTCTTAATTTGACTCCCCTCAGTAGGAGCCAATATTTTGATTTGACACCATTCAATAGGAGTCTCTTCATCTTTCTTGAGAGCTTCTTCCTCTAGTTATCTTCCATCGAGTTTCTGAATAAGGAGTTTCTTAGGCCTCTTGAGATAACAAAGTAATGAGACTTGAGATTTGGTTCGTCATGATATCAATTTTTTTCTCCCACCTAGCAAGTTTATCCTTCTCTTGCCTATGCACTTTTTGAGGTTTATACAAGTCATCCCAATTAGAGGAATAAGGTTCACAAGGAGAAGAGGGGTTGAGATTGTCTTTTTAGGGACCCAAGTTAGAAACTCTAAACTCTTTTGCGTGATTGTCTCATTCAACTCACTAATGTATTCATCTAGAGTTGCCCTCCGTTTTGGATCCTTTTGTCTTTCCCACCAATTTTCAATGGGAGGTGGCTCATAGTCATCCCAATAGTCTTAATAAGGCTCATAAGGAGGAGGAGGAATTGGGCCTTGACATTGAGGTTGTATATACCAAGTTGACGTCTTTAAATTCCTTTGTTCCTTTGCTTCTCTAATGTAATCTCCAAGAGTTTTAACCATGGTTTAGGCTTTTCTCTACCAAACAAGGTGAACTGCAACAGTCTCTTGGAAAAATATTAGCAACTTTTTTTATATTTTTCTAAAAAGAATTTAATAAAAAAAGTAATAAAAGTATAGAAAAGAAATGTTTAAAGCATTAAAAATCTTTTTCATTTAATATTGCTAAATTAATCTCGGGCAACGGCGCCAAAAACTTGTTGCGTTAAAAACAGACTTAGAGCAAGTATACTCTTTCGCAGATGTAGTATAAAATATTATCGTATCCACAGGGATTAATTAACAAGTACAAAACTAGTCAAGATTATTTATTTTAACACCCGAAAATAAGTAAATCGTAGGCCGAGGGCTAAGAGAGGAAAAGGGAATTATGGTGGGAAGGCAAGCCACTTGACAAGGGCAGAAAAGGTATTTGCCAGAAAGAGTGAAACCAAAAGGAGGTCCTCGGGGCGCACTAAATGACAAAACCCCCCGAGGGAGGGTACGCCTAAGGGCCAGTGAGCCAAGCCGAGGGAAAGTAACTGCCCCAGTCTATGGAGTGCCAAGGCCTAGGTGGCTCGGATGCCTCAATCATTATCTAAAAATGGGCCAGTGCAGCCGAGGCAAGCCAAGCGTTGCATGGAAGGAAAGATACGGCTCAAACACAAAACGTGGGAACGGTTGAAGTTCAAGCGGAAAAGCGAGGTCGGAAAACACGGAGCAACAAGCACTTACCCCACTAACCGTGCTAGTGGGATCGTGGGCAGTTATTCCGCTTTGTTGTGGGCCTATGAAGCAATGAGAGCCGTTGATCTTAGATCAATCCAACGGCAGGTAAATGTTGGCTAGCATAGTGGCCGACGAGGGCCTGTGTATATATATAGCAATAGAGTGAATTATAAAGGACACACATCAATCAATCAAACTCTACGTTTATTTCAGTTTATTTTCCTTTATCGCAATTACTTTACTTTACTTTAAGCATTAGCCGTAGTATAATCCAACAATCGCTTCCCATCTCACCTTGCTTGGCCCTTTCTAGAGGAGTCAGGAAACCCACAGTTGAGGAGCAGAGTTCCCTCCTCGACGCAATTGCTTGAAGAAAAGAGTAATCAAAGACTGTCCAAACCTCTGGCCGATACCACGACTAGGACCTAAGAGTTTGACGACAACGAAACAATTTATTGTTTAGACGAACGAATAATTTGAAGGTTATAGAAACTAAATAAAAAAATAAGTAAATAGCAAGAATTTACAAGAATTAAAATGCTAGATATAATAAATAGAGGGAGGCCTATAGGGTCACAGTTTCACTTGCAAGCTTCGATTCCTCTATATCTAATTCTACCTAAATTCCTTTATTTTATTCGATTACCAAGCCCTTTACTAAATATATGAATCTATTTGGTCATTTGCGATTAATATTCTTTTTCCTAAATTGACACTTGTTTGGTCATACAAGAATTTAAATTTAAGAAAATCACAAAGAACAAAAAGGTTGAATGATTGGAAGACTAAATTAAAGCTTGGTCATGCATTAATTATAGTCCAAATTATCCTACAGGTCAACTAACTAATTGCAATACGATCGTTGATCAACTAATTGATTATGAACATGCAAAGAGTGATCAATCCTAGTATGTGATTAAATCAATAGGACAATAATAATTAAAATAAAATCAAGAATTCAAATATAAGATTAGAACATAAGAAGTCTCTAATCAAACAAGATCCACCTAAGACCCTAGAAGAGGATTTAGGTATCCATAGGTATCAAGAACAATAAAATAGCAATAAAGTTCATGAAATACAAAGATAAAGAATAACCCGTAAAATAGAGAAAGTCTTAATCATGTCTTCAATCTCTTTTTCTACTCTAGACCTCTCTCACGGTGTCAAACATATACCGAAAATATCCTTCTGAGCTCGTGACTGCGCTACTTTTTTTTCCCTATTAATGTGCGGCTCTCTCTTTCTAAGGTAGATCATGCTACTATTTATAGGCAGCACCTAGGGTTCCGTGCACCACACCCTTCTTCCCTTCACGGCACTTCTTTTCTCAACACGTGCCTCTGCTTCCTTTTCCTTTAATTCAATAATTCAACTCCCTCTTATCATTCCTTTGGCTCCATCCTTATTCAATACTACTCACGTCCCATTTTATAAGTTGTTTTAGTAAAATAAATTTATTCGAAATTAATTATTGTTTTACATTTTCAAGAAAGCATCTAACATATTTTTTCTCTATTGCTCTTATTAATCATTACAACTTTTTACATTTAATAAATAATTCACGTTTATCTATGTAGAGAGATAAAGGGTTAAAT
Organism: Astragalus glycyphyllos; assembly: GCA_963573325.1. Classification (NCBI taxonomy): domain Eukaryota; kingdom Viridiplantae; phylum Streptophyta; class Magnoliopsida; order Fabales; family Fabaceae; genus Astragalus; species Astragalus glycyphyllos. The sequence continues at coordinate 59,529,844 of OY754312.1, read as the reverse complement.
GGTAATTTAGACAAAACTTTTTCTAAAATCTAGACTACCAATCATTTTTCTTAATATGCGTGCAATAACCTTAAACTGCATATAAAATGGGACGGAGGTAGTAATATATTTGGCCTCGGCTTATCCCACACCCCACCCTATTCACCCCACACCCCCTAACCCCTTTAATCCCCAAAATACCCTCAACTAAAAACACTATTTCTCCCTCTCCTTCCCTCACACACCCTCTCACACTCACCCAAACACACCCCAACCGAAACCCTCTCCCTTTCCCTAGAGTACTCCGCCTCTCTCTCCCTCCTCTCCCTCAATCGTTGATTTTGAAGTCCCAACCTCAATTTCGCAACCAGGTACTCCCTCCCTCACTTTCCTCTATTATTTTTCATAGTTTTAAGTTTTTGTATCTTCGTTTTCTGAATTCTGGTTCGTCTCTGACAGATTCGGTTCCCCTCAACCGAATGGTTCTGGGGACGAAGGAAAACGGACCCATTCGGTTGAGGTCAATCGAATCATGTTGATATTAATTGCGTTGTTCTGATACGTTCGGTTGCAAGTATGATCCAATTCGTTACCCTCATTGAACGAAATGCTGGGAGGATTTCCAATCCAGATGACATTTGGAGACTAGAGTTGCCTAAAAAGTTTTATTTTTTCTTGGATGTTGGCAACATCCTTACTAATACGCATGCGATCTGCCAAGCGTATGGGGGTTTTGAGAGTGTGGAAGCCTCTGTAACATACACTCAGACTGGGAGGTTCAATGTCGTCAGGATTATGCCCGCGGTTACCTCTGATGGGAGTGACTCGACTGATCCAGATTACCGGGCATTCTTGGTCGGCTATGATGGGAATGGGAGTGACAGTGATACGGCAAGTGATGCTGGATCCGGCTCTATTGTTACCCAGTTGTAGTTTTTTTTACTGTTATTTCGTTTATCAATAATTGTAATCCCCAAAAATGATTTAGTAATGAATAAATATTGGGTTGATTATATTTTGGTTTACAGTACAGTTTAAATTAAACAACAATTTTATTATTATAAAGCGTAACCGTACATGAAACACGAAATACATCAAAACGATAAAAAAAACATAAACAAAGGACAACAAAACAACTAAAAAACAACTAAGAAACTAGCGATTCTTGGCGAGTCCCTGCTCCATATTATAAATGACCTCTTCCGGAGTGCGCATTGTTTCGACAAACAGCTAAATGATTTGACATCCTAATGGAACATTACGATGATGTTCCAATATTGCGCGAACATCATTGTCGCTCCGAATATCCATTGCTTCATAGCGGAGAGTGTCGTCATCTCGACAACAACACTTGCAGTAACGTATACGAAATATGTCTTTACGCCACTCTCCCTCTTGGTGACCCTTCCTCTCTGCCTTTTTCTTCAACTGACTGAATGTTATATCTTTATCCAACCTACAGAAAATGTTATCGCGAGACTTAAAAAAACACCATTGGCTCTCTCTGTGACCGTTCCAGGGTGATGCAGGATAGTTAGATATTTGTCTGAGGATCTTAGGGTTGGGCAAAACTGCCATTCTAGAAGGTCTTCCATTACAGCGGGTGAGGTTAGGGTGTTTGTGAAGAACCAGAGAAGGGGTGTTGGTGGAGAAGAAGAAGCAGAGAAGGGGTTAGGGTTTTTGTGAAGTAGAAAGGAAAGCTGAAGCCCAATTTTTAATAGGCCTGGGGAAACATGAGCCACTGATCAAAATTTTAGATCACAAATCTGAGCCATTTATTTTCTATCCGTTGGGGCACAATTTCCAAAGGAAATGCCATCCACTCCTTTTACTGATACGTTTGACCTTGTTGTGAGTCGTTGATCAAAAATGTCAGTGGAATCTGACCCGTTCAAATTTTTTTTTTAAAAATGCCTATTCGACTGCCCTAATCCGAATATATTCGGTTGGGTCGGCCGAATCCTCTGAAAAAGAAATAGAGGGGTGTGTGCCAAAAAATACACCTTCGGTTGTGCATAATCGAATTATTTCGGTTGCCCATAACCGAATCGGTGAAAAATGCGCATTTCATTAAGGGCATTTTGGTCATTTCACAGGGTTTGGGGTGTGGGAGAGTAGGGAGGGGTGTGGGAAAAGCATGTGCCATATATTTGGACTAGGTTTTGTGCATTACATTCTTTATTCATGGACTCCATCTTTTTATCATCTCCTTGCTACAATTGGCTGTGATCCAATTCATATGTCATGGGCTGTCATTAAAAATTCGGCCAATTTCATTTTAAAACTTGCAGCCCCATTTCTTTCAAACACACATAATACATATACATACTACACACACACACACACACACACACACACACACACACATATATATATATATATATATATATATATATATATATATATATATATATATTCATTTTTAGCTTTTCTCCTTTTCTGTAAAAATAGAGTAAATTAAGTTGGTTATTTATATAATGAACAATAATTGCTCTAAAAGTGTCCTAAAAATATACCTAAAAATACACCAAATTAGAGTTTATCAAGACCTGTCAACTGGTGAACTCAATATCTAATTCGAGTCCCTTTCTCTCACACGTCTCGATTTATTTGTTTGACAGTGACCCTTAAAGTAAAATACTGGAAAACAAATTGGCACACCTGATGGGACTCAGTTTAGAGATAGCTGTGTCAAGTTTTAATTGTGTTCTCTAATGAATCAGTATCATGGTGAACACTAGAAACCGAAATAGAGTTATTGCTGGGGTTTTGATTAAGAGGTTCAATAAGAACTTATATCATTAGAGAATCAACGTCATATTGAAAGTAATCCCCAAGGAGAACCAAGATCAAACCCTGCGGCGAGTCAAATGATTTCGGACACACCGATAGACCCTGAGAGAATGACTCTAAATGTGATCCAACCACCATATGGACTACCCTATGGTTTTGTCTCTCCTCCAATGTCAGCCATGGTAAGTTTGAGTATTCCTCTAGGGTTCCAGGGAATGAATAATGTGGGAGTTTGAAGTCGAGATTCAATCACAGAAACTCCCAACACATGGCCTAGGAAAATGTACATAATTCTCCAATAATTAATACGACCATAAATTCTTTTAGACAACAAACGGATGAGAGCAACCATGATATGGTAAATACGATGACTCAGCAAATAGCCACGGTGTTTAATCCTATAATTGAAAATACTAGTAACACTTATCAAGAATTAGCTACCCAAATGAGAAGAGTTGCTAATGGTTTTGGTGCACCCTTAAAGGATAATGGAAACGGAGTTCAAAAAAATAATGAAATGAATCCCAAACAAGTTGTTATCCAACCTCCTAGAAATGTGATGTGTAACACCCTATATCACTATAGCTTATTTAATAGCAAAAGTGTAGTTGGGGAAATTTTGAGGAAATAAATCATACTTTTTTTTTCGCAGACTCATTGTTTTAAGAACGAAAATCGAAACCATTCATTTTAAAAAAAAAACGCCAAACTTATAATTTCTTCATTCGAAATTTATGTAACTATAACTTTTCAAAAGAATATTATCTCATCTAAATAACTACTTCGGCTTTAAAACAACCAACGAAGCTGAATCAGTAGCGAATCATTTCCTACTTCTTTTGTTATAAAAACAATAATACAATTTAGCTCTCTATACAAATTAACTTTACATCCTCATAGCTTTATTTACAAATTACACATCAATTACTTCATTACAAATTTAATACAATAATCTATCCTCAATGCTTCCTGCGGGTTCACGGTAAAAAAAATGAAATTGAAAGAATAAGATAAAAATCTCAGCGAGTGTTCCCGACATAGACGCACACGACATCCACCGGCCAATCATGCAAAAACAGTTTTTCATGCGGTATGCGAAATCAACGGATACAAAACTATACAATTACAACAACAACAAATCGATCCAGTCGACACTAACACAAGGCCAGACCAAACTTAATCGCGCATACCTAAATCAGGGGATCACAACGCAAATCTTCAATAGATTCAACTCAATATAAGCACAGTCTAACGACGACTAAACCGACAACAGGGAATGAGATACTTCAATAACAAATGGACCAGAATGCCATGTCCGAACGGGATACCTTGCCCAATAACACCTGACTAACAACGACAAACAACGATAGCAACAACAGCAAGACCGAGATACCATGCTCGAACAGGATACCTTGCCCGATAAATCGTGACTAACAACAACAACAACAACAGCAGGACCGAGATACCATGCTCACACGGGATACCTTGCCCGATAACGCCCTACTAACAACGACGACCGTAGGACCAGGATACCATGCCTGAACAGGATACCTTGCCCGATAATGCCCTACTAACCACAACAACGACAAGCGCAGGACCAGGACACAATGCCTGAACGTGATACCTTGCCCGATAACGCCCTACTAACAACAACAATCCGGTAGCAGCAACAACAATGACAACGGCAACAGCAGCAACGACGACAACCTCTATTGAAATGTTCTCAATAAAAAGACTAGGACCGAAGGTATTCATCAACAACTAAAGGATAACTTACCCTATAATCATCATCTCTAATCATAACTATGTCTCGTAAGGACTATAATCGATAACTAGACCCTATTAGAATCTCTCATAGTCACTCCGAGCATCACACCATCACATCAACAGAGAGATCAACTCGTAGACATCACACAGGTAACTTCAAGAAACCAAACCGATCATTCACGAAACACATTTCATCTATCGAGAGCAAACTCATCATGGCTCCAAACACAACCTTTTCATATGACAGACAACACTTATATAAACATAGCACAGTCATGAATACATCGATTATATTGTCGCAGCACTTTCACAAAGATATCAATCACAATTACTTATAGTCACAAATACCATCAAGAGATAAACATACTCACATTTAAACTATCTAGTTCATTGCGCCTACAATGAACACATAAGAGGACTTCAAACACATTACACAATTGGTCCATTGCGCGTACAATGGCACTCACATAGCACATAACAAATAACACATAAACACAATCGGATACCCCAAACGAGGGAGCACTCACCTTGGCCGGTCCACAAATTGTTCATGCAATCTTCTCCTTTCACCGTACTCGTGTCTAGCGCAGTAGTAAGCTGGTCTTGAACAATGATTTCACTACTCTGCGCCATCAACATCCATAGTCACCAACACGTCACAGGACAAAATCATAAACGAAATAACCAAACCCAGATAGATTAACTATGCATTCCTTTTTAATTTGCTAAAATCATTTGGAACGAAAATACTATTATAAAGTGCTAACTTAAATCATATTATACCTTAAATAATACTGAAACAAAGAAATATTAAATTGTAATAAAACAATGTCACATTACCTACATACTAGACCTTGCGCCCGTGCTATGCACGGGCCTTCAGTTATAAGATATATTACTTAATCTGTTAGTTAAATTGAATGAATCATAATTCCCATTTTAAAGACCTAATGAAACGTAAATATTTTTTTGTTAAAAGGCATAAGTACCACACTTATCTAATAGGTTTAGATCCCTAAGAATATGCAGTAGTTAACATTAAAATCATAACATTAGACCAATAAAACATAAGTAAAAAACGTAAAATTTTTTGTCCTTTTACTTTGTCCACTTCAAAATTCTCACATGGTCATATGCCAAATATACAAAATATTTCTAAGCTTAGATGATTATTATTTTTTGGATACTAAGCTTAGATGATTATATCCCACATAATAATATACAATTATATCCCACATACTAAGCTTAGAAGAGAGGGATGATAACTAGGGAACATGGTAGTTCAGGATGCAACTGATATAACTGGGATGTCCCATGGTCCCTATGTCTTACGCCGACAATATATTTGTGTGTGAACTATTGTATGAGCAATGGATTTTATATGTTTTATTCTATAATTTGGTTAGGTCCTTGTAGGAGCAAGGACTCTATTATAATGCGATGAAGTTGATGATGTGTGTAAATGCTATTTGTGGTTTTGAACATGTTATGCCTATATGTTTTGTTCTTGTGATTTCCATTGTTGTATGATTGTTGTTGATGATGATAAGAGACCAACTCGAGGATATATGATCCCTAGAGGATATATGATTGTTAGAGCTGTTGTAATTGGGTAGTTATAATTGGTGAACTCTGGGTAGTAGACCTTATTAGAGCTTTGATAGAATGAATGATGAAATTATATTGTTAGTCATCCCATAAGTTGAAGATTGATGATATACCCATGATTGAGACTGTCTCTAAGTTAAGTAATAAGGTTAAACTTTAGTATAGGAGATTGGATTGATTATACTGAGACTCCTATGTGTTTTGAGGGTTTAGTACAAATTAAGAAGTATTTAGAATGCTTTCTATACACATGTGAAGTTGTTAATTGAGTAGATAGAGTTATTAAACGATTAGAGTAGTGCAAATCACCAGAGAGGTGTTCTGGACTCATGTTAGTCTATTAGAGGTAAGACATTAATTTGTTAGAGCAATTAGGATCATCCAAGAAACATTTTGAAGTCGTGCTAATGGATTAGAAAGGACTGTTAATCAAGTAGGATAACGAATAATCACCTTGGAGACAATCTTGGAGCTTGTGATCGATTAGGACTAAGCCACTAATGCATTGTGACTACTTTAGCTGTGTTTTGGAAGATGATTGGTCATTCATAAGCTAGTCTTAAGTGACCTTAAACCATAGATGATAACCAAAGGTTTTGAAACTATAGAGAGACGTAAGAACACTAAGAAATGGAGGGAACAAGAATGATAGAGATAGACACAGTTAATTGGGATTAGTCGGGACTCGGAATGTAGATGTGATTAGAGTTGATGACCACATGACAAATAACCACCTAGTTGATGATGATACTCTTGGACTTAAGAATCCTTAGGGACATTGATGATGATGATGTTTAAGGAGCCTTGTCGCAGTATGGGCAAGGACTTGTCGCAGTAGGGGTGAGCCGTACCTTAGTAATTTAAGTTGTAGAAGGAACCTTGTCGCAGCATGGGCAAGGACTCGTCGCAGTATGGGAGAGCCGTACCTCAAAGGATGGTGATGATGATAGGTGGGGTGGTAAGCAAACGATTATGGGAGTAGTAATAGAGACGACCACGACACGGCCTTGCGGGTAGGCCCAGTGGGGGAGTCCTAAGTGGGGCACTGCTGGGGTGTTCCAAAAAACACTAGGGTACCCTGACTAGAGTCTATCTATTGCTCGAGATGTGAGGGCACTTGCATCCGCTTACCCAGAGTTAGATGGATCCAGATGTATTGACAAGTAGTGACAGTTTGAGCATGACGTTGGAGTAGTGGCGTTAGGATTTCATTGACGCTTTAGTCCTATGATTGTACATTAGGTCTCGATGATTAGAGTTAGACGATGATTGCTTGTGTATGCGTGTTATGTTTGTTGTATCCACTACCGCTGATTGTTCCTATGTTATGTGATTTCCTCACTCTTCTTTGTGGCTACTCGTGTGCCATTGTGCACGTTTAGGTGATGAGCAAGCAGATGGTGATGAGTTTGTCGACGTGGACACCGAGAAGTAATTCGCCCAAGACGAAGACTTTAGTAATTATGTATTGATTATTCATTTCCTCTTCAAAATTTGTAACAAGTGGTAAAAGCTCTGAGACATGTGTCACAGGGGTTCCATGGGGTTTTTACTTTACATTTGTTATTTGGTTTATTTGTATTTATGCATTTATTGGTGATACTTGTTATTTCGTTTGACATAAATTTCTTACAAAGACGTATTTTCTATAAATTCATTTATTCACGTCATGTTTTACAAACGGGGTAGCGGGTGTCACACCCGTGCCCACCCCTACTAATATAACTTAGATTCTTACAATAATTTAAGTCTAGAAGCACAAATAACTCTTATAAATAAGAGTTATCATCAGGCCATAAAAAGTTGTTTCCTTTCTATAGTCTTCTGAGTACCTCTTTGAGCTAAGCAAACATCTTCTAAGACTCAATTTATCTTCTCATGATGTGCTAATTTCTAGTACATGTTCTTCTTGAGATGTAATACTTTTATACCTGTCTATAGGATCACTTAAGAGAACTTATTAGATCACTAATGAATTCGAAAGTTTAAGAAGCTTATCAAAACTGTTTGTTCTCATAAGAACATGACTTAGAGATTTTGCCTTAACATGGTCTGCTCAGCAGATGCTCTTTCCTGCTCGTTCGACAACTCTCATCTACACTGCTTGCATTATATGCAAACCACCTAGACAGAATTAGCAGGTGGCGGAGTTGGTTGTCGCTCGATTTGTGGAGCGTTGATTGGGGGAAGCTCGAGAATGACTTCCATCAATGGTAGGGCTGCGACGAGGTGTTGATAGCGACGTGTAATACCTTGTTTCTTTTGAGTCGTCGTAACAGCTACAGGAATTGAGAGGAGATTTACGAAAAGGAAAAGAGTGGTAAGAGATGTATCTCCCATTGTGGTCGCCAATGTTTAGTGGTCGAGACTGAACTGATGCGAGTGATGTCGGACGTTGCCCCGTACAGTGCTTCATCGTGTGAACACGATTGGGTTATACCATAAGTTGAAGATTTGATAGAATGAATGATGAAATTATATTGTTAGGCATCCCATAAGTTGAAGATTGATGATATACCCATGATTGAGACTGTCTCGAAGTTAAGTAATAAGGTTAAACTTTAGTATAGGAGATTGGATTGATTATATTGAGACTCCTATGCGTTTTGAGGGTTTACAAATTAAGAAGTATTTAGAATGCTTTCTATACACATGTGAAGTTGTTAATTGAGTAGGTAGATGTTATTAAATGATTAGAGTAGTGCAAATCACCAGAGAGGTGTTCTAGACTCATGTTAGTCTATTAGAGGTAAGACATTAATTGGTTAGAGCAATTAAGATCATCCAAGAAACATTTTGAAGTCGTGCTAATGGATTAGAAAGGACTGATAATCAAGTAGGATAATGAATAATCACTTTGGAGACAATCTTGGAGCTTCTCATCGATTAGGACTAAGCCACTAATGCATTGTGACTACTTTAGATGTATTTTGGAAGATGATTGGTCATTCATAAGCTAGTCTTAAGTGACCTTAAACCATAGATGATAACCAAAGGTTTTGAAACTATAGAGAGACGTAAGAAACACTAAGAAATGGAGGGAACAAGAATGATAGAGATAGACACAGTTAATTGGAATTAGTCGGGACTCGGAATGTAGATGTGATTAGAGTTGATGACCACATGAAAAATAACCACCTAGTTGATGATGATACTCTTGGACTTAAGAATCCTTAGGGACGTTGATGATGATGATGTTTAAGGAACCTTGTCGCAGTATGGGTAAGGACTTGTCGCAGCAGAGGCGAGCCGTACCTTAGTAATTTAAGTTGTAGGAGGAACCTTGTCGCAGCATGGGCAAGGACTCGTCGCAGTATGGGCAGACCGTACCTCAAAGGATGGTGATGTTGATAAGTGGGGTGGTAAGCAAACGATTATGTCGCAGTATGGGAAGACCGTACCTCCAAGTTGTTAGCCAACTCCTCGACGTGTTGGAACGCCGCAGCCAGGGACTAATGCAGTAGGAAATGGACGCCATTGCCCGAGCTGCAGTGGCCTAACCACAACCAGTGGACCGGCTTCCCCAGTCTCCACTGCGGACCGCAGTTTCTCGAAGACACCGAACGTCGCCTCCTCTAGATGGTATCCCAAGTGACACCTCTCGATCCGGCACCGGTTCGTAGGGAAAAACGCCGCGGCAAACAGCCCACTCCGCTTTCAGCTTCGAGATCGGACCCTCCTGACAAGTCGGACACCCCTTCGTCCAATTCCTCCTCTTCCTCCCGGGGTCCGTCTCCCCGCAAGAAGGGAACCCACAAGGGCAAATCAAAGAAAAAGGAGGGAAGGTCCGGGGCTAGCCCTTTCATCCCGGAGATCGCCAACTGCCGCATCCCAAAATCCCTTGAAAAGCCTCCCCGGCTAAACGTGTATGACGGCAGGGGCGACCCCGACGACACCTTTGATCTGATGCTCGATTATCATGATGCTCAATTATCGTGATGCTCGATTATCATGAAGCCTCGTACTACGTCCGGTGCAAGCTTTTTCCTCTCTCCCTGAGCAAGTGCACCCTAAAATGGTATCGGGAACTCCTCCAGCATCGATCTCGGGTTGGAAACAATTCACGAAGTTATTCTCGTCACGCTTCACAGCGTCAAGGGTGAAACCCAAGTCGGAAGACGTGCTGCAAGGAATCCGTCAAGGTGAAAAGGAATCCCTAAGGGACTACATAGAGCGATACAACCGAATCTCATACGATGTACATCAGCTCTCCGACGACATCAGGGTCTTGTTCATGAGGCATGGCCTCCGGAAGGGTACCCTCTTCAAGATCAGTGTCGGGGCTCCGCAAGCCAAGAATCCACGATGAATTCCTAAGGCGGACACATCATTACATCGACTATGAGGAAGCCGACGCCGCTGACAATTCCAACACAGGTCCGGCGTCAGGTAATGGAAAGGGTTCTAAGAACAAGAAGGATTCGGGGTCCAGCTCGAAAGAGTGGCGCCGGAGACACGCTGAGTATTTCGAGCTTAACGCTCCCAAGGAAAGGATTTTGGCTGAGTGCGCCAGCATCGAGTTCCGAGATATGAAATGGCCGGCTCCGATTCCCCAACGCGGAAACACAAACAAAAAGGCATATTGCGTGGTATCACAGGAGCAGCGGGTACGACACCGAGACATGCAGAGTGTTGAAGGATGATATAGAAGACCTGATCTAGAAGGGAAAACTAAAGCCGTACCTGAGATCGGATGACAAGAAGAGGGAGAGGTCTCCCAGACACTCACCTCGGAAATCGAAGGCTGCAGTCAATGAGGTAACCAAATCTCCCGCCACAGCAGCGACTCGGCAGAAGACGCGCCGAGGTCCCAAAGGTCGCGACCCGTAGCTATGGTCTCATGGGGGGCTACTCCATGGAAGTCAGGAGGACTAAACGCTCCATAAAGCGGCACTGGTAGGAAATACTCAACGTCGGAAGTGGTCCGTCCTCACCTTTGATCAAGACAAGCAGGCCACCACTATCCTTCACTGATGCTGACCTCCTCTGAGGCAAGTCCAATGACGAAATCCCGTTGGTCATCTCTGCAGTCTTTGCCGGGGTCGATGTAAAGAGGATCTTGGTTGACCAAGGAAGCCCGGTAGACGTACTGTTCAGAGAGCTGCTCCCAAAGTTAAAAATCTCTGAGGGTGACTTATCTAAATACGACAGGTTCGATCTGGTGGGGTTCAATGGCTCCAGGACCAGGCCTCTGGGCTATCTCATGCTGAGGGTAACCTACGGAGAAGACAAACTTTCAAAAACCATTAAGATGAGGTTCCTGGTGCTGCCTTGCCCCTCCCCGTATCTAAAGATGAAGTTCTTCTCGGAGCAAAAGGAGGTGGTCACGGTCCCCGTGGATCTCGACGGGGCAAAAAGGTGTCAGTGCCTCTGCCTTAAATCAGAAAAGCAAGCCGAGAAACAATGAGCTCTCACAGTGACCGAGACAGAAAATAAGAAAAAGGAATAAAAAGGGCGACAAGGCAGCCAAAGATTGAAGACTAGAAAAAAGAAGAAGCACGCATATGTATTAAAACCGTCTTCAATAAGAAAAGATTCCAGAACTGTGCCTTCAATATCTATTTTTTATTGCTATATGCGTACTAACACGCAGGTTATCCGGCGAAACCCCTCTTACCCGAGTCCGACCCGAGCTGGCCACTCGACGGACAACAGTATGAGGCGAGGGCCATGTCCTCCCCGACTCCGAGCTTAAATGTTCAGTCGAGGAGCGCACACAGGCCCACAGCGGCTCAAGTCCACAGCGGCCCTTAATCTCGCCTCGAGCGAGCATCCTTCCCTCTGATCTCTGAGCTCAATGCCCCATCAGAGGCCGAAGGAAGAAGTCCCCAGCGACTTCGACCAAAGACCTTCCCTCTGATCTCCAAGCTTCGCGCTCCATCGGAGGCCGAAGGGACCTTTGATCTCCGAGCTCCGTGCTCCATCAGAGGTGAAAGACTCCCCTGATCTCCGAGCTCCGCGCTCCATCAGGGGATAAAGACTCCCCTGATCTCCGAGCTCCGCGCTCCATCAGGGACCATTGAGGGGAACTCACAACAGTTCAAAGAAAGACACTCAGGTAATCCTAATCTCGGCCTCGGCCACTCTCACCTCACCATCAAAACCACTTGCAAACAATAAATAAATAAATGACGAGATGGTTTGAAAGAAAATAAACTTTCATTAATATGGCAAAATATTACAAGAGGAGAGCCACTGGCCGATATTTACAAATACAAAATATTACAAGAAACCAGGAAAGGACGGTTATCCAGACACCTCCACCTCAGAGCCGAAGAAGAGCACCTTAGCATCATCCAAAGCGGCACCGGGCACGGGTCTAACCAGATTACCCTCGAAGACTTCATGCTGAGGAACCAACAGGTCCAGTGGCAAGTCCGGGCTAACCACGGCCAGAAGACTTTTACATCTGTCAAAAACGAGTGCGGCTGAACTCGCCACCCTGGCCTCAGCGGCACATCACTCGCCTTTGAGTTTTTCAACCTCGGCCCGAAGAGCAGCAACCTCACCCTCTGCCTTAGCCTCAGCCAATTGTATCCGAATTTGCACCGCTTCTTCTGCTTCATCTTTACCCAACAGCAGCTGGGCCTCAAGACTGGAAATTTGCTCCTTAGCCTAGACAAGAGAGCTGATAGTACCCCGGAGGACGCGATTCTCCTCAACGAGCTCGGGGATCCTCACGTCCCGGCAGTACTCCAACTTGTCAGTTCTGTCTTGGCGATCTCCCTCCAACTCGCAGTTGATGGCCTCGGCCCTCTCTAGCCTCTTTGAAAGCCACAAGACCTCCGGATCCGACTTCAAATTTTCGAGCTCCTGAAACAACCTAAGGGCTGTCTCGGCTACCCTCACGCAAACCTCCAGATCGGCATCAGAAGGGACCTCGGTTTCAAGCTCAGCAGGCAAAATGAATTCCTCGGCATCAAGGGTTTTTGGTTTTTTAAAAGGGGATGGGGCCTCTGCGTTTGCAACAGCCCGTTTCCGTCTCGGAGCACTTGTACCCGTCCTCCGCCTTGAAGAACATGCTTTGAGTGGAATCCCGGCGTTGGGATTAGGAACGGGGCAATCAACCAACACATCTGCAGGAAAAAGAGACAAAACTGGCTTAGTCACCAGGATAAAGAAATAAAAAATAGACTTTTAAGGATGTGGCCTTACCTAACATTGACCTCAGACTGGTTGCGGACTCGGCTCCGGTTTTAATAATATCAGCACAATGAAACCTCATCCCGGCCTTCAAGAGCTTGTCGCCCCATTCCTTAATGCGCTTATAGCTATCAGCCTCCTCCCCCCCACAGGGACTTCGGGTTCACGGAAAAGGCTATGTTGCTGTGATCGTAATGATCTTCGTCCCAGGACAAAGAAAAGTGGGGTTTCACCAGCTCCGACCCCTCATAGTCAGCAATGGCCTGTTTGTCCTTCCTATTTGCAGCATGGGCATAAAAGAAGAACTTCTTGAAACCCTTGTTTGAATCATTCACAGGGGTGAAATAAGCCCGATATCGAATCCCCCGGAGGCAAACATGATCATGACGGGTGGGATCGTTCTTGTCAGGTTGGCGAAACACGTCGAAAACAGAAAAGAAAACCCGGACAAAAAGAGTCCGCCCTAGGTAAGCCATCACATCCTCGAAGGACTTGACATACCCCAAGCATTGGTGGCCAGTTGAGAAGGAGCCACTAGTAGATGATCCAGCACACCCTTCAGGAACTCGGACATAGGAACCCAGATCCCTATAGTATCAAGGTACCTCTTGTAGAAGAAATACCCGACCTCCTTCTTGGGCAGCTTGGTACAAGCAGGAAGTCGCCCCGGGCTTTCCAACATCCATTTTTGGTCCTCAAGAGCAACCACATACTTCTTGAGTTCGGCCAGGTTGTCCTCATTCAACTTTGACATGGCATCCACTTTGGAAGAGACCCAGTTGTACAGCGCCGGGTTAAACTGGTATTCCTCGGCCTCGGCTTCGGCCTTAGTAGCATTAGAATCCCGAGCTTCGGGAATAGAATCTTGTGGCGAACCTTCTGGGCCAGAAGTCCTTTGATCTTCCGAAGATGAACCTGGAATTTCTACACTCGACATCGGGAAGGATATCAATCTCGGTGGCAAGTTTTCAGACCGAAAATTGACCTCGCAGGAAGAGAAATCTCAACTCACTCAAAATAACCACTACAAGAATTTCATGATTTACCGGCGGGCCAAATCCGCCGGAAAAATCGAAAATCCGCCGAAAATTAGCCGTTAGCGGCGGATAGTAGCCGCCGGAAATCCGCCGGTAATACGTTCGTTGGTAACGGTTACCGGTGGAATATCCGCCGGTAATTACCGGCGGATCGGTCCCTCGGTAAAGCCGCCGGTAATTACCGGCGGAAAAATCGCAAAATCCGCCGGAAATTCGGAAGCCGAATCCGCCGGTAAACTCTCGGATCCGCCGGTAATTTCCGGCGCCGGATCCGCCGGTAAATGGTTAAAATCCGCCGGTAAAAATTTTTCGTTCCCGCCGGTAACTGCTGCGATCCGCCGGTAATTTTTTTTTTTATTCAGCCGGTAATTTTTTGAAATACCCGCCGGTAATATTTTTTGTTTTTCCGGTAAACTTTTGAATTACCCGCCGGTAACAGCCACGATCCGCCGGTAAGTTTTTTTCACTGTATCCGCCGGTAATAATTGCGAATCCGCCGGTAATATTAGAATTGAAAAAAAATAAATAAATAACAATAAACGATAATTAATATAAAATATAAAAATGACAATTAATGTGAATTATATAAATAACAAAAAATATATAAAAATATTCAAAAGACAAGTAATTTAAATTATAATTTAAAGATATATAAAAGTACTAATTAGCAATATTCATTACAAAATATAAATTAATTAAATCCAACAACTGAAATTACATTCTAATAAAAATACTTAATGAAAACATAGGATAACTAGCAGTCATAGTAACGCGACGGGTTGTTAGGGTCTGGTGTATTATTAAACCAGATATCAAAATTAGTGGTGACCTCGTCGGAGTCAGACTGCTGCTGGGGCTGCTGCTGTGGCTGCTGTTGGGGTTGCTGCTGAAGATAAGGCTGTTGTTGGGGATTAGGTGACTGCTGGACATGGGGCGGCTGCTGTTGAGGATAAGGTGATTGTTGGGAATGAAGCTGCTGCTGCGACTGAGAGTTAAGACCAGGGTACATCTGAAAAGCACTTTGTGGTGGACAATTATATGATGATGATGGCTGCTGATGCATATAAGGCTGAAAAGAACCACCGTAAGGCTGCATCTGCTGTGATGGAAAATATGATGATGATGGCATAATAGGTGGCCTCTGAGACATAGTATCCATTAATTGCTTCCAGCGCTCCTCACTCAACCTATCCCTCTCCTCCTTCTGTCGTCGGCTCTCCGCTTGTTGCTGTCTGATTTCCTGTAAGTCCTCCTCATATTTCTTCTGTTGTTCGGTTAATTTTTGTGTCAAAATCTGAACTTGACTCATTTCTGAAGCAATGGGGACATAAGATCTACCAGTACTTCTCTCCGAAGAAGATGCTGTCCTCAGATTCGGAGTAATGGAATCTTGAAATGCAGACGGGCCTTGTCATACCCTAATTTTGTCCGCCTAGGTTTAAAACCCTAATTTTCCGCAAAAATAAATAAATTGAGAAGTGTGGTTTTATTTTGAAGAGTGAAGAGCATTGTGCATGCATTTTTGGGTTTCAAAAGTCATTCTAGGGCTTTTAAATTCATTGTTAGAGTGGAAATGCATTTGTTGTTAAAAAACAAGGTTTTTAGGGCAAAAGGGTATTTTGGTCATTGTCAAAAATAAGATAATTTCTCATCAAGAATCATTGTGCAATTTTAGAGAAATTTATTTGAGGCAAAACATTTTTGGTCATGTATGTATGTATGCGCATGCATGCATACATTGTGCACAAAATTTCAAAAAAGGATCAAAAGGGAATATTCTACAAAAAGTTCCAAGATGTGATTTTTATGACATTTTTGGTCATGGTGATCACATAAAATGGCATATTCCTCAAGATACCTTGTATGTGGCTCAAAGTGGTGTATTTTTGTACAATTATCTTGAAAAGAATAATCAAAAATGAAGGGATAATGGAATGGTCATATAATAGTACAATAGTACAAGATGACAACTAGCAAAACTTGGTGACCACTCCCACTACCTCTTCACCACGAATTTCACCCTCTCTATTCTCTCATTTTGTGTTTTCTCAATGTCCTCAATCCATGTGAGCCTCAATCCTAGCCTTTGATTCAAAATTAAAATCAAATCCTAGAGCACAACTAGTGCATAATGACCTAACTACCCTTAAACCTAATTGCTTTCTATATATACCCTATTAACCTCACCTCACAAAGAAAAAAGAGAAAGCTTTTGGGCCTCACCATTCACTCATAAACCCTAGCACACAACTCCCTCCTCACCTTCTCTCCATTTATGCGCCACCCCCTCTCCCTTCTCTCTAACTCACTTCTTCATTTCTCATCTACCCACACACATTCAATCCATCTTCCAAGCCTAAACACTAATTTTCAACCATCAATCCTTCATAAAATCACACAAAAGTTCAAGATCAAGGGTCATTTTCTGGAGATTGAAGACCAAGCTTGAAGATAAGTTGATTTGGTTGATTGTTTCTTCATCTATTGTGTTTATTTGGAGCTCATCTTAAGGTATGTGATTCCTAGACCCCTTCTCTTGTAAATCCTTGCATAAAGTCATCATTTCTTGCATATTTGTGAGATTTCCACTTCCAAAAATGTAGATCCTCTCTTTTAACTTCATTTTTATGCTTGTACATATGTTAATCTCATGAATCTTTGTTTTGATGCTTTGATTTTGGGGTTATATGCATGATTTTGTTGTTTTAAGTGAAATAAAATGTTATTTGCTTTGATAATAATTTCGCATGCTTCAAATAAATATGTGTTTTGTGATTTTTGTTGGTTCTCATGGTTGAATCTTGTGAATAAATGCATCTATGTTTTGGTTATGTCACTCGCTTGCTTGATTTGGTTGACTTGTTAAAATAAATTGATGATTGGCCATTAAACTTGCAAATATTCAAACCTATGTTGTTAATTGTGAAATTTGTGATTTGAGAAAAATGAATTTGGGTTTTGGTTCATTTATGATCCACAAATGATCTTGGGTTATGCTAAGTTGGCAAGAGATAGGTTACTTTAACCTTGATGCCTATGCTTGTAAGCATTTAAAAATTCAATTCCCATTTGATGTGCTTGTGAAATGTGAGCAAAAAGGGGTCTATAAACAATTGAATTTGCGCACATGATTGGTCTCCAATGACCTTGATGCATCCTCAAGTTTAATCATGCTTTCTTTGCTCTTTGAGTTTATTGTAAATTGTTGTTTGAAGCTTGTGAAGTTTCGGCAAAGGATAGGTTCATTTAACTTTGATGCACATGCATTTTGCATATTCATGCATTCTTACCTACTCTTGCATCCTTGCCTACTCATGCATTCTTGAATTGAAGCTTGGTACTCCATGCTTGATATACTTGTTTATGTGCTTGTGATGCATTAAAATGTTGAATTGGTGTTCACAATTTGCTTGTTTTGATTTTCACCAATTGTTACTCGTTAGTAACTCTCCAAAACTTCAAAACCATGTTGCATACAAAGAACAACTTGTTACTCGTTAGTAACGTTCCAACTTCAAAACATTTTTTTGCATTTACATAATCATTGATAAACAACTTCACTTCTTCTCAAAACAATTTCAAACTATTTTTCACAAATCAAACTTTGTTGAGGATAATGCGAAGCCTTTGCTTGCACGATTGTCAACAATGGGGTGCTAGTGGTGATCACTTGGAGTCTTTGCTCAATTGATTATCATGAACACTCATTTTTCAAAAGAACTCTCATTTCACAAATTAAAAACTTTGTTGAGGATAATGCGAAGCCTTTGCTTGCACGATTGTCAACAATGGGGTGCTAGTGGTGATCACTTGGAGTCTTTGCTCAATTGATTATCATGAACACTCATTTTTCAAAAGAACTCTCATTTCACAAATTAAAAAACTTTGTTGAGGATAATGCGAAGCCTTTGCTTGCACGATCGTCAATATTGGGATGCTAGTGGTGATCACTCGAAACCTTTGTTGTTTGATCACTGTGAACATTCAATTTTCACAATTAAACAACTAAAAAATAAAAACCTTTTCTCGACAACCGAGAACTACGTAAGCTTTGAATTCTCCATCGCACTGGGAGATACGTAGGAGCGGGTCACATTCCCGTCAAGCACGACAAATGAAAACCATTTTCTTTTCAAAAAAAAAACAAACCCTTTTCCAAAACAAGGCAATTTCTAAAAAAACAAAACAATTTTCGAAAACAAGAACTACGTTGCTTTGATTTCCTCCCCAGGATACGTAGGCACGGTGCCCTCCCGTCAAGCGCAAAAGATTAAATTTTCCTTAAGTTTTTCCATAAAGTAAGGAGAGATAAAGAGAGATAAAAACAAAGCATTTCTTAAATCAACCTTTTAAATCACACGTCAAATCGAGGTTCCCTTTCAGTAGAAAGGATGTGTGGGGTGCTCGTACCTTCCCCATGCATAACCAACCCCCGAACTCAAATCTCGTGGTTCCAAGGACCATTGTCTTTCAAGAAAGGTTTTTTTCAATGTTTTACCTCTAAAAAAATATTGGTGGCGACTCCAATTCATGTTGTGCGAAGAGAAATCCCTCCAATGGATTTTTCGGGGTGCAACAGCTGGCGACTCCGTTGGGGACCTTTCTTTAGTGGGTCGAGCCAATCGATTCGACATGTGATTTATTTCGTTGATTTGAATGCTTTGTTATATCTCTCCTCCTTTCCCTTTCTTCTTTCTTTCCTTTGCCTTTAAAAACATGCTTGCATTATTCTTAGAATTGTCGTGTGCATTCTTGTGATGTTGTGCTTGCGTGCATTGTGTGTTAGCCTTCTTCCTCTTCTATATTTGCTTCTTGAGTAAAATAAGAGTAGTTTCTTCTTCTTCTCCTCTTACTTTCGTCGTTTATATGCTTTTCTCATACATTTCCCCAATCCTAGCATGTTCCCCTCTTCTTTGCTCCCTTTCTTGAGGTAAGCTCATGCATTTCCCCTAATCCTATTATGTCCCCTCCTCTAGGCTCCCTTTCTTAAGGTAAGCAATGCTTGCGATTGTTGTTGGAACCCTAGGATAGTATACTTATGTTGAAATGATATTGAACCCTAGGGTAGACGACATGCTGTTGCTTGATATTGTCTAGACTGTTTTGGTTTCCCTTTGCAGGTGGGGTTTGGGTAGATTTTTAGGTGTTATGCCCTCATCACACACTGCACACCTTATATTTGTGAGCATTGAGTGGGGCCTAAAACCCAAGGTCTGCAAAGAACCCTAGGAGAGTGGAAATGAGTAGTGACTGCCATTCGTAGACCGTTGTCTGTCTGGCTCTCATGAAAGTTTCGCCCAAGAGTGCGCTTTCTTCATGATACCTCACAATCGGTAGCTCTCTACGATTGTGGGTGTATTCATGAGAGAGACTTTAGCTCTTGGTTACCATTGTGAGGCAGTGACCAGAACCCACATGGGAGGATTACCCTTGTCGTTGACTTTAGAGCCTACGATCCTTACCCATTTGTAGGACACGGGGGCACGCAAATTGTGTGTTGCATTAGCTTAGGCATCCTCTTTCGAAACTCTTTTACCAAAAATGTAGAAAGTTATTTCCTTTTTCCCTCATAAACACCTATATGAGGTGGCATATAGCGGGTATTTTCAAAAATGTTTTGAACCGCCACCAATAAACATCATTTTCTTCTCTCTTTTCTATGTAAATAAAAGGTCATAATCATCACATCTGCGTCATTTTGCATCATCATCATTGCATTCGCATCTAACAAAAATTTTGAAAAAAAACCTCCATTCTTTGCATCCTCCATGCATTAAAGTTGTTTGCCGGAGATCGCAACGTAACACAAAGTCTTGTCATAGGTGTGTAAGAAACGGAATGGAATCAAAAGGCAAAACCGTTTTCAATTCAAAAAGCGCCTTTTTCTAAAAACCTTTTCCCCAAATAAAGCACCTTTTTCTAAAATTTTTTTTTTCAATAAATCACTTACATCTTCAAATCATTTTTAAAATCATTTTCTAAATCATTTTCCAAAAAAAATGAAATGAAATAAGAGAAACTCCTTATGCAATCATTCCATGGGTAGAAGTGCATCTTTGAATGATGAAGGGTAATATCTCAAATTTGTTTGTGCACTACAAATTTGAGATGATACTCTACGATATCGGGGCACTTTGACCCAATCAGGCGCAGTTTGTTTTCAAATAAAGTGAATAAGTGGAGTCAACCAAATGTCGAAACATTTCAGTATATTACGTGAAGTATTGAGTCAGGATCCACTCAATGTTTCATGCAAGTTACTCAGAGTAACGACAATTGGTTGCCTCACGTCATCATTTTCGCAAAAAAGGGGCATTGGTATTTCAGATCTTGCCGTGCCTCTAAAGAATAAAAATCATTTTGAAAAGATATCATTCTTGCATCTTGCATCATCCAAAAATGCATTGGAGTTTCGTATTTCATCTTGCATCAAAAACAAACAAAAAAAATCTCCTTTAGAATAATTACACTTTTCAAGTGGTCATTTTTCATGCATTTGCTTATCATGATTTGTTCATTCATACATTGCATAAACCAAATAAAAAAGTTGTGATGAGAGACGAGACGCTTTTGCAAAATAATCTGTTGAAAAAGTTTACCCTTACTTATTTGCAAACTCAAGATGTTCCAAGGCACTCAGTTTTTCAAATCAACAGTTCATTTGCATTTTCGTCAAAAAAGGCATTGCATCTCATCCATTCCATGATAAAAGACTGAAACAGTTCATCAAAAAAACTTTCCATCATGTTTTAACCAATGTTAACTCTCTACGAAGCATTCTTCTAGTGGGCGTGCATGCCATGTGCAGTTTCTCTTGTTTGAGTCTGTCAGTTTCCTTCCCTTATCATCATTCTCCATCCAAGTTTGATCCCGCCCCATCCCCGTGTCATACGCCGACCTATGCAGCTATCTAATCAGTCATGGATGGATCACTCCTCGCAAGATGAGATCAGTTCAACCTCCATTCCCAAGCGGGTACAATCCAGAAGCCACTTGCGAGCTCCATGCTGGGGCAATTGGGCATTCTGCTGAAAATTGCTATCTTTCGAAAAGTTTGGTTCAGGGCTTCATTGATTCCAAGTAGTTAACTTTTGAGAAGGGGGGAAGGATCAAGTTCTCAGGGTCTGTGGACTATTAAGCAAGGATAGCAGTTGTTGAAGAGGGTTGAAGTGGTGAAAGCGGCATCATCAAAACATTTGTGTCTTTGTCATGCATTTCATAGCATTTATGAGTGATTGTTGATTTTCATGTAGTTTTTCAGTTCAAAACAATTTTCTGTAATGCAATCCTTTGGCTCTGCCCAAGGCCTTAGGATATTTCAATAAGGGCACACATGTTTCCTTTTAGTATCATCATCAATAAAATGTTATTTTGAATTCCTCAATAAAATTTCTTTCTTTCATTTTGTCATGTGTCTGTTATTTGCTTTTCAATTCCTCCCAACGCGGATCAAAAATAATAATAAATGAAAATAATCTTTGAAAACAACGACGCCAATGGTTCATATTGTGACTCTGATTACCCGATTAACCAAACTGAGAGAGAGGCTGAAGACAACTGGGATGTTTCTTCGGAGTTAATAAGTGAAGAATTGGCTAAGGCTGTAGAAATTCATGATGCCACAACTAGGTTGGGCAATGAAGTCAAAGCACAAGTTGAAGCAAAGTGGAGCAATGCTGAGGAAACCAAACAAATGTTACAAGCGAACCTCTTTCGCGACCAAACCCTTTCCCTTCCTCAGATCAACCAACTTTCCCATTTCCCATTACAAGTACCCCATCACAAAAAAATTTCATAACCAAATGCCTGCCATCGCCACCTTCCTCACTACCAGTGGCCCTTCTACAAAATCAACCCATCTCATTTGCTCCTCCCTCTGAACCTCCTGTCACCCCAGTTAATACCAGAACCCAATCAAGCATCCTCCAACCGCTGCAGGGGTTTCATTGCCATTATCTTTCCAATCACCCCAGACAAGGATCACTTCAAATATCCAAAAATAGTGTATCACTTTTATCAGCTCACTCAACTCAAAAGCAAAAAAGGAAAAAATCAGAAAAAATGAAACAAAAAAGAACAGATTCAAAAAAATGAAAATCCCAAAAATGAAAAAACAAGGGAAAAAGAGACGAAAGAAATATAAGTTGTGAGCTTATACATTTGGCCATAAAGCGTAAGAGATCCTTGTCTCAATGAACCTTCCTACACCTTGTTGTGTATGACCACCCTTTCTTCCATAAACCTTCAAACACTTCATCATTCCTATACATCTCTCCTTTCATAAAACCGCAAACACTACCTCGACCTCGTCATCCCGCCCTCCACAAACCCTCAGTCCTTCCTCAGACTCCCCCATCAGATTTGCAATCAAGCTGTTGTGCAAGAATAAGAGAACAAAGTGGTCCGTCCTCATGAGGAATCAAGTGACATGATCAATTTGAGCAAAGGAGAGGATTGACGCCATGATAAAGAGCAATGAATCAACAAGTTTGTGTAAATCACCCTTCTGACATAAGACACTTGCCATTATAACAAAGTCTGTAATTACCAAAGTTCGGTCTGTTGCGCAGCTTTCCAAGCTAAGGTAGTCACAAATGACAGTATGAAGACTCCAGGTCAAACATCATGATCCCTCCCTACGCCACCCTAAAAACGGGGCAGTTAGAGACAATCAACAAAGGATATCAAGGACGATGATGACCTTCATGGAAATCAGGCTTCGTTTTACACTCTAACAGGGGCAAACCCCATATGATGGAAGTAATACTTTCATTGAGCCTTATCA
Organism: Astragalus glycyphyllos; assembly: GCA_963573325.1. NCBI lineage: Eukaryota > Viridiplantae > Streptophyta > Magnoliopsida > Fabales > Fabaceae > Astragalus > Astragalus glycyphyllos. Next base: position 59,506,732 of record OY754312.1, on the reverse strand, counting down.
AACCAAAGTACATTTGTCTTATGTCAGAAGAAGAATAAGAGAAAGCTCAAACCGAAGAAAGCTCATCTTCAACAATTTCAAAGAAGACTCAATGCTCAAAAAGATCATGAACCTCCAAAGGGATTCCCATGGAGATGAACCCAGTATCATGAAGACGAAGAACTTATTCTCCGGAGGGGCCTTTAATTCTCGCAAAATGGGATGCAAGAAAAGAAAACCCCAGTTTCCAGTAAATTCAGATACAGTCAGAAAGGAGTATGCCTAAAGAAATAAATGAAAAAAGAGAAAGATGAGCCAAGTAAGAATCAGCTCGCTAGGTTGAAAACCCGCAAAGGGCGGCCTAGGCAAAACCAGAGCGACCCGGTGGATTGAAAACCCGCAAAGGGCGATTCAGGCAAAAATTAGGGTCAGAAAACTTGGACTTGAAATGAAAAAGGCAATCAGCACTCCCAAAAGTTTGGATAAAGGGGTGATCAAGGTCATGAGTATGGACGATTGGCATCGTTACTTCAAAAGAAAAAACACAAGATCTGCTTCCCCTTTTTCTTGTATTTTTCCAGTTTAAAAATTTTTCAATGTACTTTCAATTGGCGTGACCTTCTGCACGTCCAGTTTCCATAACAATAAGAATTCAACTTTTTCTTCCATGTGTTTGCTTTTCGTGTCTTTTATCTTCACTTATTCTGTCTCTTTGTTTTAAAATAAATGTTTTTATGATTGATGATACTGAATTGCGAAACCTGTGCATGAGTCAAAAAGCATTACAATCATTGCGAAATTTCTGAAAATCACAGAAAAGAGGGGATCCCTCAAATAAATGAATTGGCAAAAAACAAACGCGGGCACAATCACTTCAAATGGCAAGCAAACTTATGCGCGGCTCTGGCATTGCTATTACCCCAGATGGTCCTCATGTCTCAGGCCCAAAGGAAAAGATTTGCACCAAAGATTAAAACAAGGTTTAGTGATCACCAAGTGAGGCTTCTTTCATGCCAAAAGTCAAGACATTCATAGAGAACCAAAGATTTGCACTGAGAACACCACTCAGATCCAAAAGTTGGGGCATTCTCTTCACCACCCACCCACCCTAGTCTTGGGAAAGTTTGTTCATTGTCCATCCCATTCATATACCACCCTCAGTTCATAACCAGTACCATAACTTCATTCCCTTTCACAAACCCACTCAAAGAACCCATTTGAAATTGTCATTCTAAAGTGGGGCATTTCTATAACTGTTCACTCCCGCTCAAATGAGCAGAGCTCTCCCTAAAGTCATTCACATCCATAAATTCCTGTCGGGGCAGTCTCTCAACTCATTGTCCTAAACCAATCCCAAGTTAACTGACTCACTCGTCCGCATCTGCACTCTTATGCATACTTACTAGTCAATGCTTTCAGAGAGAGAGAATACAAATTGATCATGTGGTGTTTAAAGTTCAGTCATCATGGAAATGGAAAGGAAAATAAGTGAGCTTGTTAATAAAAACCTTGAGAACACCAGAGTTTGAATCAAATCTAGTTTTTCCAAAGAATGGTCCATAGCCATCTCAATTCCTTGCATTCAAAGTCTCGCGTCTCATCATCATAAAAATGTTTACAAAAATGTTTAAATACTCCAATCATTTATCCTCCTCATGCATGTAGGCATTTCATGTTATTCAAAGCATTACATTCGCATCATCCACATTCATCACAATAAAAGCAAAAGAACACAGACATTCCATAGCATTTATCATCATCACATCAAACATCAAATCAGTTTTCAAAACAAAAAGAGGCATTCTTAATAAATAGTCATAGTCGTCACGATAGGACGCTTGAATTGATCACTCAAGAATCCTAAAGTCCCTATGCTAAAAGAAAATTAAAAACATATCATTGCATCCATGTGCATCCCAGCATCAAAAGCCTGCATTCCATGCATCATTCAAAGCTTCCCAATTTTCAAAAAGAAACTCAGTTGCTTTGGACTCGTTAGTCCCCAAAATTTTCAAAAAAAGTCAGTTACTTTGGACCAATGGGTCCCCGAAATCTCATTTTCAGAAAATCATCATGGCACCGAGTTAGTGAACTCCATCAGCACAGAGTTAGTAAACTCCCACAGAGTTAGTGAACTCCTTCCACAGATCACAACGTCGCGTACGAGCGCGCGGCAGATCCTACAGACTTCGTTAAGTCCATCGGATTAATTGTGTCAACCTAAGGCATAGCGTAGATCCATTGATCATATCAGTTCCGGACCTGATATTGATCGGCCGCTCGAAAAGGCCACCCCCAGAGCTCGGACTCGACGAGAGTCCGTTAAAAGGTTTTAGGCAACCTCCGAATTCCCCAATTTACGGCACTTCCCATTTACTGCTTTCATTTACTGCTTTACGCAAATTTGCTTTCTCGTCGACGTGACAAGTGTTGACTCTCTCTCTCTCAAAAGAAGAGAGATCAAAAAAAAAGAGAAAAAAGAAAAGGAAAATTCGGGTTTCTCTAAGTAGAAAAAATTAGTATTATTTCTGAATTCTTTATTTCTATTTTGCCTCGGAATATGTTTCGGCCAATTCATATTCCTTGGTAAAATCCAAATAAAGAGGGGCAGCTGTCATACCCTAATTTTGTCCGCCTAGGTTTAAAACCCTAATTTTCCGCAAAAATAAATAAATTGAGAAGTGTGGTTTTATTTTGAAGAGTGAAGAGCATTGTGCATGCATTTTTGGGTTTCAAAAGTCATTCTAGGGCTTTTAAATTCATTGTTAGAGTGGAAATGCATTTGTTGTTAAAAAACAAGGTTTTTAGGGCAAAAGGGTATTTTGGTCATTGTCAAAAATAAGATAATTTCTCATCAAGAATCATTGTGCAATTTTAGAGAAATTTATTTGAGGCAAAACATTTTTGGTCATGTATGTATGTATGCGCATGCATGCATACATTGTGCACAAAATTTCAAAAAAGGATCAAAAGGGAATATTCTACAAAAAGTTCCAAGATGTGATTTTTATGACATTTTTGGTCATGGTGATCACATAAAATGGCATATTCCTCAAGATACCTTGTATGTGGCTCAAAGTGGTGTATTTTTGTACAATTATCTTGAAAAGAATAATCAAAAATGAAGGGATAATGGAATGGTCATATAATAGTACAATAGTACAAGATGACAACTAGCAAAACTTGGTGACCACTCCCACTACCTCTTCACCACGAATTTCACCCTCTCTATTCTCTCATTTTGTGTTTTCTCAATGTCCTCAATCCATGTGAGCCTCAATCCTAGCCTTTGATTCAAAATTAAAATCAAATCCTAGAGCACAACTAGTGCATAATGACCTAACTACCCTTAAACCTAATTGCTTTCTATATATACCCTATTAACCTCACCTCACAAAGAAAAAAGAGAAAGCTTTTGGGCCTCACCATTCACTCATAAACCCTAGCACACAACTCCCTCCTCACCTTCTCTCCATTTATGCGCCACCCCCTCTCCCTTCTCTCTAACTCACTTCTTCATTTCTCATCTACCCACACACATTCAATCCATCTTCCAAGCCTAAACACTAATTTTCAACCATCAATCCTTCATAAAATCACACAAAAGTTCAAGATCAAGGGTCATTTTCTGGAGATTGAAGACCAAGCTTGAAGATAAGTTGATTTGGTTGATTGTTTCTTCATCTATTGTGTTTATTTGGAGCTCATCTTAAGGTATGTGATTCCTAGACCCCTTCTCTTGTAAATCCTTGCATAAAGTCATCATTTCTTGCATATTTGTGAGATTTCCACTTCCAAAAATGTAGATCCTCTCTTTTAACTTCATTTTTATGCTTGTACATATGTTAATCTCATGAATCTTTGTTTTGATGCTTTGATTTTGGGGTTATATGCATGATTTTGTTGTTTTAAGTGAAATAAAATGTTATTTGCTTTGATAATAATTTCGCATGCTTCAAATAAATATGTGTTTTGTGATTTTTGTTGGTTCTCATGGTTGAATCTTGTGAATAAATGCATCTATGTTTTGGTTATGTCACTCGCTTGCTTGATTTGGTTGACTTGTTAAAATAAATTGATGATTGGCCATTAAACTTGCAAATATTCAAACCTATGTTGTTAATTGTGAAATTTGTGATTTGAGAAAAATGAATTTGGGTTTTGGTTCATTTATGATCCACAAATGATCTTGGGTTATGCTAAGTTGGCAAGAGATAGGTTACTTTAACCTTGATGCCTATGCTTGTAAGCATTTAAAAATTCAATTCCCATTTGATGTGCTTGTGAAATGTGAGCAAAAAGGGGTCTATAAACAATTGAATTTGCGCACATGATTGGTCTCCAATGACCTTGATGCATCCTCAAGTTTAATCATGCTTTCTTTGCTCTTTGAGTTTATTGTAAATTGTTGTTTGAAGCTTGTGAAGTTTCGGCAAAGGATAGGTTCATTTAACTTTGATGCACATGCATTTTGCATATTCATGCATTCTTACCTACTCTTGCATCCTTGCCTACTCATGCATTCTTGAATTGAAGCTTGGTACTCCATGCTTGATATACTTGTTTATGTGCTTGTGATGCATTAAAATGTTGAATTGGTGTTCACAATTTGCTTGTTTTGATTTTCACCAATTGTTACTCGTTAGTAACTCTCCAAAACTTCAAAACCATGTTGCATACAAAGAACAACTTGTTACTCGTTAGTAACGTTCCAACTTCAAAACATTTTTTTGCATTTACATAATCATTGATAAACAACTTCACTTCTTCTCAAAACAATTTCAAACTATTTTTCACAAATCAAACTTTGTTGAGGATAATGCGAAGCCTTTGCTTGCACGATTGTCAACAATGGGGTGCTAGTGGTGATCACTTGGAGTCTTTGCTCAATTGATTATCATGAACACTCATTTTTCAAAAGAACTCTCATTTCACAAATTAAAAACTTTGTTGAGGATAATGCGAAGCCTTTGCTTGCACGATTGTCAACAATGGGGTGCTAGTGGTGATCACTTGGAGTCTTTGCTCAATTGATTATCATGAACACTCATTTTTCAAAAGAACTCTCATTTCACAAATTAAAAAACTTTGTTGAGGATAATGCGAAGCCTTTGCTTGCACGATCGTCAATATTGGGATGCTAGTGGTGATCACTCGAAACCTTTGTTGTTTGATCACTGTGAACATTCAATTTTCACAATTAAACAACTAAAAAATAAAAACCTTTTCTCGACAACCGAGAACTACGTAAGCTTTGAATTCTCCATTGCACTGGGAGATACGTAGGAGCGGGTCACATTCCCGTCAAGCACGACAAATGAAAACCATTTTCTTTTCAAAAAAAAAAACAAACCCTTTTCCAAAACAAGGCAATTTCTAAAAAAACGAAACAATTTTCGAAAACAAGAACTACGTTGCTTTGATTTCCTCCCCGGGATACGTAGGCACGGTGCCCTCCCGTCAAGCGCAAAAGATTAAATTTTCCTTAAGTTTTTCCATAAAGTAAGGAGAGATAAAGAGAGATAAAAACAAAGCATTTCTTAAATCAACCTTTTAAATCACACGTCAAATCGAGGTTCCCTTTCAGTAGAAAGGATGTGTGGGGTGCTCGTACCTTCCCCATGCATAACCGACCCCCGAACTCAAATCTCGTGGTTCCAAGGACCATTGTCTTTCAAGAAAGGTTTTTTTCAATGTTTTACCTCTAAAAAAATATTGGTGGCGACTCCAATTCATGTTGTGCGAAGAGAAATCCCTCCAAAGGATTTTTCGGGGTGCAACAGGCCTATACCACCAGAACCTACCAACCGACCACTTTTTGTAGGGCCCACAGATTTCTTCCAAGCAAGTAAAGCAGCTCGACCCTCCTCAATCGGGTCAACCTCAGTACTGCCACTACTCTGCTGAGTCTCACGGTATTGGGTCTGCCATTGATTAAAATTTTCCTGAAAACAACAAAGAAATTAATGATTAATCATGACTATTATAAACAAATTATAAAATTATATATATATATATATATTAATATTAATATATATTAAATAATTAACGTTATTTACCTCAACAAGTCTTGCCCGCTCCTCAACATATTCACCCGTCTCCTCTCTCATATGAAATTGGCGGTAAATCTCAACCAATGTAGGGGGGCGACGAAGAACAGCCTCCTACATACATATATATATATATATATATATATATATATATATATATAGTTAATATTTATTATGTAATATATAGTGAAATATAATTTTTTTGAAATATTAATTTACCAATCGTCTGCAATGCTCAGCTGCGTTGATGGAACCACCTGTGTTTATGCAACCACCTTTTTCAGAAGCTCTGTTCTTTTTGGCAGTCTCACATTTTGCCTGATACTTTTCATCTGCCCACTTCACTTTGAGCTCTGCCCAATGCTGTGGATAAATCCAGTCCGGCCTAACATCAAGAAGACGCGCCGATCGGAGCATTTCAGAAAAGCGGTGAGAAGCTCTTGAATCGAATATTTTCTTAACTGCTGCTCGCTGATGTGGGTACCATGCCACTCGTTCCTATTTAAACAAGTTTAGTTAAATTTCAAAGTAAAAACAATGTAATCAAAATTAATGAACAATAACTTTGAAAAAATTATAAACTCTTTAATCTGAATTAAACTTACTCTGAATTTCATCCACATCTTGGAAGTACCTTTTTTGACCTCAGTCCAATTCATCCAAGAATTATTGTAATTTGATTTGATGATATCTGAGATAGTAGCGGATATCATCCTCCCAGGATCAAACCTGTTCATTTAAATAATAATTTTTTTAGAAATTAACTTACATGGAAAAATTATTAAATGGAACATTTATTTTAGAAATTAATAATAAACACTTACTGTTTGCCGACAACTCTGGCAATGATACGACCGTCTAGCGTAACTTCAACTGTCTCCGTACCAATTGTGTACCTCCGTATCCCATCTGCATCTAGCGGAACCTCAGAAGTACCTGCAGGAGGGATAAATGGGCGATCCATCGTACTAGGCCCACTACCATCGCCGTCCTCCTCCTCCTCCGTATTAGGTGGAGGAACAAATGGGCCATCAACAACAACACGATTTATTCTACGACGCCCCGCACGTAAAGTAGTACAAACCTTCTTCCCCTTATTATTATCATCAGGTAATGGTGAATCATGAGGTTGGTCGTCCTGATCAGATCCTGGTGGAGATGACATGCTGTGTGTATATATACATATATATATATATACATATATATATTAAGTGATTGATAAAATAAAAAACACAAATCAATATAACTAAAAAATATAAATATTATTTCATAACAACAAATATATTACATGCACATAAGTAATGATTTCCTATGAAAAATTAATTAGGTTCCCATTCGTTCTCGAAATCACCATCATCAGATGAATGAATTCCTGATACACCAACGTGATCGGCCGCATCTTCCTCCAGATCTGTATCTTCATCTTCGTTAACTTCATCACCGGTGTTTGGCTCATCACATAAACGAGTAATGGGTTCAACTTCAATCACTTGATTCACATTAGACATTTCATCCATTTGATATGGCACTTCTTCCAATGTCTCATCGTTTATCTCAACTCGGCATCTTGGTTTTGTCTTAATTGCGACACACCAACCACGTTGATCGGTCCGTGTTGAAGGATAAGAGACATAATAAACTTGTCTCACATTTTGTGCAATTACGAAGGGATCATACAAACGATACCTACTATTCAGTTTAATGTCCACTGTGTTTGTCTTTGGATTAAACTTTGTTCCTCGAGCAGACGGATCAAACCACTTACAATAAAAAAGAACAACCCTTGGACTATAATCTAGATAAGGGTACAGAAGTTCATATATGTGTTCAACCACACCATAAAAATCATCTTCACCTCCCCCACTGATACCCTTGATGCAAACTCCACTATTGATTGTTTCTCTTCCATCTGCCCATTCCTTAGTGTGAAATTTGTAACCATTGACAAAATATGTGTGCCACTCTTTAACACATTTTTGAGGACCATCTGATAAGTTCCTCAAGTGTTGATTGACAGGATTTGGCGGGAGGGAATAAACATGTTGCCTAAACCACATTGGAAAATGTGCATGAATATAAGCAGAAGATTGTTCAGCACTTACATCCTCCGATAACAAGAACTCCCTAAAATAAAATAATAAAAATATTATATTATCATACGAAATTGTTTTACTTTAATGTATTGAGATAGCTAGGTTGAGAAATACATACTCAATGAATGGTTGGACCTCAGTACAGTTTATCAACACATGAACATGGGCTGAATTTAGCTCTTCCTCAGTTAGCCAATGAATTGATTCCTTTCCAGAGTGACGACCAGGAAGACAAAAGACAGATAGAGCAAAATGATGTCTTGGATTTTCAATTTCCTTTTCATTTCTACTACTTCTAGGAGAAAATTCATTTTTGAAATAATAAGAACAAAAGTTAGTTGTTTCACGGTGTAAGTAAGCAGAACATATCGACCCTTCAACTCTAGCTTTGTTTTTAACATACCTTTTTGAATCACCCATGAACCTTTCAAATGGATACATCCATCTGTATTGAACAGGACCGCCGAGTTTAGCTTCATAAGCGAGATGAATAGGAAGATGCTCCATAGAATCAAAGAAACCTGGCGGAAATATTCTCTCCAACTTGCATAAGATAAATGGGATGTCTTGATCCATTTTTGTAAGATCATCCACTTTTAGCATTGCAGAACACAAATTCTTAAAGTATTGACTTATTTCCACGAGCGGATTCAAAACGTGTGTTGGCAACGAACTAAAGGCAATAGGAAGTAAGCACTCAAGGAATACATGACAATCATGGCTCTTCATCCCATGTAACCTCCCATTATCCACATCCGAACATCTTGCTAAATTAGAAGAATAACCGTCTGGCATTTTCAACTCAGAGATCCACTGATAAACTGCCTTCGCTTGCTCAATAGATAAAGTATAATTGGCTTTGGGCTTCAATGTCCTACCATTAGCTTGCTCAACCAACAACAAATCCTTTCTCCTGCAATAATGATCCACATCCTTCCTAGCCTTCTCATTATCTTTGGTTTTACCTTTAACATTCATAACAGTGTTAAAAATATTATCAAAGAAATTCTTTTCAATATGCATTACATCTAAATTGTGTCTCAATAGATTATCCTTCCAATAAGGAAGTTCCCAAAAAATACTCTTTTTTGTCCAGTTATGCCATCGTCCATAACCATCTGGACGAGAAACAACACCCCCAACAACTTCTACAGGTGGGATATCCTTGACACTGGTCCAAACTTCTTCTGGTGTCAGCCTACGAGGAGGTCCAGCTGTTTCAACATTACCCTTGATGAAACCATATTTTGACCTTCTAAATGGATGATCGCTAGGTAAAAACCTACGGTGCGAGTCAAACCAAGAGGTTTTTCCTCCATACTTAAGAGTAAAAGCCTTTGTGTCAACCATGCAAACCGGACAGGCCAACTTACCATGTGTCCCCCATCCTGACAACATTCCGTACGCAGGAAAATCATTTATAGTCCACATCAAAGCCGCCCTCATCATGAAATTTTGCCTACGAGCTGCATCATAAGTTAAAACACCATTCCACAACCTTTTTAAGTCATCAATCAAAGGTTGCAAATATATGTCAATACCTGCTGTTGGATTAGATGGCCCTGGAATTATAGCATTTAAAAACATGTAAGGTTTAGACATGCACATTTCAGGAGGAAGGTTGTATGGGGTAACAATAACCGGCCAACAGGAATACGGGGTTGCTGACGCTTGAATATATGGCGTGAAACCATCAGAGCATAAACCAAGCCGAACATTGCGTGGATCGTGGGCAAAATCTGGATGAACACGATCAAAATGCTTCCAAGCTTCACCATCAGAAGGATGACGTAATTCACCAGAATTGTTTCTGTTTTCTTGGTGCCACGTCATTTTGCCCGCAGTCTCCATTGAAGTAAACATCCTCTGTAATCTTGGTATTAACGGCAGATAGAACATTGCTTTTCTTGGAACCGCTTTACCTTTGCTCATCCCTTTCCTGCTAACACGATAGCGTGGCTAGTGACAAAACTTGCATTCCACCAACTCTCCATCATTTAAGCCAAACTCATTGTTATAATAGATCATGCAACCAGACACACAACGATCAATTCTTATGGATTTTAATTCGAGCTTCGATACCAATCTTTTAGCATCGTAATAACTCTGCGGCAAAAGTCCTCTAACTGGGGTCGCATCCAACATCATTTTAGTCATATATTCCATGCACAATTCCGCTACATTAAACTGAGACTTAAGCCCCAACAACCGAACACACATTGATAATTTTGAATCCTTAGATCCTTCAAATAACGGTTTATTTGTCTCACTCAATAACATATAAAACCTCTGAGCTTCCTCATTTGGAACTTCGTCAGCATCGTATTCTGGTTCCTCAAAATTCAAATTCACACCAACAGCATCCGATATCATCCCCTGAACAACATTAATCAACTGATATCCTGTAGTCGTTTGATTATCACTTGATGTCGCAACTTCTACGACCAGACTTGAAGTGTGACCACCTTCTGTATGAACAGGAACATTATCAACTGCACGAACTCCAGCTGCTAACTTGCCATGATGAGTCCATATCCAATAATTTGGCAAAAACCCATTATTGTACAAATCAAGTCGAACCTCATCTCCGTTTTTTATAGATCGAAACCTACATTTGGAGCAAGGACATCTCATTCCTCCTAGGTGCTCAAAGTCTCTTTGACTCGTAGCGTAAAGAACAAATTCTTCAACTCCTTGCACAAAACTTCGCTTCAAACCAGTTCTTCCAGGATGTGTTCGATCATACATCCAACTACGATCCATATTTTGCAGATCGATATGTTCTTAATATATATACTACATATATATAACAAATATAGGAATATAAGAACCAATACGCCATTGACATACAATTTTTAATTATCATCTACATATATAGGCATTTTAGAACAATAGGCATATTACAAACTTAGTATAATGATACTATATTGTACAATACAGTCATTTTTTTATTTACAAAATAGACAAAATAATAATACCATATTGTTGTTATATTATATTATATTAAATATTATATTAATACTAATATTAATATTATATTCATACTAAAAATAGAAAAAATAGTAATAGTTTTTGTTATCGTTATTATAAATTATATAATTATAATATTATTATAATAACTTATTTTTATAATAACTTTTTTACAAAATAGTAGTAAATATATTCTTCTCTAGACAATATTGTAAGTTATTATGTTACTTTAACTAATTATTAACTAATTAACTAATTATAATATATTATTATAATAATTTGTTTTTATAATAACTTTTTTACAAAATAGTAGTAAATATATTCTTCTCTAGAAAGTGTTGATATCTATTATGTTACTTTAACTAATTTAACTAGTATATTAAATCTTAAAATGACCATTATTTCAAATTTTTTACAAAATATTAGTTAAATATATTTTTTATTATGTTAAAATAAAGCAAACTAGTAATAAATTAAATACCTATTATATTATTTCGAATTTTTAACATAATACTAATATATTTATTTTCTATTGTGTTATTTTAAATAACTTATGTAGAGTTTATGACTTAGGACTTTAGTTAGTGATGCTGTGTGGTGCTGCTAGCACCAATGTCTGTTAATTCTGTTTGTATTTTCGGTTATAGGTAGTTAGTGCAGTTACACCTTGTAACTGATTGTACAGTGTTCTAATGTACCTATATATAGTCATGAATATGTAAAACAGGATTAACACAAGGAAATACAATCCAATTTCCTATCTCTCTCTTGTGATCATCTTCTCAACTCTCTCAATTTCATAAACTGTAATTGATTCAATTCACATTCTTGTGAAACAAATCCTAACAACTTAACTAATATAAACAACAAATAATAATTAGTAACCATAATCTACTAGTTTTATAACTTTTTATCATCTTATAATAATTTTAAATTAACATATTTTCTAGTTCTAGTCATTCATTAACAAAAATAAGTGATAGTTACAAATAACTTCATTACTAACCTCTAGGAAAGAGAAGTATCTGACTTGATGTAAATTTCTAACTTTCCGAACAATAACTTCAAACGAACAACAACTTCAAACGAACAACAATCTGAAGAAGATACATCAAAATATTAACAAAATCATTTAGTTTACAAAATGTAGTAAAACAATTAAACAATGTTATAAAGAAAGTTCAAAAACAAACCTTAGGAAAATTTGAGAGAATGCAATGACATTTTGGGAGAAGGAGGTATGTTGTGGAAGATTGAGTGGAGAGAATGGAAATAGTAGAGAGTAAGGAGAAGAATTTTCGGATTTTGAGATGGAAGGGAGAAGAAATTCGGATATGGAGATGAAAATGAGAAGAAATTCGGATATGGAGAGGGAAGAGAGAAGAAATTCGGATTTGGAGAAGATGGAGAGAATGAAGTGTAGAGAAATGGTTTGAATAAAAGAGGTATTTATAGGGTATAAAAAAACGGTAACATTTCAAATTTCGAATTTGAAATCCGCCGAAAATAGCCGTTACCGGCGGAAATGGAGTTACCGGCGGATTAATCAGAATTACCGGCGGATTAATCCGAATTACCGGCGGATCTCGCCGAATTATAGGCGGATTCGAAATTCGAAAATCCCCCCGAAAATTTCGTATTACCGACGGATTTAGGATGGTTACCGGCGGATCCGATACCGGCGGGGCATTACCGGCGGATTCGTCTGTCATTACCGGCGGAACTGGGACCTACCAAATTACCGGCGGATTCAGGCCGATTACCGGTGGATACGGGAAAATTCGAAATTTGAATTTTTCCGCCGGAAATTTTGTTTTACCGGCGGATTTTTTATGCGGCTGTTACTGGCTGATCTAGTGGCGTTTCCGGCGGATCTAGAATTTCAAAAAAAAAAAAAACCTCATTTCCGCCGGTAATAGCACCTTCGCGGCGGATTATTTAGGCCAGATTTTACCGGCGGATTATGGGACATTACCGGCGGATCCGAAAAAAAAAAAAAATCCTGTCCGCCGGAAATTGTATTTACCGAGGCATTGTATCCGCCGGTAATTTTTTTTGGGTTTCCGAAAAGTATTTCCGCCTGTAATCCTCTAATTTCCGCCGGTAAATTACCGGGGGATAAGTTTCCGCTGAAAAACGTGTCCGAATCCGCCGGTAATTTACCGGCTCTCCGTATCCGCCGGTAACTATATAAATCCGCCGGTAATTTACCGACGGAAAAAATCCGCCGTAAAAGTGACGTCGGTAATACTGATAATTCTTGTAGTGAACAAGTAAAGAATGAAGAGCTCCCACCGAGCTTAAATACCACATGGGCTCAGAAAATGAATCGACACGTCTAATTAATACACCTCTTCGAATTCTGACATGCGAAATTAAACCGTAATTATGGCTCCTGCCTCAGAATCCCTAAACGTCACTTGCTGCGCCCCCACTCAGCAGGGAACACGTGGCGTTGCAATCATGGCACTACTCTTGAAAGAACTGTCACATCAAGCCGAGGCCGACCTCGGTTCCTCCTCGACCTCGCCTTGAAGGGCCACTGTTCCAGACCGGGCCGACCCTTCGAAGAACTTGGGCCTGGCCCATTACCGTACTCCATCATGGCCGTATCCGCACCTGACCCACATGCAACGGTCAGGACTCGTCTACCTGATCCAACGGTGTGTGTACGGCGCCGTGGTCTTTAAATAAGCGATCAACCCACCATTTCCAGGTACGCACTCACTTCTCTCTCAAATACCTCTTCTCTTCCCTTGCTGACTTAGGCATCGGTGTGCTTGTAGGTACCCCATCCGAGGTGCGGGAGAATATCACCTCGGCCAATCCGAGGTCCAAATCCAACCATCTGAAGTCAACTTCTCACCCTCGGGAGCATTCCAATTCAACACTACATCCAGTACTCCGGTACCGAACAGATAGTTATAATTTTTATTAGGAAGAATCGTCAAGGTTAGAGAGGATAGAAAGTAGTTAGGTTACAAGTGAGAACCCATAGGCCTCTTCTCCTATATAAAGCCCTTTGTGAGTTGTGTAGTCATTATTGCTTAAGTCACCTGGCTGGAAAAGTAGGAAGGATTGATCACCCAAATTACTTTTCGCCGGTATTTGAGCAATGATGAATACATTAGATTGGTAGTTTTAGCATTTGGGATTCAAGATTAAATGAGAAGCAGTGTGAGTAAGAGTTGACTTGTAGGTAGACACCGATAACCTTAGGCATGGGTGAGTGAGTAGCAATAGTCCAATTCAACCATGGAACCCAATCGTATTAGTGAGTTACCTCCTAGTCAAGTTAGAAATACCAGTTTCTTAGTTCCACCTTATAGATACTATGTCTTTAAAGTTTGATGTTAACTTTAGGAGGAGGGATATAGTTAAGATTAAGAATTACCTAACCCAAATCTTTGACTTGCTTTCATTGACCAACCAATCTTTTACTTGTAACTGTTATTGACATTCATCAACTCCAAAAAATGAATTGACAATCCGTATACCTTTCCAACTCTTCATAGTAGTTACTCTTTTTCGTTGGACCATACGCAAATTTCGAGGACGGAATTTCTTTTTAGGGGGTAGAATTGTAACACCCCGATTTTTCTTATTAATCTGTGTGCATATATGTGTCTTTATAATAGTAGTCTTGTATGTGCTTATTTTAATAATTGACATATTTTAATATTATGTTTTTATTTTATTTTAAATATTAGTCTTGAGTTAGTGTTATTATTTTAAATTATAATTTCAATGACTTTAAGGTATTTTATATCTTTGAAGTATTAAAATAGATTTTATTGACATTTTAAATTATAAGATATTAATAATATATTGTTGTAATTGTTTGATGTATTTGTGTAATGTGAAGTACTTAGTAATTATTATTATTATTATTATTATTATTTAATGAATATATTTTGAGTTAAAGAAATGTGTCAAACTAGATGTTATAAAAAAATTGGGCTTTAGAATATATTTAGAAAAAAGTTGGGCTTTTGTAGTGATCTATTTCTTTTTTAATGAAATTACTGGTCGCATACCTCTTAGTTACTTCGCGCACCCCCCCTTGCATCTCTTAATTTTTGTTCGTGACGTGAACCCTATTGTGAGCCGCAGCCAACAACAGTTATGGAACTCCTTCCAAATACTGTTCATCTTCTTTCCGGTTCATGTTCTCTCTCGTTTGATCACCAAAAAATACCAAACATCATACTCCTACACAAAATCACATTCCGAATCCATTTATGCAGTTATTTTGGTCATCTGAGACAGAAATTATACCGTATTTTGCACTGTATATCGCTGATTCTGGCCACTACGATCATCGTTTGGAAAAATGGACATCGTCGTTGGATACCCCTCATCAAAACCTTCAGGAAAAGGTATTTCTTTTATTATTTTGTTGAAGTCGAAAAACGACCAATTTTACTCGTGATTGCATCTTCCGGTCTTAGTTCAGGCCATACCGGTTATCATCTTGAAAAACCCAGACTAC
Source organism: Astragalus glycyphyllos (assembly GCA_963573325.1). NCBI lineage: Eukaryota > Viridiplantae > Streptophyta > Magnoliopsida > Fabales > Fabaceae > Astragalus > Astragalus glycyphyllos. The sequence goes on along the minus strand of OY754312.1, from coordinate 59,491,148 downwards.
CTTTGGACTCACCAAAATAATACTTCCATTCTATTTTATTAGATTTTCAAACCGAGATGTTTCAAAAATGAGTTCCGTTATTCGTTAATCTTCGTCGTTCTTCATTACACTTGAGCATCACACAAGACGATTCATAGTTCGCATTCCTTTGATCTTGATGGACATTCAAATCATTTAAAGATCCTCTCCTTTGCTATTCTTAAGTCTAAATTCATCGTAAGTACATGTTCTTCATATCCAAGTCCTTTCTTTTAGTTTTATAAACCGTAAGAACGTGTTTTTGACATATCTTTTGCTACCGACGTCAGAATCACGTGCCGTTTGAAGCTACACGCTCGTAGCAACGTCCTTGACACTATAACAATAAGTTTTCAGCCTTTCAGATTATAATTTCGTGTAAGTCTCTGAGCCTTAGCTTTTTGACCCTTATAGTCCCTACGGTCAAATATTTAATAATCTACTTTTGCCCTTTGTTGTTCGTGACTTCTTGGATCATCAAGGAGCTACTATAAGAGTGATATAATTCTGTTTGGAGGACTCGAGTGTCTGATTTCACTCTGGACCATCAAGGAGCTACTATAAGAGTGATATAAGAGGGGGGGCGATAACTAGGGAACATGGTAGTATAGGATGCAACTGATATAACTGGGATGTCCCATGATCCCTATGTCTTATGCCGACAATATATTTGTGTGTGAACCATTGTATGAGCAATGGATTTTATATGTTTTATTCTATAATTTGGTTAGGTCCTTGTAGGAGCAAGGACTCTATTATAATGCGATGAAGTTGATGATGTGTGTAAATGCTATTTGTGGTTTTGAACATGTTATGTCTATATGTTTTGTTCTTGTGATTGCCATTGTTGTATGATTGTTGTTGATGATGATAAGAGACCAATTCGATATGATTGAGTCTCGATGTTAAGGCCTGAGCCAACCTTCCTAGAGGATATATGATTGTTAGAGCTGTTGTAATTGGGTAGTTATAATTGGTGAACTCTGGGTAGTAGACCTTATTAGAGCTTTGATAGAATGAATGATGAAATTATATTGTTAGTCATCCCATAAGTTGAAGATTGATGATATACCCATGATTGAGACTGTCTCTAAGTTAAGTAATAAGGTTAAACTTTAGTATAGGAGATTGGATTGATTATACTGAGACTCCTATGTGTTTTGAGGGTTTAGTACAAATTAAGAAGTATTTAGAATGCTTTCTATACACATGTGAAGTTGTTAATTGAGTAGATAGATGTTATTAAACGATTAGAGTAGTGCAAATCACCAGAGAGGTGTTCTGGACTCATGTTAGTCTATTAGAGGTAAGACATTAATTTGTTAGAGCAATTAGGATCATCCAAGAAACATTTTGAAGTCGTGCTAATGGATTAGAAAGGACTGTTAATCAAGTAGGATAACGAATAATCACCTTGGAGACAATCTTGGAGCTTGTGATCGATTAGGACTAAGCCACTAATGCATTGTGACTACTTTAGATGTGTTTTGGAAGATGATTGGTTATTCATAAGCTAGTCTTAAGTGACCTTAAACCATAGATGAAAACCAAAGGTTTTGAAACTATAGAGAGACGTAAGAACACTAAGAAATGGAGGGAACAAGAATGATAGAGATAGACACAGTTAATTGGGATTAGTCGGGACTCGGAATGTAGATGTGATTAGAGTTGATGACCACATGACAAATAACCACCTAGTTGATGATGATACTCTTGGACTTAAGAATCCTTAGGGACATTGATGATGATGATGTTTAAGGAGCCTTGTCGCAGTATGGGCAAGGACTTGTCGCAGTAGGGGCGAGCCGTACCTTAGTAATTTAAGTTGTAGAAGGAACCTTGTCGCAGCATGGGCAAGGACTCGTCGCAGTATGGGAGAGCCGTACCTCAAAGGATGGTGATGATGATAGGTGGGGTGGTAAGCAAACGATTATGGGAGTAGTAATGGAGACGACCACGACACGGCCTTGCGGGTAGGCCCAGTGGGGGGGTCCTAAGTGGGGCACTGCTGGGGTGTTCCAAAAAACACTAGGGTACCCTGACTAGAGTCTATCTATTGCTCGAGATGTGAGGGCACTTGCATCCACTTACCCAGAGTTAGATGGATCCAGATATATTGACAAGTAGTGACAGTTTGAGCATGACGTTAGAGTAGTGGCGTTAGGATTTCGCTGACGTTTTAGTCCTATGATTGTACATTAGGTCTCGATGATTAGAGTTAGACGATGATTGCTTGTGTATGCGTGTTATGTTTGTTGTATCCACTACCGTTGATTGTTCCTATGTTATGTGATTTCCTCACTCTTCTTTGTGGCTACTCGTGTGCCATTGTGCACGTTTAGGTGATGAGCAAGCAGATGGTGATGAGTTTGTCGACGTGGACGCCGAGAAGTAATTTGCCCAAGACGAAGACTTTAGTAATTATGTATTGATTATTCATTTCCTCTTCAAAATTTGTAACAAGTGGTAAAAGCTCTGAGACATGTGTCACAGGGGTTCCATGGGGTTTTTACTTTACATTTGTTATTTGGTTTATTTGTATTTATGCATTTATTGGTGATACTTGTTATTTCGTTTGACATAAATTTCTTACAAAGACGTATTTTCTATAAATTCATTTATTCACGTCATGTTTTACAAATGGGGTAGCGGGTGTCACACCCGTGCCCACCCCTACTAATATAACTTAGATTCTTACAATAATTTAAGTCTAGAAGCACAAATAACTCTTATAAATAAGAGTTATTTTCAGGCCATATAAAGTTGTTTCCTTTCTATAGTCTTCTGAGTACCTCTTTGAGCTAAGCAAACATCTTCTAAGACTCAATTTATCTTCTCATGATGTGCTAATTTCTAGTACATGTTCTTCTTGAGATGTAATACTTTTATACCTGTCTATAGGATCACTTAAGAGAACTTATTAGATCACTAATGAATTCGAAAGTTTAAGAAGCTTATCAAAACTGTTTGTTCTCATAAGAACATGACTTAGAGATTTTGCCTTAACATGGTCTGCTCAGCAGATGCTCTTTCCTGCTTGTTCGACAATTCTCATCTACACTGCTTGCATTATATGCAAACCACCTAGACAGAATTAGCAGGTGGCGGAGTTGGTTGTCGCTCGATTTGTGGAGCGTTGATTGGGGGAAGCTTGAGAATGACTTCCATCAATGGTAGGGCTGCGACGAGGTGTTGATAGCGACGTGTAATACCTTGTTTCTTTTGAGTCGTCGTAACAGCTACAGGATCTGAGAGGAGATTTACGAAAAGGAAAAGAGTGGTAAGAGATGTATCTCCCATTGTGGTCGCCAATGTTTAGTGGTCGAGACTGAACTGATGCGAGTGATGCCGGACGTTGCCCCGTACAGTGCTTCATCGTGTGAACCCGATTGGGTTATACCTACACACACTCTTAAGCTTAAGTCAACACTTGTAAATTAGAATTTGTTAAAACTGAAGAATAGTGTGTACCTGATCAATGATTGGCGCTTGTATTTATAGGCCCTATGCCACTAGGCCTGTGTGAGTGCATAAAGAATCCAACTTGGCAAGTTAGTTATGAGCTCCCTGATCGCAGTTGAGGTCGCTTCTTGATTGTGCCATGAGATCTTCGTTGATCTCAACAGATGGTTACTCCTAAGAGCGTGATTCTCGCACTTACACGAAAATACGAAAATTGGCCACTTGAGGATGTCTCAAATCCGGAATACTACTACTCCTACTACTCCTGCACATGGTTGAATGAAAGGGACATCGTTGGTGGAAAAATGTAGGTGTACGGTGTTAGAACCTCGCTCCCTCCTCCCCTCTAACAACTAACGCACTAATTACGAACCACTTTGCCTATAAAAAAACTACTAGTACTACTTCTACTACTACTAATAATAATAATTTGTTATGAAATGGACTAAAACTAGAGCAAAAATAAGAACAAGCAAATGAGAGAATGAGAGAAGAAGAAATATCTCTTGTATATTACTCTTGAAGGTGTGTAACTACAATGACATATGAGTCCTATTTATAGGCTCAAGTTGTGTAACATATGACATACATTTAACCTAGACATCCACTTTATTCACAATACTCCCCCTTGGATGTCTATTAAGGATATGCCTCATTAAAAACCTTACTAAGAAAAAACCCAGTGGGAAAAAATCTTAGTGAAGGAAAAGAGTACAACATCCTTTACTTGAGGGCTGCCTCATTAAAAACCTTACCCTGGAAAACCCGTTGGGACAAAATCGTGGTGAAGGAAAAAAGAGTGCAGAACATGTTTATTTCTCCCCCTCAACTATGTAATCATCTCTGAGACGACGAACACCAATCTTCCGTATTAGCTGCTCAAAAGTTTTGCTTGGCAATGACTTTGTTAGAAGATCTGCTAAGTTATCACATGAACGAATTTGTTGAATGTTAATATCACCATTCTTTTGAAGATCGTGAGTGAAGAAAAACTTTGGTAAAATATGCTTTGTTCTATCTCCTTTAATATACCCTTCTTTTAATTGAGCAATGCATGCAGTGTTATCTTCATACATAGTTGTTGCCATAATTTTCTCAGAAGATAAACGACAGGTTTCTTGTATATGTTGAATTACTGACCTTAACCAAATGCATTCCCGAATTGCTTCATGTAGTGCTAAAATTTCTGCATGGTTAGATGATGTGGCTGTTATGGTCTGTTTTACAGATCTCCATGAAATGGCTGTATCACCACAGGTAAACAGATAGCCTGTTTGTGATCCACCATTATGAGGGTCAGATAAATAACCTGCATCTGCATAACCAGTTAAATCTGATTTTGATTTATTTGAATAAAACAAACCCATATCCATTGTACCTCTAAGGTAACGAAGTACATGCTTAACTCCATTCCAATGTCTTCGTGTAGGTGAAGAACTATATCTTGCTAATAAATTAACAGCAAATGACATATCAGGACGTGCATAATTAGCAAGGTACATTAGCGCGCCAATTGCACTAAGATATGGTACTTCAGGACGAAGTAGTTCCTCATCTTTTTCTCGAGGTCTAAATGGATCTTTATTCACATCTAGTATTTTTACAACCATTGGAGTGCAAAACATATGTGAATTTTTCACATTGAAATGTTTTAGCACTTTTGCTATAAAAGCTTCTTAAAACATTAAAAGTTCATTCTCTAAAGATTCCAGTTGTAATAGCAAACAGCTCTTTATCCTTCCCAAGTATTTACTCTCAAACTCTTTATTTAAGCAATTAACTTTCAGAAGCTCTTCAGGAGTTCGTATACTCTTTATGCCATCAATATACACAATCATTTCCAAATATTTTTTAAGAATATACGGACAATGAGGTAACTTTATTTTCTTCATTTAGAATATGCACTGAAATGATTACACCACGTGCGTCCAAATTGTTTTATCTCACAAAGAGACCAATTCAACTTAAGTGAGTAATCTTCTCAAGAGTCCAAGCTCTTACAAGTTTAAATCCTTCGGGGATCTTCAAATAATTATCACTATCAAATGAACTATATAAATAAGTTGCAACACATCAATCATATGTGAATTGAGTCTTTTATGTGCTACTAGACGAGTATAGTATTAAAATTTACTCGCATCCACTACAGGTGAATATATTTTCAAAATCCAAGTTAGGTTTTTTCAAATACTCTTGAACACCTTGTCAAACTTTACTACTTCACGAAATCGCTAGTATCTAAGTAGCTTTACAACTTCTGGTGTACGGACTACAAGTCGAAAAACTTTTCAGCTTGCAAAGCGAGTTCAATGGCGTCTTTTCATATGCAACCTGGTTGCACAATCATTTCTTTGTCTGTAGTCCTTGATAGACTTCGGTTCATGATCCTCATTTCCAATTTTCTAATATTTAGCGCTATATAATATATCAAAATATCGTCAACATTGACTTTACTTTGGTTCCATCTTTCTCCATTCATGACATAATTTATTGAGATCTTATTTACACAAATTTCAGAATTTTTCAGGTACCTGATCAGTTCTTCTGGAACTTGAAAAATCAATTATGTCAAATTACTCTTTTAGAGCTTCCATATCCTATTTTGGGCCATCTTACTTTTAAGCTCCTTTCTTTGTTTGAGGATGATTTCTTTTTCTTTGGAACCGACCGTGCTACACGCTTCATGCGTGGTTAAGATTCATTTGCAATGTTTGAGTGTCCATCAGGGACATCAATTTTTATTGGAGCACTGCAGCTGTGATTAATTTGCTAAACTTTGCAAATGAGTTATCCTTTGAACTTCTGGTTCACATATGTTTGTAAGAGAATCAAGATTAGATAATAATAATTTATTTCAAATAATAATCATTTTCAGCTGCTCGTCTCTCCCCCTAATGTTGGGAAGACTAATTCATCAAAACTTAGCTATAAATATGTCTCCAGTTGTTGGCTCAACATACTTTATGATGGAGATTTATATACTCATGTATTCCCAACATTCTTTAAGCATACTTCTTACTGTGTAGTAGTGTAGTAATGTGAACATACACAACACATCCAAAAACTTTAAGATGAGAGATATTGGATTATTGACTAAAAATCAATCATAAAAGGGAGAGCTTACTTATGATACCTTGTTGGCTTGATGCGTATCAATTTCTTTGCTTGCAATATTGCATGTTTGCATGTAGAAATTGAAGTTTTGATCTCATAAGAATTGGTCATGTTATTAACTTTAGACGTCTAATGCATGGTTCTTCAAGACCATTTTATGAATAAACATAGCTATGTGATGTCCAATATAAACTCTAATATACGCACAATTCTTACCAAATGATTCCAAGATAATTCACATAATAACCTTTTACTCAAATTAGTTGAGAAAACCATCTCACAAACTTCTAGTTGTGAGTTGGCGACAAATATATGTAGTATATATGTGGTCATCTAATTGATGTATTTGTTTATGAATATCACCATATACACATTTTAGAAATGTGAGGGACTTATTCCTTCAAATTCTCAACTTTCTTTGGGAACTACTAATACACAAAATTTTAATGGATTGAAGAAGCTACGGGCTCTTCAATACATGTTCAATAAAATTCTTAACTATTTTTTCGCATCATAGTAGACTCGGGATGGGCAAACCGGTCTTGCCAACGATAAACTTATTATAATCCATAAACTTCAGGTTTAAGGTAGCACGTGTTGTACTAATATGCATTTAGTATCAACCAAAAGAAACACAATTTTTTTTTCTAATACATATTTGTATTTTCTAAAGTAAGTCTCATGATATACAGACATTGAAAATTTTCTTCATTTATTTTTCGATATGGTATATCCACTTAGATGAATATCCTTGAAACTCAATTAGTTTCTATGAGACTCGAGAGTATGACATCTATGTGTAAAATCTTTATTCTTCAATTACCTCTTCTGGAGCCTTCAATTACTATTAGCTCTTCTGGAGCCTTCAATTACATTTGCAAAATTTTGGTTGCAAGTTGATAATAAGAGCACACACTACCATGTGACTTTCTGGTAGTTATATGCATTAAGAACACATGACACAAAAACTTATTATATTGAAGTATCTTCTGGTCCTTCAAAAATATTAATGTGTCGTCATCTTTGCATTAGAAAAAATATAATTGAACACATACTAAATAGTAAAATCATGTAGACTATTAAACTTCGGGTTTAAAACACTTTGTTTTTAAAAGTGCATAGCAAATTTCTGGTTTACCATAACATAATTTTAATTGCACTCATATGCAAACTTGTTGTTTTTAAGGTAACATGAAATCAAAACAAGATAAAAAAAATAAGAACATAAAAAGATCTAATTCTTTAAGAAATACCTGATCGTATCACATGTTCTTTCTATTGTTTCCACTCATGAAATTAAATACTAGAATTCCAAAGGTACGTAGAAAGATAAGTTACACTTAGAAAAGTTAACTTTGCCATAATGTATATGAGTTACTACATCATTATTTTCATAAAAAGAAAACCGTTACACCACTCTGAGAAATAGTAAAAGATATAACCATAAATCATATATGCAAAAATAACCATAAATCATGATAATTGAATTTTATGTTATGTAAAGGATTATCAAAGGGGAGAAACAAAATTTTATGTTATGTTCTTCAAGAACTCGCTATAAGCTTTTATAAAGGGTTATCAAAGAAAATCATAATTACGATCATATGTTCTTCAAGAACTATATCTCACATCTAAACGATGACTAAAGAAAAATCATGCTTTAAGCAATTCTACAAGGGAATAAAGTACTGATCAAAACGTAATTTATTCACTTCTGGGAATAAAGTTTGTTCCGGACTGGGCCAAACCCTTCACTGGCTAAGGCCCGGCCCATATCCGCCTCTCAGGTTAGTAACATCCGTACTCCGTATCCAACCAACGATCAGGATCAATCTTGCGCATCCAACGGTTCAAGTACGGCGTCTCGTCTATAAATAGAGGTTCCACCCTCCAAACCCAGGGACGATTCACTCATAAGAATGGTAAGACACCGCGCATACCTGATCCTCCCCAAGCTCGGCGCACCCGATCCCCCGAGTTCAGGCACGCAGAGCTCGGGCGCTCAGTCATGCACCTCGGCACGGTCCCGAGATTGTATTCTTTATATCTTATTATCTCTTCATCCTTCACATACTGACTTGAGCGTCGGAGTGTCTTGCAGGTGCCCCCCACCCGACGTGGACGGAGCTTTACCTCGGACGCCCGAGCTCAGCTTTCGGACTATAACATACCTCATTAGAAGCAATCAAGCACTTGGCCCCAGGTTCGGAGTTTCGTCCAGCCTCGGGAGCTTCACTCTAGTACTTCGGTACCGAACATTGGCGACCACAGTGGGAGAATCACCGCTTGCTTCCACCTCTCAAAGTATCAAGCCCTCTCCGGACTAACTCACTTCTCCAAGAGGCATAAACGCTCTTTGAAATTACGAAACCTGTTTCCTACTATTTCGCAGGATTTCTCTTTTCCCATTTTGCAGGTTATGCTCACCTCCCAACCACGGCTTGAGCCTGAAGAATCTGCTCGCCTCCCAACCACGGCTAGAGCCTGAAGAATATGCTCGCCTCCCAACCTCGGCTTGAGCTCGAAGACTCCGCTCGCCTCGTGAGCACGGCTTGAGTTTCTGTTCGACCCCGGATATCTCTAGGGCTTCTCTCCAGGATTCTCATTGCCAACCTCCGGCGTCTACCTCAATGTTGGATCTTCATCCGATCTTCTCATGATTTCTTTGCAGGTCTTCACCTGTTCGGATTTCCCTCATGATCGCGGCGCCAAGTCAACAGCTCGCAGCGGCTCCAATAGCTCTCTGATCTCCGAGCCTCGCGCTCCATGTGAGAGTCCGACCTTCCCTCTAGTGTCTGAGCTGACGAGCTCCACCAAAGGCCGAAGGGTTCCCAATTTCGCCTCGTGCGAGCCAACCTCCCTCTGATCTCCGAGCTGACGAGCTCCATCAGAGGCCGAGGTCTTCCCAATTTCGCCTCGTGCGAGCCTGCAGCGCCCCTGATCTCCGAGCTCAACGCTCCATTAGGGGTTGAAGGGCGGAGGTCCACAGCGATCTCCGTTGGAGGAATTGTTGGAGAGAGGAACCCGCAGCGACTTTCTCATTTGTGAAGGCAATGGCCCGCAGCGGCTCTCATGTCAGATGGCTACGAAGCAGGGGGCCCATGCCGGCCTTTTCCCCTCTTTAAAGCTTATTCTCAGCTCTATTGTCTTAAATTGCAGGAATGTCTCAAGACCTACAAACTTTCTATTGGCTACCTCGGATTTCGCTCTGGATTCGGGATCATGGCATTCCTCTTATAAATGAACACCCGTCCTCCAACAGCTCGCGTTCTAATCTCGGTCGTTTTTCCTACTCTACGGACATTCATTTAAAGCATGCATGAAGAACAGCGATTAATAAACGGAATTAATGAACAAAAAACAAATTAAAGACCGGAAAAAGGGGACGGCGCCCATTGTATGTTACAATTAAAAATTGGCCCCGAACATGCTCAGGACCAAATCAAGGAAAAACTCAAAACAGAAGATCAGCGAACTCCGCCTTCAGGTGCTACATTCTCTGTAGTGTTGGCAACGGTGGCCTCTTCCTCAACAGCAGGGACGGCAGCAGGATCATAGATCACTGTATCCTTATGAACTATCCTCCCGTCTTCAGCCCTGTACTTGGCATCCAACAGGTTGGTGTTTAGACCGGGTTCCAAGACCAAGGCCATAGTCAGGCAACGCCTGAAGCCGGACATAGCAGCTTTTGCCCCATTCTGAGTAAGCACGGTCTTGTCCGCCTTCAGCTCCTCTACGTCCTTGGGCTTCTTCTCTTTGGCCGCCTCGGCTGCCTCCGCCCTCTCCATTGCCGCCTTCAGATCCTCCTTTAGTTTTGGAAGGTCGGCAACTAGTTTGTTCTGCTGAGAGACCTGAGCACGGGCATCCTCAAGCTGTTTCTGGACATCCTTCAGCTTCTCCAGCTCCTCCTTCAGACTCCGATTCTCCTCGGCGTAGGCTACCAAATTACGATCTCTGTAAGAACTGAGCTCACGACATATTTGAATATATTTGCCTTGTAAAATCCTATTTTCAGCGTCAAGGACGGAGATCTTACCTTTGAGGCGGTCAGTCATTTTGCCGGCTGCTAGATCCCGCAGCTCCTTGATGACCCCCGCACCGGTTTGACCAACCCGGATGCAGGATTCAAAGTCGGCCAGGGAAGCTTTTTCTTTACCCTTATCTGTATTCTGTTGCGTAGACCTTTGTTTTTAGGCAGGATCACTGGCAATGACCTCGGCGTTGCTCCTCTTCTTGCCTACCCCAGAGTCCTGCTGCGGAGTAGAGGAACGAACAGCAGGAGATTTTGGAGGAGGTTTATTCTGACTTGATTTTTGTTTATCTATCGCGGGCCCCCCAGAGTCGAACTTGACCGCGTTCTTGTCTGATGGGCCGGTCCCAGTGGCCGACCTAGAAGGCTTGTCTGTTGCCTTCTTTTCAGGTGTATTCTTGTCGATAGTGACCGTGGTCGCAACCCCGACCACCTCGAAAACGGCATCCAAATCTAGGTCATCCATTTTACCTGCAACAACAACAAAAGGATCAATCAACAACAATGATACGCCGAACTCGGCTCGACACAAATAAACAAGAAGAAATTAAAGGCGAATTACAAGTAGCAAAATATTGATCCAATTTGGCTTTGGACACGGCCAAGGCCTCTATCATTGAACCACAATGAAATCGGAGTCCGGCCTTAACCATTATTTTCCCCCATTTATTGAACAGCTCATAGGATTTTTTATCCTCTTCTTTCAGCTTTTCAGGGTTCGACATGTAGCTCTGGGTGCTAATCTCCACTCCGTTCCGGATGTAATGGCTCTGATCCCAGAAAAGAGGGAAGTGCCCAGCCACTAACTTTTGGTTATTGAAGTCGGCAACAGCAAGCTTTGCTGCACTACTTGTAGCTCTGACAAAAAAGAAATTTGGCTTGAAATCCCAATTCGAATCATTAACAGCAAAGAAGTAAGACCGATTTGGGTTGCATCTCAGTCCGACGTGTCCATGCCTCTTGCCCTTAGATCCGGCCTCTAGGGAACGGAGAAGGTTGTAGAAGCAGAAGAAGGCCTCCGCCGTTGGAACTTTCCCGACGCGCTCCATGACCAGCTCGAAACCTCGGACGAAGCCCCAACCATTTGGCGTTAACTGTGAAGGGGCCACGTGCAGAAATTTGAGCACATTCTTCTGGAACTCAGCCAGTGGGATCCGAACTCCCATTATCTCCATTACAACTCCGTACAGGAAGAAGCAGACCGCGTCATATTCCATGTACACCGGATACTTGTCAGCGTCCATCAACTCCCATATCTGCTCAGCAGGACCAGTGATGAACTTCTCGTAGAAGGACAGTGGTCTATCCGGCCTCAACCTCGCCATGGTATTGCAGATCCTTGTCGCTACCCAAGGGTATTCATCTTCAACAAGGACCTCAGGCTTCTCCGCCACGACTTCGACTTCCAGCTCGGCCTCAAGTTCTTCGGCCCAAGAAGCGACTTCGGCGTCCTCCACAATGCATTCTGAGGTTTGCGGGACTGGCTCTCTGGCCGAAGCACCCGACTCAGCAGGAGAAGGAGCGCAGGTTGAAGACAATAAAGAAGGCGCCCCCTTAGGGGCCAGAATCGGTTCACCCGTTGCTGACTTCCTCAAGATTGGTTTCCCAGGCGGTTTCCCTGGGGCTCGTCATTCCTCACTCCTAGTTCGAGTCATGATCTGCAAGTGGTGGACGGCACCATCACTTAATCTAAACGCATGGTGTTTTCTATCTTAAACGATCAGCGACGGCCACTGACATGTTGGCGCCCGCCGCGACTAGAATGATAAAATACATAAAATATCTGCAAAAGAACTAACATTGGTGCAGGTACTTTCGAATGTCGGACTGAATGTTGACCTCGCAGGTGAGAATCCCAGGAAACAACGTCGCTGCTCGAAGAGTTGATCTCGCGCAATTATGAAAAGATTCGCCTTGCAGAGATCAAAATCAGGAAAAACGTAGAATGACCAAGAAAACCTCCAACTCGCCCTTTTATAGGAGGGGGAGGTGAAGCGTCACAACGGAATAAATGCCCGACTCTTCAACTCTTCACAAACCCTTCACTGGGCCAAACCCTTCAATGGCTAAGGCCCGGTTCATTTCCGCCTCTCAGGTTAGTAACATCCGTACTCCGTATCCAACCAACGATCAGGATCAATCCTGCGCATCCAACGATTTAGGTACGGCGTCTCGTCTATAAATAGAGGTTCCGCCCTCCAAACCCAAGGACGATTCACTCATAAGAACGCTAAGACACCGCGCATACCTAATCCTCCCCAAGCTCGGAGCACCCGATCCCCTGAGTTCAGGCACGCAGAGCTCGGGCGCTCAATCATGCACCTCGGCACGGTCCCGAGATCATATTCTTTATATCTTATTATCTCTTCATCCTTCATATACTGACTTGAGCGTCGGAGTGTCTTGCAGGTACCCCCCACCCGACGTGGACGGAGCTCTACCTCGGACGCCCGAGCTTAGCGTTCGGACTATAACATACCTCATTGGAAGCAATCAAGCACTTGGCCCCAGGTTTGGAGTCTCGTCCATCCTTTGGAGCTTCACTCTAGTACTCCGGTATCGAACACCAAAAACCGAACACGAAAATACGAAAATTGGGCACTTGAGGCTGCCTCAAATCCGGAATACTACTACTCCTACTACTCTTGCACGTGGTTGAATGAAAGGGACATCGTTGGTGGAAAAATGTAGGAGTACGGTTTTAGAACCTCGCTCCCCCCTCCCCTCTAACAACTAACGCACTAATTACGAACCACTTTACCTATAAAAAAACTACTAGTACTACTTCTACTACGTACTACTACTACTAATAATAATAATAATAATAATAATTATTACTACAAAAAATAAAAAATAATAATACATATGCTTGTTGTCCCTATAAAATTTGAGTTTTTTAGTCACTCATGACTTTTAATAACGCTTCATTAATTTTAATAGCGTTTTTTTGACATTTTATAACTGCTATTAAAAATTATTGTAGACTAAAAAAGATGAAAAATAAAACTTAGAAACTAAAAATAAGTGAAGTTTTTTTGAAAAACTTAAAACAAAACACCCAAATTTTATATTAGACTAAACACATTTTCGCTAACTTAAAATGAGACTCAGCTCTTGAAATTTCAGCGTGGACGGGGTGAGTGAGAAATTCTGAGGAAGGCGAAAACATGGCGGAAACCTCTTCGGCAGCGAAGCCTATAATCGTTAGGGTCAAGCGAAAACCCTCTCAATCTCCACTTGATGCTTTCTGTAAGCCTATCTTCTTCTCAATTTTCCTCTCAATCACTCTCGTTTGCATAAAACACTGATCAATTATATCTATCTCATGGAAATTCTTTTTTCAAATGAAGCTTTGGCCTGTTTTTTATAGAAAAAAAAGTGATTAAAAACTGTTGTGTGGTTTTTTCATTGCAATGTAGGGTTGGAAATCAATGAGAGGCCGCTGAAGCGCCCTCTCTTGGATTTTGGAAATCTATCAATCTCGGATTCTGCTCAAAATGGTATGCTGCTTTTACAGTTTACTTTTACTCTCATTTGGTTTTTGCTATCTATCATTGTTTTGTAGACTGTTTTGTTATGTTATCCCAAGGTTTTACTTTGCAGTTGCATGTAATTAAAGTGAAAGGTCTATCATAAAATTTACTTATATAGTGTGTTATGTGCTCTCCACGGTAGCGTTTTTGAGGTCCGCCGCTACGTATCCCTATCCGAGTTTGAAAATTTGATTGATTATTACACATTAATGATCAAGAAGACAATTTGTATGCTCCATTAATCTAGCTGGCTGAACTGGATCAAGAGAATCAGGTTCATGTTATCACTCAATTCTTCTATATTGGTAGTGACAACAACCACGATTCTAAGAATGCTTAAAACCTATTCAATTTTGCACCAAGTTGTCCTCAACCTTTGTGTGGGATTGAGTCACGAGTCAAGATGCGGTAGAGTTTCTATTCCATTGTATGGTGACAGTTAGAAGACTCGTCCTTGACGAAACCCCTTCTTGGCTAACAAAAGTTTTCTTAAAATGATTTCGTGGTTGTTTATTCCAATAGCAATCTGCCTTTTTAATTTTTAAAGGCTACAGATAAGCTCAACTATTGAAAAGGATTATGTTATCCAGAATCTAATCTAGATAAGGAAAGTTTAAATTTGAATTTTAAAGCAATCTTAATCCTAGTTAGCATACCTAATTAACCGAAATTTTAAAAGATAATACAAACCTGTAGTCATTAGGGTCAAGCAAAAACCCTTTCTATGTGTCCAAATGAAGCTTTGGCCTATTTTTTTATATAAAAAAACTGTTTAAAAGCAGTTGTGTTGTTTTGTCGTGGCAATGTAGGGTTCGAAATCAGAGAGAGGCCATTGAAGCGCTCTCTTTTGGATTTTGAAAATCTATCAATATCGGAGTCTGCGCAAAAGGGTATGTTTCTTTTTCTTCTACTCTCAATTGGGTATTTGGGTTTGGTCCCTCTATCCTTGTTTTGTAGATTATTTTGTTATTCTGTTATCCCAGGATTAACTTAATCCCTTTGTACTTCCACTCATTGTGTATGGAGTGTAACTCCTTACAACAGAAATTATGCTGTAAAACAACTGAAAGAAAAGAAGAAGAAAACCTGCAAAGTGCAGACTTGAGGATCTGCAACCTCCCTAACCAAATGACCCCAAAACCTCACTCAATAATTGCCTACCCCTCTCTGCCCTCCCGACATCATATATAACCTCACAGATTCTCCTTTTAACCAAGGTTGTTAAAAATTCCATCCCATCCTCTATCCTTATCCACGTCAGCATAGAGGTCTATCAATAATTAAAGTAAATATGTTTATCATACGGATTGTTTATATAGATGGTTTGCCTACTTTATCTCCTTATATGTGAGGATTTTGCTTAGTTAATAAACTTACTGGTTTTGATGTCAAATATATGAACATATAACGGATAATACCTTGATGACTGGAAAGTGATTTTCCTATCGTTTTTTCAAAGAGCCGCCTATGTGAACCAAGACAAAACAACTCCCTTACTATTTATTTATAACAGTGTTCCTATCTCTGTTAAAGGCTTGATGAGAATTGGGGTATGGCTAAATTGGGCCAAACAAATAGATTTGGGAGAGTTTATTCTAGAAGGGGTAAAAGGGGGAAATGTCCCAAAGTAGTGGAGGGAAAATATGTAACAACCTTGCTGACTCAGCAAGGTTGTTACATATTTTCCCTCCACTACTTTGGGACATTTCCCCCTTTTACCCCTTCTAGAATAAACTCTCCCAAATCTATTTGTTTGGCCCAATTTAGCCATACCCCAATTCTCATCAAAGGCTTTTCATACTGCCTTAGTAGAAACCTTACCATGACAGTCAATCCAGTTTCAATTATGTAGTCTATAATGGGCTATAGTGAACCATGTAGCAAAGTGGCAGTGGCCGCTATTTAAAGTCTGTAACGGAGCAGTTTGCTTTAGCACCCGATATAGCCAAAATTGCGGCCGTTTAATGCTTCACGAAAAATAACGTCGTTTTATTAGCCACTTTTTGAATCTGGGTTTTTTGTTTAGTTACTTTAAGCTGTAGATGCCTAGTCTTGCTTGTTTTCTTGAGCTTTTTATTGTATTTACTTCAGTGTTTTGCTTCTGTCTTTTGACTTTTTGTTGTTATTTATGAATTAATTCATGAATTTTGACTATTGTTTGAATTTATAACTTTTAATTAATTATATATATATATATAATTAATTAAAAGTTATAAATTCAAAAAATAGTCAAAATTCATGAATTAATTTTATTAATCAATTTTAGTTAATATCTAGAAAACAAAGCTGTGATGATGCTTCCAGATATAAGGTTGCAAATGACACATCTAAGGAGAATGCTTATCAGTAACTCTTGCTAGACTTTAGATGATTAGTTACAGATTGAAGAGCTGAAAACTGCTGGAATGTTTTGTCATTGAATGTTTTTATGGCCGACTCCTGATAATTCCGCCCTTTCTTTAGTGGAATTTCATACCAAGAAGGTTTTTGCGCAACATTTGGAGACAATAAGCAGATCTGAGGTGACCTTAGATATTGTGCGGTCATTCATGGTTAGTATCTTATCTAGATTATGGTGTCCAATTCTTTCTCCATATGATGTAGGAGTGTTTTGTTATGCTTATTTTTGTATTAATTAAAACCCCCCCTCTCGTTGATTTAGTCTCCATTTGTAAGATTTATCATTTCAATTTATTGAGTACGTTCTCTCAATAGGTGACAAGTTTTAATCATCATTTTACCAATTTTTATTAAATGGATATGAGTTCCTTATTTATTGACTGTTTCTTTAGGAACCTGGATCCAGCAGTGTGTCTGAATCTAAATCAAAAATTGAGGAAAGGAAGAACTTTAAAAAAAATAATGTAAGCTCTCTCTTCTTGACTTCTTACATCCCCAAATCACTCATGTTCCCAATTGTTTTTCACACACATCTTTACATTTCTAATCATATTGTCTCTCATCATTTCCTATTATTAATGTCCACAGAAGCAAGGTCAGCTCTTGATTAAAGCTAAACAAGACAAAGAGGTTTGCTACATGGCTTATTTCTTCTATTTTTGTGTACACATATGTCTGGACGCTTATTTAATAGGATGGCAATATATACGTGATTCTTCAACCTATTAAAACTTGTCCTGAAGTCACTTTTGTGTACATGCAGCCATGCCGTTGCATCCTTTGTATATGTATATTCCTTTATACTAGTTTCAACTTATCGTCCCCTTTCTAAAGTTCTGTACGATACTGTGATTTGGTTTTGTAACTGTTCATATTTTTCTGTTCTTTTTGTAGTTTGAGGTGTAGAATTGCATTTCATTTGATTCTCTGTGTTGCTTTCTTATATTACCGTGACCTGAAAATAAAGAGCTTTTAATGTATATGACAAGTTGTTGCCTATCTATTTTGCTCCATCTTCATTTTCAAATCTAGATTATTTGAAGTTCTTCTGTTCAAAAACAATTGAAATTATATCTATGTTTATTGGATAATGTGTTCATGTAATCATTTAGAAATACATTGTTTCCTTTAGATAAAATTAACTTTCAAACTCATTTATTTATGACTTGGAAGAATACTGCTTATGGTCGTTGTAGATTTTGGAGTACACCACGATAGTAGTATATAAATGTTGAAATGATTTCTATAAGAAGTTTCCTTGCGGCTATTTGATTATGTCTCATTATTTCTCGCAGTCTTTAGTAAAAGATGCTCAGTTTGAGCAAATATGGAAGAGCAGGAAGGGGAACAAGGGGACAGCAGATGAAAATGCATTACAAGAAATGTGCCACTTTTATGACATTGTTCGTATCGATAATGAAAAAACTATGGAGGTTCCACAGGAGTAAGTATTTCCATCGGAGTTAGTTTGTTATCTTTATACATGGACAATTGTCATAGAAAAACAGTTCTTCTGTGATTCATGCAGAGATATCTCCTTGGAGGATCAAAGACTTTTGTCTAGTTACCTCCCTTTACTAAGAGAAGTTATTCCTAATGCTGCTGCAGAGATTGAATCTGATATGCTTGGTCTTTCAAAACAAGGTTGTTCTTTTGTTGCAAATTACCGTTAAAATGATACTAACCTTGCCAAATTTTGCTCAAGTTGCACTTATTTTATTCAAATATAATTGACAGTGTATTGGAGATCACTTAGGCAAACACATTTCCTTGGTCAATATAGAAAATATAGAGTTATCTTGGAGCATTTAATTGATGTTATGAACACTTCCAATTAATGCTGAATGTTGCTGAGTTGATGCATGTATATGTGACTTTTGTTGCAGTCTCTGTATACTTGTCCAATACATATCCATTCCTGATACTTCCCCGATACGTCATGAGTATATGTTAGAGGAGTGCATAATTATTTTTTAAATAAAAGTCCTTTACATCGGGAGGATGCTTACAATACACCGTATAAACGCGAGAACAGAGGTAACATGAACACGAGTGAAAACAGCCATAACCAGTTTTTGTTTTACAAGTGTGACATACCTTTGTCTCTCTATTTTTCCCATGTTAACCTATGTTTCTATGGGTCTGTGTCTGTGTCTTTGTATTTACTTTTATTTTTTAAATACTATAATAAACAAATCCTAGACATATTGAATCCTATGTTTTTCAAAAAACCTTGTATCGCCATATTGCTATTCTCTTTTACCTAAACTATTTCTATTTAATTGGTTATGGTGCATTGTGTTATGTGACATACAGAGGATTATGTTTATGACCTCTACACTGTGAATGATGTGGTGCCAGTTGAAGATCCTTCAAATTCTTATCCACTGTGAGTGTTTTGTCTATACATGTTTATTTAGGTTTTTCGTTCTTACTCTTTGACACTGCTGTGTATGGTTGACTCAGAGTTCAAGTTGACAAAGAAGATTATTACGATGGGCCCGATGATTCGGATTATGAAACTGATGACTCAAATGGTTTGTCCTTGCTCTCTTTTCTCATCATTACCCTGAATTCAAATCATTATTGGTTGAAAACTCAAATCCTATCAATTGTAGCGGAAGGCAATGCACAGAATGATTATCCGGATGACATTTCTGAAGAGGAGGATGACGCTTCTGAGTGCGAATCAGAAGAAAGTCAACATAGCAGTGCTAGTGATGAATCATCAGATGAGGATGTTGAACTTCATGGTGTTTCTGAATATGTGGCTGATCCATTCTATGATGAGGAGTTTGATGATTATGAAGGTCTAGGCAAGTATGATGGTGAAGATGGGGATGAGGATGTGGATGTTGAAGATTGGATGATGTCTTAATGATGAGGACTAATGGCCAGGGGAGTATTTTTTGTGTTTAGTTGCGGATATTGTAGCATTATTACTTTGTTTGTTGAATTGGGATGTGTTGTACATTTGATTGGGATGGCACTCTAGATAACTAAAAAAATTGCAAACTCAACCTGTCCTATAATCGCAATGTGTAGTTAATATATATAGTATAAGCAAATTAAACAATTATAATTAGATTCATCTATCTTGAGAATATCATACATGCACTTAGGAACTATCATTATTTTTTTGACGTGACACTTAGGAACTATCATTATTATTAATCTACTTGTAAATGTAAATTCTATTTTTTGCTAAAAGCGTCTAAATAGAAGATCATGCTGAGAGCAAATCACTCAAGCACATTCTCAAAGTCATGCTTTCCTTATTAATATGGTGTGAGTGCTCCTGGTCTTGGGGACTCACTTTTGCAAACACCTTTATCAAATAAATTGATTAGACACCTTGTGTTTTCGGACCTTGTTTAAGCTTGACTAGGCACTTTTTGCTATCAAGACTTTTCAATTGCTACCCTTGACTATCGTGACCACCATTCACCAGGGCCGGCCATAGGGCTATTGAGCTTGTGCTATAGGACAGGGCCTTAGCTTAGTCCAATTATTTGGGGGCACCCAAAAAATATTTGTATAGAATATAGTTTTTAGTTCGCTACTTCATTACAGAATCTTGTGTATCGTCCGATGGTAGCTTCACTTCGCTATGTCGTACTGCGGCCTATGTCATCCGTGTTTTAACCTCAGCTGTGTGCTACTTTTTACAGTTCTATGTCTTTTCTTTTGGCTTGCTTTTCCAAATTTTATTTTGTCTCATTCTATTGTTTTAGAAATAATAATAATAATAATAATAATAATAATAATAGTGATTGTATGTCAATTACTACCTATTTGAAAACCAGTTTTTTGCAAACTCTGATTTAATTTTAATTGTCAATATATGTTGGCCTATATTATATTTTTCGACATTTGGCCTATTATTATCTAACTGTTCTTGTTCGTGTCATTTATAAATTAATGATTTTTTATTGGTAATAATTAAGTATTCATTAATAGCTTAGCTCCATAAAACATCACATCTATATAAATTAATTATAAAATTTTTAATTAATACAAAATGTTTGATAATTTATTTAAAATTAATTACAGTTTTTAGAATTTAAAATCAATTTATTAATTTTTAGAGTAAATTTTTAAATTGGCTCCTCACAAGTTTTGGAACTATACAAATTTTGTTAAGATCCGCCACTATTCAGGTGAACAAAAATATACTAGTGGTTTGTATATGTAATTTTTGTGAGAAGAGAATGTAGCGATGACTTTATATCATCCTATCATCATCACTTTATATCGTCCCTTCCACCGTCAAAAAATGAAATTATCGAATTTTTTCTTTGTAGCATGTCTACTAAGATCAGAAAATATGAGTCTAGATATTTGAAACGTAAGAAAAAGAAAAAACTTGATGACTTGACTTAATCTTAAGCAGGGGCCCAATTTTTAATATTTGAACAGGGCTTCCAAATTGTCTGGGACGGCTCTGCAATTGACCGTTGTTGACCAAAGGTTTAGTGGCATTGACTAAAGTCAACGACCACTTTTCAAAATTCGTTTGGGGGTTGTTTTTTCGTTGGGCACTTTTGAGGGCATCTATAGAGCCCTATTTTGATTTGTTTGATGCTCCATCTGTCACCTCTTAAATTTCCTCAATGTTGAAAGGCGAGGAGGTAGAAAGGATGGAAGTTTTAATCAACTTGAAAAATTCATCATGTACATCTACTTTGGCAAAAAACCTTCAATCTGAACAATGATGATTTTGCTATAGAGTACTAAATTGAACGTTTTATGAGCCTGAAATGCTTGAAATTTCACAAGGAATCATAATATGACAGGCATTTTGTCAAGAAAAGTGCTGAAATGTAAAATACCAAGAAGAAGTAATTCACATCTATAAAATGTGTTTTGACTCTTATTTGCTCATTTCTTAACCAATTTGCGTCAAACCAGTTGCGTTCAGCTCGTATTGAGTGTAGAAATTGAATTATAGCAACAAGTTTCAACAAAAATGATGCAAATTCGAGAATAATGTGAAAAGTAGAAACACGGTTAAAAGTTTCTATTTTTCATATCATTCTCAAATTTGCATCGTTTTTGTTGAAATCTTTTGCTATAGTTCAATTTCGGCAATCAATACAAGTTTTTTTGTTCAAGAGGCTGGCACAATGGCCACATATAGGGGAAATGGGGAATGGGAGTGCCACATACCGGGTTCGAACCTGGGAGCAACCAAAAGATATCTCTAGCTCCAACCAACTGAGCTACACTGGGACACACTCAATACAAGTTGAACACAACTCGTTTGATGCAAATTGGTTGACAAATGAGTAAATAATAGCCAAAACACGTTTTATAGATGCAAATTGTTTTTTCACAGTGTTTTGCATTTTAAGCGTTTTTTAGAACAAAATACATGCCATATTTTAATTCTTTATTGGATTTCCAGCATTTTAAGTTAAAGAATCATTCAATTTGGTGCTCTATATCAAAATCATCATTGTTGAGATTGAAGGTTTGTTAAACTTCAAATTCAAGATTTCGGTTCCATGAATGATTTTGGGCATAAGCACTTTTCTGAACTTAATTTTGATTTCTTTGAAATGCGAAATTTTATTCGGGGTAGAGTCTAGTTTCATTCAATTTGGTTGTGTAATGCATCAATTATTCAAGAAACAAGAACTTAGAAGAACCTTGGTGTGCTTGAAGACATTCATAGTATTCTTCATTTTTCTGAGTTTTTGTTTTAAAGGATCAAATATAAAAAGATATGAAAGATTAAGTACCAAAGCTAAATGACTAAACTAACACGAATATGAAAAATAGAGGACCAAAGAGGAATATTAGAAATTATTTAGAAACATGCATTAAAAATTTGTCGAAAAAAGAAATAAATACTAAAATAAAAAAAACAAAAAAAGGAGGGTCGGTGTGAGTACTCGCAAACAAGAAATATAAGAAGGAATGTAAATTTAAATTGATTTTTTTTAGATTTGGTACTCTTTGAACTAAATGAATTGAATAGATATTAGTGATTGGGTTACTGAACTAAATGGAACATTTAAATAAATACATATATATATATATATATCGTAGTTTTATGACATATAATTGCATATAGATTTCATTGATTTTAAATATAATAATCAGATATTATTTAGCCACGCAATATACACAAATTTCGGAATATCAACCCACCCATATTGGATAGAAAAACATTAAATACATAAAATATATTTTCTTTTACTAATACCCAAAATATTTAATAATCATTATCTTATATATACAACAAATGGTAAATACAACCAAAATAGCAGCCAAAATAGTGCCAAAACTTCACAACTTAAGTCGCGAAAAACATCAAAACAACTTACTGGTTCTCTCTCAGGGCATGTCAGACACATTTCATTTTTCAGCTTTTTTTGGCAGTGCATGTTAAACACGCTTAATTTATTCCATGTCATTCTCTTAATTTAACTTTCTTCCTCCTTCATCAATCTTTTTACATTATACCATCTATTTCCTCTCCCTCTTTTCTCTCTTCTCTCCATTCCCTCTCTACAACCACCACCACCCTGCTGCCCCTCCCTCCTTCCTCTGCTCTTTCCTTCCTCCATACCAAAAACTTAAAACAGGTGGGTTGGGGCTGGGGACAGGTTGTCGAGATGGGTAAAGATATGAATGGAAATGGGGTGGTGAGCGCAACACATAGGGAGAGGCGACAAACTAGAGAAAGGGATGGGTGAGGGGGTTACAAGTTGCCGCAGCCTAAGAGAAAAGAAGATAGATAAGGAGAGGGGGAGAGAAAACACCGAGATCGACTCCTTCACCACCGGGGTGACAAATCCGTGTGAAGTCAA
This sequence comes from Astragalus glycyphyllos, assembly GCA_963573325.1. Classification (NCBI taxonomy): domain Eukaryota; kingdom Viridiplantae; phylum Streptophyta; class Magnoliopsida; order Fabales; family Fabaceae; genus Astragalus; species Astragalus glycyphyllos. Next base: position 59,467,773 of record OY754312.1, on the reverse strand, counting down.
GGTTGTGAGATGCGAATAACAACTTCGACATTTGCTTCAGAGTAGACCACTATGGGTAGCAGCGACATAACTGAAGTTGGTGATGCGACCGCACACTTGACGATGGGTAAATGGGCCATCGCAACAACTTCAGCTAAGAGGCCAAGAGGCCCATTCGGCTTGGAAAACGGCCCAATATGCGATTGGACCTCTCACTGACTTGGAACCACGCAAACTCAAAATCAACGGTCCAAATTACTTCGCCCCGATCGGACGGATTGGAACCAGGCAAGACCCACAGAGCTCCCTAGTCAGCGTCTATAAATACGACACTACCCCGTAGAATCAGGTACGCCTCTCTCATTTGTACCTCTCACTGACTTCTGATCGCTGACTTTGGCATCAGAGTGTCTGCAAGTACCCATCCCTTCCGAGTCCAACCTCGAAAGATGACGACGTTGACATGGACAATCTCAGAGGATTTCGACTCTGAAGGCATTCTTCTGACCTCAAGCCAAGGAGAAGACTACCTAGAGACATCAAGCAACAATTATTGACACAGGATTCGAGATCTGAGGTCACGTACTGAACATTGGCGACCACAGTAGGAGTTGATCGTCATCTCTCACCGAACCAAAGTCCTTTCTCATGGCTCCGTGAGAACAACATCCGACTCGTAGTCAACCTCGCCCACAAAGCGTCGTCAAAGTCGGACCCGTACGGGGTCAGACTCCCGAAGGTCATGTGCAAGAGCTCCCCGTCGAGCCGACACAGTCTGCACCACTCCTTTCACCGTCGGCAGTTGCTGAGGCAGTACCGGTGCCGGTCCAAGCCATGAACCAGGTTTTCGACCTCCTAAACAGGCGAAGTTGGGATATCGCCCAAAAGGAGTATGACAGCTTTTTCATGGTTTAGAGACCTCAAACCCGACTCTATCTACTCCTGGGAATAGCTAGTCCGAGTAATCTCGGCACGCTTCACAACGTCCAAGATGAAGCCGAAATCCGCAGATGTGCTCAAAACGGTAAAGCAGGGGAAGAACGAGACCCTAAGAGGCTACATAGAGAAAGGTTCAATAAGGAAGCAAACAACGTCAGGGACTTGGGAAACGATATAAGACTTCTGTTCATGAGGCACGGGCTCCGCAAGAAGTGCCTATTCCAGATTGACGTCGGCATACGCCGACCTTGAAACCTTGAGGACATCTTGCGACGAGCCCAAAGGTCTATCGATTACGAAGAAGACGACCTGGCTGACGAAGCCGTACAGGAATCCGCCCCAACGAAAGGGGACAAGAAGGGGAAAGCCTCCAAGGGAGAACACAGACAAGAAGAAATACTATCGATGCTGCGGGAGTCACGAGCACGACACTAACCAGTGCCGAGTCCTGTGGGACGACATTGAGGACCTAATACAGAAAGGGAAACTGACCAAGTACTTCAAAAAGGATGGGAACGAAGAACAAAAACGGTTCCGCTCTCCCCGGAAGGGTAAGTCCGGAGTAAACGAGGTAGCTTAGCCCGCAAAGGCCGACTCTGAGGAGTCGGAGGAAGAAGAAGAGCCAAAGCAGCAGGGTTCCAGGATAGTGGCCACAGTAATCATGGGAGGGTACTCGGTTGACTCCGGCGAAACCAGAAGGACGATGAAGAGAAGAAGAAAAGAGATCCTGAGCATAGCTAATAACCCCAAGACCACTTATCTCTCTAACAGACCACCATTGGCCTTCTCGGACCAGGGCCTCCCGGTTCGCGGACCAAACGAGTACATCCCGCTAATCATCTCCGCAGTTATGGTTGCGTGCTGGTCTTGAGAATCTTGGTGGATCAAGGGAGCTCGACTGATATTTTGTTTCGGGATCTGTTGCCAAAGTTAAAGGTTTCTGAGACCGAACTCACCCCATACAACAACGAATACTTGACTGGCTTCAACGGTTCAAAAATAGGACCACTCGAATACCTCAAAATGATGGTCACATATGGGACTTACAATTGTATCATTGGGAGACCAATCTTAGGCAGACTCGGGGCGGTGGGGTCCACAATACACCTGAAGATAAAATTCTACTCGGCCGAAGACGAAATAATCACTGTAGCTGCCGACCTGGAGTCCGCTAAAAAATGTCATTGCCTGTCACTAAAAACAGAACATAACATAAGTCGAACAAAGCAGAAAAGAAGGAGCGGGGAGGAAGGAAAGTGATGTCTGAGGTCAATTTGGGTAAACTCAGACGTCGTTTCCACCGTCTTAGTGATAAGCAGCATTCCACACGACCCAACAAGCCACTCCGGCAACAAACAACGACCAAGCCCACGGTCTTCCACACAAAAAAAGAACCACTCCTGCCTCTACCTACACTTCTACTTCCATTCCCATTATTTTCATTTACATGTCAAGTTTAGAATCAATTTGGACCTCTGAGTCCCGCTTTCTTTTACCAATGACTGTATTCGTAATCGAACTTCAGTCCTCATGAATAAACTGATTCTTTTCAGGAACACTGCTGCTTCGTGAAGAACACTGACCGAGGTCAAGGCCAAAAGGAGAAGACTTCACAGAGACATCAAGCAATAGCTATTGACCCATTATCCGAGATCTCACGTACTGAACAACTGTGTTTTTCCTTTGATTTTGATGACTATGTCTCTCTTTTTGTTTTTCTTTCTTTCGGTGGTGAACAAGGGTTATATTTATTGACTTCGATAGCATATAGTGTGTGTATGTGTGTGTCACGAGAGAATCGAACCCGGTTGTGCACCTTTGACATATTGGTCCTACTAGTATGCCTCACCCGTGCGATGCACGGGTCGACGTTTATGAATGGACTAATAGTTGACATGTGTTAACGAAATTCATTGACCAATAATGTCGCGTAAAAAGGTTTTTTTTATTATTGTAACTTAAGATGTTTTTCGAAAACCTAATCTATTCTCCATTTTATATTCAAATTCAGTGACCAATAATGTGTCGTAAGTAGATTTTTTTATTTAGAAAATTAGGCTCCTATTTTATAATTTTCCCAACGTCATCCAAGTGACTGTAACCAATTATATTTGTTGATAAGTATTTAAGTATGTTTTCATATACATATATCTATGTATATATGTAGTAGTTTGTTAGAATTGTTTATATTCTTTTTTGACTGCGAGGCTGGCGTGACACTGAAAAATTACTGTTGAAGAGTTCGAAAGATGATTGTGGGGACATACTAAAAAAGGGAATTTTGTTAAGGACCTGTTAAAAATTAGTGTAGTGTTTGACTTGATTTACGTTTGATAAAATACAAAATATTAGTAAAATTGGAGATGTCAAAATTGATTTGTTGGGGCTTAATAAAAGGGGGATTTGAAATATACTAACAAAATATAGTATAACCAAAAGCAGCCAACACGTGGGAAGGGTTATTTTTGGATTTCAGAAAAAGGGTAGGGGTAAATGCGTAAATCTCTCATAAGTTAGACTCCACTTTCCTTTTCTTGAACCCTCACCCTTCAGACTTCCGTACACAGTTTCCTCTTCCTCTCCCACCGTCCATGGCGCAACCTCCACTAAGAATGGCTACGGAAGGTGGATCATCTTCATCACGCCGGGTCATAGAGAAAGGCTTTACGAATGCTTTCAGGGGAAACCCAACAACAGAAGAGAATCAGGTGATTGCCTTGTCGTCGAAATTCCCTATGTTCAAGAATATTGTTAGTGTAGTTCGTTGCGCGACATCATGAAAATGATTTTCAATGTTGTTTTAAGTTCTGAAGTAAAATATTTGATAATACCTATAGCAAGTAATTTAGGGTTTGATCTGAAATTTTTTGGACAATACGTATAGCAAGCATACGATCTGAAAAAAATTTAGTGTGTCCCTCTAGCAAGTAATTTCAGATTTGTTATTTTTTTAATAACCAATCGCATCCTCAAGCATCAATTTGCATGTTGCTAGAGATTGATAGTTCCTATAAAAATTGGTAATGTATCGGTCAGTGGAAGGTATAATTTATGATTCATGTGAAGATATTAAGCGTCTGATAAAATGGTTGCTTCGATTTGGTTTCAATTGCTTCTCTGTATGCTGTTTTTTAGAGACAGAAAATGCATGTCTACTTCTCCTAAATGGACTACTGAAAAACGCAAAAAGCAACATATTTTTATTTTGGGATTCGAACCTGAAGCTATATAAGTCAAATGTTAATCTATCAATAAAATTGTATGATGAATTGCTCTACAGGACAATGACTTGGGGACGTTTGTTATTACATATCCACCAAAAAGTGGGGATTGAATTGTGAGCCACACTATCCTCATATCCATGATCAGTGGTTTATTGCTTACTGATATTGGTGGTTCACTGATGTAAATTATAATGCACTGGTTACAGAAGTTTCCTCGCAGGTTCACTGAAAGGTGGGGGTTTGAAATTGACCAAACTGTGTTTCTGGACACAAAAGATAGACAATGGTGGTCGATAAAAGTCGAGTGGCGTAATGGAAACATCTGGTTGGGTGATGGGTGGGAGCGCTTTAAGCAAAGCTACAAAATACAGTTCTTGGATACGATTCAGTTCAAGTACCTTTCTAAAAATCATTTTCGTGTAGTTATGTACACTACTGCTGGGCTCCAATACGGCTGGGATCGGAATTACCCAAGAGGTCTACCGATACGTTTCTTTAAACACCTTGTATCAAGGGACTTTCATACCAGAATAGTAAGTATTGTATTTATGTAACGTAGTAACACTAAGCATCATGTTATTCTATTTACATAAAGAGGTTTGAATAGTGTTTTATGTTGCTTGAGCTGAACTTGTATGACATTCTTTAATATCGTTTTGAGACATAGTGCGACAATATATTTGTAAAAGTTTCTCCACACTATACCACCACAACAACTATCATCGTTGGTAATCAGATTCTACCCAAAACAATTATTAAAATACTAATTCATATTTGTAAATCTGATATCCATCTGATTGAGATATTTGGTTCAGTAACTTACTGGTTCATTTGCGTGATAGGTACGAAGGTGTTCTCCGTAGAAGTGAAGGGATGACTCTCCTCGCAGGCCCAATATGGTTGTCCCAGTGTGATCTTGTGCAAGTAGATCAATGCCATACCTGTTAATAGGGCAGTGATAAATAAAAAACGTAGATGAAAAAGAAGAAGTCAAAATATGCTGACATAAAGTATGTTATTTCGCAAAAAAGGTAAGATTATAATAGCAGGAAGCAGATTTACGCTGTTGTTGACACGATGCCAATGATATGAGCCAAAACAACATACGGGACTTCCTATAAGAAGATAAAGGTTAGTATGGCATAACATCCTAGCTTGGAGACCATTTTTCGTAATCGGATAACATCTAAGAGCAGGGCATGAGTTAATACCTCGACATCATCACCTACTTTCAAGTCACGAATGTTGATATAATCGTATCGCTCTAGAAAATCGCAAAAGAACGACCTAGGAAGCTCCATTACAGGCAGTTGTTGAATGATAATATCTGGTTCACCTTTTATGGGATTCTAATGATTGCTGATTTGCGAATTGATTATGTCGTTGCTGATTTGGGTCAAATGTAATAAGTTGTAGCCGTTTTTTTCTTAAATTACATTTGACAGTGAATCGTATCCGTCCATTTGGCAGCCGCAATTTTGAGGACCTTCAGCCGTTGATATTGCGCTTGTGTTATAGTGGAGTTATCTCATCCGTTTGATCGTGTTTGAAGGTTGACGTGTACGATGATGGGTGTGATACAGCTGACGTGGAATTCGTGGAAAACTAACGTTATTCTTTGTATTTAGTGACGTGGACTAAGCCATGGACTTTTCCATGGTTTAGTATAATAAAGATATCGATATAAGCCACATTCAATTTCAAACGAGAATTAAAACAATTGATGATTTTCTTACCCACTTTCAATTTCTATTCTAGTTTGTATTTTACATTGGTGATGTCTATTAGTCTATATACATGTATTTTAACACTTCCATAATTCTCTTCACAAATCTGACAAGGGTAATCAATAGACACTCTTAATTCTTATTATCATTTCTTTCCAGATTTTTATTATTTGATCAATACTAGCCTGACATTAACATATTTGAAATCAGACTATTAAATGTACGTAGACTTATTATCACTGAGGATGATAGCAGATGTTGAAAGAGATTGATATTATGGTAATGGGTGCCCGGACAGGCTTTACAAGAATAAAACACATTATATGATATATGAGATTCGACAACTCTTTTACTCCTATTATTTTAGTAATAAAGGGTGAAAAATAGAAGGTTTCATTCCAAATTGAAATAATATTTAGTTAGTGGAACCCAGCAGTTCTTTCTATACATGTGCATCTTTTATTCAGCAAGGATAAGAGCAAACAAACACTTGAAGTGATTCAGAAACCTTATGTGCCTAAACTCTATAGACCTTTAGGTATGGTCATCCTATAGACACACTACGTCATTAAATATCTTCAGTCGTCTTTTGAATGTGTTCATAGCTAGATTGAATAATTCACGACATGTTGCTTTCCTTATATGCTGAGAGGGTCGAGTTATTTGCTTTCTAAAAGCTCTGTAGTACAGGGTCGGGTGTTTTATATGTAATCTGGAGTTCTGGACACATAACTCGTTCAATGTGTTCTATATATGCTTCTTTTTATGTGATGGAACTTTTATTTGTATTCTATAAATAATGATAATGATATTGATTAAGGAAAGCAACTTGGAAGTGGAAATTAAAAAAATTCCCTGAGGTCTGATATGCTTCTGATTTTACTAATGTTTTCAACAATGTTCCCTATTCACAATTTATTGACAAAAGCCCATCCTAATTATATACCACTCTTCGTGGCTCAGAAGTCTAGAGAGAATCATGGAATGCTTGACCCTATTTATTGTAATCCTAGAGGCCTTGAATACATTATAGTAAAGTTAGAAATTCTGAAACGCTGAACAACCCAAAAGGCATTACAGTCCATTCATATAGGTCACCATCAGATTCATCAACGTCTGATTTGATTTGTTGGGCTTCCAAGAGGGCTTGTTGTGCATTCACGGTTTCTTGTAGCTGCTGAATTTGTTTTCTCATTTCTTCCATTTGAGTATTTCATAGAGATTGCTCATTTTGTCTTCTTGGAGGCATTTTTTTAAATTGAAATGGGGATGAGTACCGTATTACTCGAATAATTATCGTAGACCGAAAAAATAATACACAAGGGAAATTCCCAGGAAAGAGAAGTGGGTGAGTAATGGACACACTTAAATACCAAGTCTTTTCTAGCCAAAATTTGCCTAGACGTGTACATTCACAGTGGCGTTCCGGACGCAATGGCGGCTTTAGTTTTGCGAAATAATGGCTGAAAAGTAGAGTTTCTGAAGGTGGCAGATTTTAGCACGTAAAACACCCCAGGAAAACTCTAACTTTCCGTTGATTCTCTCACTCAAACTCAACTCCGAATTTAGAACATTGCTTTGATGCCAAAATGGCTCAGAAGCCTAGAGAGAATCCACTCTCAAAATCAAAGAACCACACTTTGTATTATTTCAAACATGGATGAAATTACATGGAATGCTTGGCCCTATTTATAGTAGTCCTAGGCCTTGGTTACATTATAATAAAGCTAGAAATTCAGAAATGTAATGAGAATGCAAGAAATAAAATGTCAAACATAGTTGCTAGGTGGTTGAAGGCCCATTATAGTAGCTTGTCATGAGGTAAGGGATGATGCAATGGAGCTATGGATACTAGGGTGGTGCAGAATAGAGTAATTCTGGTTCACTTCGTCATGGTGTTGTTAACCTTAACACCAATTTTGATCCCAGACTATTCTTCTTCTTGGGTTTTATGTATATGGTAAAGAACATTTGGTTTAATTGTTAGTTTATACAATCTACCCTTTTCTTTTCAAGGGTAAGATTAGGAGTCTGGATTTCTCTTATTAGAGGGGAAGCCAAGAAAATGTTTTCTCAAGTATGTGGTTTTTAAACTGATATGCTTATGTCCTTAATTTCTGTCTCAAAAATTTATTTTGGCTTCTTAGTAAAATATTTAATAGATTGTCTCATCCCTTTCTTCTAATATAACTTTGCCTATTTGATAACTTGCACAACAAATATAAGTTACCTTTTGTTATGGTTTGGGCGCTTACTTCCTTTCACAAACAGGCCCATTAACAAATAGGCCCTCATCAAAAGCAAATTCATTCATCAATCGACAGGATCACAACACATGATCGGACGGTCTAGATTCGTTAGGTCAAACACCACCAAACTCTATAAATACGCATTCAATGCTTCATTAATGGTAAGCAATCTAACTCTAAGATTTTCCTGCGATTGACTACTTCTATGACTTGAGCGTCGGAGTGTCTTTGCAGGTACCATACCCCACCTCGGATCAGACTACTGCAGATCAAGGACATCACCTACCAACTATCTCGGATCCCCTTCCAAGGTCGGAGATACGGTACAGAACATTGGCGACCACAGTGGGAGGATCTTGTACTCTAGTTCCTCTCCCATTACCTTGATCGGCAAATGCCTCCACAACTTCGTCCAAGAACTCAAAGCCTTAACGTAGGATCGACTATGCAACCAGTCCTAGAACCCGCTTTACAGCAAGTCGTGCCACAGGGCACCCCGGAAGGGTTTGTGGAAGATCTTCCAAACTCGTCCTAAGCCCAAAACCCGTCAAGGGCTCAGGTCCCCGGAAGCTCGGCAAGAAACCGCCTTCCTCCTCCTCCTCATTCACTTCTGGTTCCGGTCGATGCTGTTCAACAGCTCGTCCAACTATTGAGCTGTCAAGAGGAGGTGAACCAACAATGGAGTTAACGGTTTACCAAACTCGAAGCCGAGGTGGCTGAACTCCAGGCTCGGAATATCCCGGATCTGACCTCCCCTTAGCGCGATTCTCCCGAAAGACCCCGCTTGAAGGCGTCACCGATCTCCACCTCGCCGGGTGAGGGGGAATGGTTACCGCTCTTCCCCAAGTCGGGGGGAATACGAAGACAACCCAGAATATTCGCCTCCAGTCAACTCATCCTTAGCCTCCTCCTCTCCGAGACAACGTTCCCGAAGTCGGGAGAAGTCGCCTAGGCTGGACGGACATCGTCACCGATCAAGGAAAACTATTGACCCATATAATTACCGTCAGTCTCCATCTCCGTCGATCTCCATACCGAGAAGATCGACTTTTACCCGGTACCTAGACACCTTGAAAAACCCCCGGAGGTATTGAAGCTACACGATGGAACGGGCGATCCTGACCGACACCTAGACTACTTTGATACCATAATGCAGTATCGAAACGATCCAATGGAGATGAAGGGTCGGATCTTTCCCCTAACTTTGGAGAAGGTAGCCTCGGATTGGTTCAGGACCCTTAAACCAAACTCCACGTCCTCTTGGGACAAATTCGCGAAGCTTTTCTCAACTCAGTTTGCCCACTCCAGAAGCAAACCCAAACACAAGAAGATTTTGGCATCCGTTGTGCAGGGGGAGAACGAACCTCTAAGGGATTACATAGAAAGATTCAACAAAGAAGCTTCTCAAGTTCGAAACTTGAGCGACGACTTTCGACTTTACTTTATGTCGCCCGGTCTTCATGAAGGGTGTTTATTTCAGACCCATATTGGAACCTTTGAACCTGTGACTTTGCTGGAGTTCCTCCAAAAGTACCAATGCTTCATCGATCACGAAGAAGGCCTCAAAGCAGGAAGAGTTGTTACCCTGGCCTGACCTTCTAGAGTTATACCGATATTAACGAAACACGGGCCAAAATTTTAGGTGATAGCATGAACACGTAGTTTAGAGACGTCAAGTTTCCCAATCCTCTCCCTCATAGACCAGGGCAGCGATCCAACAAGTTCTGCAGGTATCACCACAGAAATGGTCATGATACCAATCATTGCAATGCTCTGAAGGACGAAATCAAAGACATGATCAAAAGAGGGAAGCTTGCCAATTATGTTAAAAAGCCCGAACAGCAAGGAGCTGAGGTTAAAGAAGAAAAGGAAGATCCCAAAGGAAAGGGAAGACAAAGAACAGAAGACTCAGAAGATTAGCTCGACTTTAAAAAATCAAAGGGACGAACTATGATGATGATGATCTCGGGAGGTCTCTCCCACGAAGAATCAGGAAAAACCATGAAGAGAAAATGGAAAGAGCTCCTAAGCGTAGCTTCAACCTTGACGACTCCGGTTTCACCGAGTTGACCTCCTTTGGCATTTGGCGATGAAGATCTGTTAGGCGGGAAGCGCAACAAACATGTGCCACTTCTGGTCACCACCGTGATAGCAAATCGAGAAGTAAGAAGGATTCTGGTTGACTAAGGAAGCTCGTCAGATATCCTCTTTGTCGGCCTTTTTGAAAGAATGGGGATTGACAAAGAGGATCTCATACCTTACAGAGGAACGGCCTTGTCCGGATTTAATGGATCCCGAACCAAGCCACTTGGTCACTTGGAATTAATGGTTACTTACGGAGAGGAGCCGTTGATAAAGATCGTCAAAAAGAAATTCCTCGTTTTACCTTGTCCATCAATCTACAATTGCATCATCGGAAGACCGACTCTAGGAAGGCTCGGAGCGGTAACTTCCACCACCCATCTGAAAATGAAATTCCATTCTCTCTGCAACAAAGTTATCACTTTGAATGCCGACTTGGAGTCCGCCCAAAGATGTTTCTTCTTGCATATGAAGGCGGAAAAGAAGGTCGTTGAAGAAGAAGGGGTTCCCCCTCCAGAAAATCGAAGTGTAAAACAATCCAAGAGTAACAGTCGAGTTGTCGACGTGAACGTAACTGATCTGGACGCGAGATATGATCCAGATAGCTTGGAGGATGAGGATGATGATGACTTAGCCAGAGAACTGAAAATAAGAATGAAGAGGCCCCAGCCCGACGGAGAATTTGAAGAAATCTAACTCGGTGATGATCCAGCAAGGATGGTTAGGATCGGAGCCGACCTTCCCGAGGAGGTGAAAACCGAGCTTGCCCTATGCCTAAAGGATCACGCTGACCTTTCGCTTGGTCAGCTGCAGACATGCCCGGGATTCCCCCGGAGGTCGCTTGCCACCAGCTCGCCGTCAACCCCGATGCTTAGTGGGTCGCCCAAAGGAAGAGAGCTCAGAGCGAAGAAAAATCAATTGCTGTTAGGAGTAAGGCTGTGGAAGATTTAATTAAAGTAAACTTTGTATCGGAAGTCAAGTATACAACTTGGCTCTCCAACCCTGTAGTTGTTAAGAAAAGTAATGGAAAATGGCGTATGTGTGTTGATTATACCAATCTTAATAAGGCCTGTCCTAAGGACGCCTTCCCCGTGCCAAGCATTGATCGCCTCGTCAACAATGCCTCATTTTTTCGTTTACTATCTTTTATGGATGCTTACTCCGGTTACAATCAAATTGCGATGTACACTCATGACCAAGAAAAAACCACGTTTATGACTGACCGTGGTAACTTCACTTACAGGGTTATGCCTTTCGGTTTGAAGAACGCTGGAGCCACCTACCAGAGGATGATGAACAAGGTCTTTCAGAAACAAATCGGCCGCATCGTTGAAGTCTACCTCGACGATATGATCGCAAAGAGTGAAAAAGAGAGCATCCATGTGGCCGACCTTAAAGAAATCTTCGCGGAAATCAGGAAAAATAACATGAGATTGAACCTGGAGAAATGCACCTTCGGGGTCCGAACTGGCAAGTTCCTCGGATTCTACTTTGCTGAACGGGGAATTGAGGCTAACCCGAATAAATGTCGATCTGTAACCGAGATGCGGACACCAAGCTCCAAGAAAGAGGTCCAAAAACTCAATGGCATGATTGCCGCTCTATCCCGTTTTATTTCAAACGCAGTATTCAAGTCACTCCCGTTGCTTAAGTTACTAAAGAAGAAGGAAGAAGAAGAATTCAATTTTGGATAAATCCAATTTTGGAATACATTGAGTCGAGTATCGAGCCTCCGGACTCCAATGAAGCTAAAATCATCAAGAGAAAAGCTTCGGCTTTCTCCATGATTGACGGAACCCTTTACAGAAGGAGCCTCTCCTCACCATTGTTGAAATGCATCGAAGGAGAAGAGGCGGACTACGTCTTAACCGAAATCCATGAAGGTATTTGTGGACAACATCTTGGAGCCCGATCTTTAGCTCGCAAAGCTTTGCGAGCGGGTTATTACTGGCCGACCACGGAAGGTGATGCTAGGGACTATGTGAAGAGGTGAAAAAAATGTCAAATCCATGCCAAAGTCCATATAACCCCACCTACCGAGCTTACCAGTTTGTCCTCCATATGGCCATTTGCATGGTGGGGGATAGATCTCCTAGGTCCATTTTCAACTGCACCTGGCTAGGTCAAATACCTAATTGTGGCAATTGATTATTTCAAAAAATGGGTCGAAGCCGAACCATTGGCCACCGTCAGTGCAAAAAACTGCATAAAATTCTTCAAAAAGAACATCATGAGTAGATTCGGGATCCCCGAGGTTGTCATAACTGACAATGGAACTCAATTTGCTGACAAAGGCTTCAGGAAATTGATGGCCGACCTCAAAATCAAGCATCGTTTCACCTCTGTAGAACACCCACAAACCCATGGACAAGTCGAAGCAGCTAACAAAGTACTTCTCAATGGCTTAAAGAGACGACTTGACGACGCCAAAGGAAACTGGGTAGAGGAGCTACCTTATGTCCTTTGGGCTTACAAGACCACCCCTCAAAGCTCGATAGGAGAAACTCCGTTCCGGCTCTCCTATGGTAGCGAGGCGGTCATTCCTATAGAGGTCGGCGAACTAAGTTGGAGAATGGCAAATCCAAAATCTTAGCAAGACGATGACTAGTCCGTAAGAGAAGAGCTCGATCTCATCGGCGAAGTCTGAGGTAGGACCTCATTCCGAGAAGCCGTCACTAAACAAGGAGTAGCAACGAGAAACAATTCCAGGGTCGTTCCCATAGACTTTGAAGTCGGCGACCTAGTGCTCCGAAGAGCCGATGTTGGGTTGAAGAATGCAGCTCAAGGGAAGCTCGCGCCCAATTGGGAAGGACCTTACCGCGTTATATCAAAAACCGGTAAGGGTGCTTTTGAGTAAGAAACCTTAGAGGGAAAAATAGTTCCCCGGACTTGGAATGCCACAAAGCTCAAAAGTTATTACATTTAAATCGAAACATTACGCTAAAAAGGGCGCCATGTAGATCGATCTTATGTAAGGATCTCTATTTCAATATAATCAGATCAGCGATCATACCGACTTCATTCACTTCATCAGCTGTACTTTGAAACGAAATTTCCTTCTTCGGAAGAGACGATCTGGGACCGATCCTATGATCTCCCAGAGGGACCGAGGTAGTCGCAACCCTTAGGGACGAGTTCAATCCGGGCTGAGTTCCGGTAAACTGTCCCAAAGGACGCTAAGGTTTTCAGGATGTAAATCTTGACCATTGGCCGACGTTGCCAAGAATCCTAAAGGACGAGTTCAATCTGGGTCGAGTCCCGGTAAGCTGTCCTTAGGACTACGTATATGACTTGTAGAATAAATGCAATCATAAACACATACGAGGCTAAAACAGCTATCATAAAAGGTTAAAATAAAGGCCGATTTAAAAAGTAAATCATTACAACCCATCTCGGATACGACCGAGCCCTCGAGTTACGAAATACTAATCTATTACAAAAATAGTATCACGTCAAAGTTCCGGGCTTATGCAAGATCTAATCTGTATAAACCCAGAAATCCTGCAAAAAATTAAAGAGTTCAAAGCAGTCAAGCATCGGGCGTTGGGTAGCCCACAGTCCTCTCTTAGGTAGTTGGGTCGACTTTGATAATTTGGTTCCCCGCCACCTCGTGATCCATATGCAGAACCTGCTTATCCAAGAACAGCGAGGGATGGAGCAGGACAACTTGCTGAAGTACATTGTTAAAGCCTTCTCCGGCCATCTCAAGAGCAAGATCGGCAGCACGGGCCACATTTTTCAGGCTATCGGCAAGAGCAGCTTGACTTTTGGGGAGGTCAGCTTCAAGAGCAACGATCCTGCCATCAGGATTGGAGCTAGACTCAGTCTTACCTTCTTCAGCTTTCCTCAGAGCTTCTCCGAACTCGGCCACCCGATACTCCAAAGTCGAAATCTTCTCCTTGGCCTCTTTTTCAGCATTTTCCAACTCTTCAACCCGAGCTTCCAACTCTTTTATCCGATTTGCACCTTCTTCAGCTCGCCTCTTAGCAGTATTTCTTGCAGCTTCCAAAAGGTCCCTCTCCTGCTGCAAGGTGGTAAGGTCAGCTTTAGCTTTGACCAGAAGTGTGTTCTTCTCCTCCAAGCTCTTCAAAGCGTTGAATAGCTTGACTTTCTCAGCAGTCAGTACCTCTAAAAGCAAACAAAGATAAAAGAAATATAGAACGAGCCTAAGGAGATCAAATTACCTTTCGCCCGGTGTTCATTCTCCTCCCTCTGGACCTTGTTGACCTCAGCCAGATGCACAAACAATTGAGCCGAGGCACCAACAGGATCGACACAGTACTCTTCAAAATTCTTCTTTAGGAAATTGGCGTCCACCGGAACAGTGCTAGACTTATGCTTTGAGGGCTTATGTTTCTTTGACGCTTTGGGAACACTCCCATGAGCAGATTTTCCTCTCTTCCCCGCAGCTTTCTGAGGGGGACCTCCATATTCGTCTGCTTTCTCTTCCGATGTTCAAGATCAGCATTGTGAGTCTCCAAGTCCTCCTGAGTGATAACATTAATGGGAGAAGCAGGGATGGCAGCATTACGATCCGGGGAGCGGTTTGGGGTCCCTTGAGCTTCAGACTCATCGTTCACTACTCTGATCTTCTGCAAGGAAAGCTGTTTCAAAAAATCTAGTTTCGAGCTCGACATCGTATCTGCAAAAACAAAGAAGGCGAACAAGCTAGATCACTTACAGAAAAATTAGCTAAACACAAACAGACTTTCCTAATCCTACCTAAGACTCTCATAACTTGCGATTTCGCTGTGGCTTTAACTATGTGATCCGTAGGGAAACCTCGGAACTTCGGATTAGTGGAGGGAATCCGAGCTGAAATTTCAACCAAAATGTTATTGGTCAGCTTATCTTCATCACATAACTGGGACTCACCAATATGGTAGGCACTAGATGGACGATTACAATGACCAAGGCTCCAACCGATCGGGAATTTAGTCGACTCCAAGGTCTGCCCATCTGCACAAAACTTGCCCACGTAGTCAACTGCCTTATCATTTACAGGCTCGACGAAGTAGAAGAACTCTTTCCACCTCCCCGTCAGCGAGTCGGTGAAAGCTCAGAAAACCTTCAAATTTCTTTTCGAGCGAAGACTCACGTGTTCACGAGCGTCTCCGTCATTGTGTCTGTTGACCTCGAACAGATGAAAAAACAAACTAGCCGACACCGGCCTTTCCAAGGCAAGGCATACCAACTCGAAAGCTCGGAGGAACGCCCATTGGGATGGATCTGAGAAGGGGCCAAATCCAACCTAGCAAGAACAGTTTGTTGAAGACTGGTGAATGGAGGTCGAATATGCATGTCAGACACAACAACATCGTACATGACGAACTTCAAAGCTCCAGGCCAAGTAGCAACATGCTCACGGCGACTTTCTTCTCCAATCTTAGGTTTGACTCGGAATTAGACCCAGTGCATTCTGATTGATGAGTATTAGAGCTTCCCTGCTTCTCTCTAGATTGAAGCTGTTCAGAAGAGTCCGATGCTATCGTCACGACATCAACTTGAGGTTCTTTATCGGAAACATCCACCACATCCACATTTTCCGATCTTCCCCCAAGACCTCGGTCCTCATCTTCTTGGTCTCCGCCATCGGGTTCGTTGGTCTCATCGGTTGGAGAATGATGGTCGACCTCGAGATCTTCCTCTACTTGTTCACTCGTGGGAGCCGACTCTGGATGGTACTGGACCTCTGGAATGGCAGGCACGGGGTCCTGATGACGATCTCCCGAGCTTTCATTCCCGGAAGCCATCAATTTTGCAAATTGAGGACGCTTTTCTGTATATTACCTTCGGGATTGTTTCGTCCTTGCCAAATCAAACCTGCAGGAATGGGAGTATGGGATGTCAGGGTTAGCGACTTAGTGGGTCTTCGACAAGGCCGAACAAGTAGAGGAAAAAAATGGAAAAAAAAATACGAACGAATCTAAGCTCGGTTAGCTGAAGATTGACGTAGCAGTCTGGCTTTGCGAACTTGAACTACTTCAACCACTGAAATGTCCCAACTCTCGCCACGTTCTTCTAGCTTGGATACGAAAGCTCGGAACTCAAGGACGGTAATCAGAGCAAATAGGAAAACAGCAAGAAATGAAGGAGACTGAACCCCTATTTATAGTGGGCCAAAGGTCATGGATTGGGCCTGAGTCGAATCGACACATCCAATCAATGACCTTAAACACGCGCACGAAAAACAACATGTCACCATCAATAGTCGCCATAGAAAAATGTGCCTTGTCATCTGTATTTAATGCTTGACACGAAAAATGAAGCGCCATTTTTCAAACAGTCATTTTGAGTCACTCATACCGTCAATTGAACCTCGTTACAAGAACAAGCATAGGTCAGTTAACATCGGATCTGGGGGAAACGCTACACAGGCAAAGCTCGCCCCTATAACGAATCCTGGCAGCCTCAAGGTCTGTCTGATTTACATGTCAAGATCGCCCTTCAAGCGATCAGACTTGGGGGACAACTGTTATGGTTTGGGCCCTTATTTCCTTTCACAAACAGGCCCATTAACATAGAGGCCCTTATCAAAAGCAAATCCATTCATTAATGGATAGGATCACAACACATGATCGGACGGTCCAGATGCGTTAGGTCAAACACCACCAAACTCTATAAATACACATTCGATTCTTCATTAATGGTAGGCAATCTAATTCTAAGATTTACCTATGATTGACTACCTCCCTAACTTGAGCGTCGGAGTGTCTTTGCAGGTACCACACCCCACCTCGGATCCGACTACTACAGATCAAGGACTTCACCTACCAACTATCTCAGATCCCCTTCTATTCCGGACTTGGCCAAACCCTTCACCGGCTAAGGCCCGGCCCATTTCCGCTTCTCAGGATATCAACTGCCGTACTACTAAGCTGACCAACGATCAGGATCAACCCTCTGTAACCAACGGTCCAAGTAAGGAGTCTCGTGTAGAAATAGAGGTTCCGCCCTCCAAACCCAGGTACGATTTCACTCATACGATTCACAAGGCACTCGATCTCCCGAGTTCGGGCACGCAAAGCTCGGGCACTTAGTCAAGCACCTCGGCACAGCGTCGAGATCGCATTCTTTATATCTTGTTATCTCTTCATCTTTCACGTACTGACTTGAGCATCGAAGTTTCTTGCAGGTACCCCCCACCCGGCGTGGACGGAGCTCTACCTTGGACGTCCGAGCTCAGCATTCTAACTGCAACATTCCTCATTGGAAGCAATCAAGCACTTAGACCTAGGTTCGGAGCCTCATCTAGCCTCGAGATCTTCATCCTAGTACTCCGGTACCGAACATTGGCGACCACAGTGGAAGCATCACCGCTTGCTTCCATCTCTCAAGAGTATCAAGCCGTCTCCGGACTAACTCACTTCTCCAAGAGGCATAGACACGTTTTAAGATCACGAAACCTATTTCCTACTATTTCGCAGGATTTCTCTTTTCCAGTTTTGCAGGTTATGCTCGCCTCCCAACCGCGGCTTGAGCCTGAATAATCTGCTCTCCTCCCAACGACGGCTTGAGCCTGAAGAATCTGCTCGCCTCCGAACCGCGGCTTGAGCCTGAAGAAAATGCTCGCCTCCTGACCTCGGCTTGAGCTCGAAGACTTCGTTCGCCTCGCAAGAACGGCTTGAGTTTCTGTCTGACCCCGGATACCCCCAGGGCACTTCTCAAGGACTCTCATCGCCGACCTCCGGCGTCTACCTCGATGATAGATCTTCATCCGATCTTCTCATGATTTCTTTGCCGGTTTTCGCCCGCTAGGATCTCCCTTATGATCGCGGCGCCGAATCAATAGCCCACAACGGCTCCAATAGCTCTCTAATTTTCGAGCCCCGCGCTCCATCAGAGAGTCCGACCTTCCCCGTGGTGTCATAGTTGACGAGCTCCACCACAGGCCGAAGGGTTCCCAATTTCGCCTCGTGCGAGCCAACCTCCCTCTGATCTCCGAGCTGACGAGCTCTATCAGAGGACGAGGTCTTCCCAATTTCGCCTCGTGGGAGCCTGCAGCGCCCCTGATCTCAGAGCTCCACGCTCCATTAGGGGTCGAAGGGTGGAGGTCTGCAGCGATCTCCGTTGGAGGAATTTTTTTGGAGAGAGGAGCCTGCAGCGGGTTTCTCATCTATGAAGGCAATGGCCAGCAGCGGCTCTCATCTTATCTAGCTACGAAGCAGGGGGCCCGTGACGGCCTTTTCCCCCTCTTCGAAGTTTATTTTCAGCTATATTGTCTTAAATTGCAGGAATGTCTTAAGACCTATAGGCTTTCTGTTGGCTACCTCAGATTTCGCTCTGGGTTCGGGATCATAGCATCCCCCCTTATAAACGAACAAGTCGTCCTACAACAGCTTGCGTTCTAATCTCTGTCGTTTTCCTACTCTACGGACATTATTTCAAAGCATGCATAAGGAACAGCGAATAATCAACAGAATTAATGAAGAACAAAAACAAATTAAAGACCGGAAAAAGGGGATGGTGCCCATTGTATGTTACAATTAAAAATTGGCCCTGGACATGCCCGGGACCAAATCAAGGAAAAGCTCAAAAACAGATTAGCAAGCCCCGTCTTCAATTTCGGCATTCTTCGCAGTATTAACAACTGCGGCCTCTTCCTCAGCAGCAGGGACGGCAACGGGATCGTAGATCACTGTATGCTTGTGAACTATCCTCCCATCTTCAACCGTGTACTTGGCATCCAACAGGTCGGTGTTCAAACCAGGTTCCAGGACCAAGGCCATAGTAAGGCACCGCTTGAACCCAGACATAGCAGCTTTTGCCACGTTCTGAGTAAGCACGGTCTTGTCCGCCTTCAGCTCCTGTACCTCCTCGGACTTCTTCTCCTTGGCCTCCTCGGCTGCCTCCGCCCTCTCCAATGCCGCCTTCAGATCCTCCTTCAGTTTAGGAAGGTCGGCAACTAGTTTGTTCTGTTGAGAAACCTTGGCACGGGAGTCCTCATGTTGGTTCTGGACGTCCTTCAGCTTCCCCAGTTCCTCCTTCAGGCTCCGGTTCTCCTCAGAGTAGGCTACCAAATTACGATCTCGGTAAGAACTGAGCTCACGACATATTTGAATATATTTGCCTTGTAAAATTCTATTTTCAGCGTCAAGGACGGAGATTTTACCTGAGGCGGTCAGTCATCTTGCTGGCTGATAGATCCCGCAGCTCCTTAATGACCCCCGCACTGGTCTGACCAACTCGGATGCAGGCTTCGAAGTCGGCCAGGGAAGCTTTTTCTTTGCCCTTATCTGTATTCTACTGTGTAGACCTTGGTTTTTTGGCAGGATCACTGGCAACGACCTCGACATTGCTCCTCTTCTTGCCTACCCCCGTGTCTTGCTGCGGAGTAGAGGAACGGACAGTAGAAGATTTTGGAGGAGGTTTATTCTGCCTTGATTTTTGATTATTTATCGCGGCCCCCCCAGAGTCGGACTTGCCCGCGTTCTTGTCTGATGGGCCGGTCCCGATGGCCGACCCAGAAGGCTTGTCTGTTGCCTTCTTTGTAGCTGTATTCTTGTCGATTGTGACCGTGGTCGCGACCCCGGCCACCTCGAAAACGGCGTCCAATTCCAGATAATCCATTTTGCCTGCAACAACAACAAAAGGATCAGTCAACGACAATGATACGCCGAACTCAACTCTACGCAAAATAAACAAGAAATTAAAGGCAAATTACAAGTAGCAAAATATTGATCCAATTTGGCTTTGGACACGGCCAAGGCCTCTATCATGAGGCCACAATGAAACCGGAGTCCGACCTTAACCATTATTCTTCCCCATATTGAGCAATTCATAGGATTTTTTATCCTCTTCGTTCAGCTTTTCAGGGATCGACATGTAGCTCTGGGTGCTAATCTCCACTCCGTCCCGGATGTAATGGTTCTGATCCCAGAAAAGAGGAAAGTGCCCAACTACCAACTTTTGGTCCTCGAAGTCGGCAACGGCAAGCTTTGCTACACTACTTAAAGCTCTAACAAAGAAGAAGTCTGACTTGAAGTCCCGGTTCGAATCATTAACAGCAAAGAAGTAAGACCGACTTGGGTTGCATCTCAGTCCGACATGCCCATGCCTCTTGCCCTTAGATTCGGCCTCCGGGGAACGGAGCACGTTGAAGAAACAGAAAAAGACCTCCGCTGTTGGAATTTTCCCGAGGCGCTCCATGACCTGCTCGAAATTTCGGACAAAGCCCCAACCATTTGGCGTTAACTGTGAATGGGCCACGTGCAGAAACTTGAGCACATTCTTCTACAACTCGGTCAATGGGATCCGAACTCCCATTGTCTCCATTACAACTCCGTACAGGAAGAATCCGACCGCGTCATGCTCCATTCACACCGGATACTTGTCGACGTCCATCAACTCCCATCTCTACTAAGCGGGACCAGAGATGAACCTCTCGTAGAAGGATAGCGGTCTATCCGGCCTCAACCTCGCCATGGTATTGCAGATCCTTATCGCCACCCAGGGGAATTCATTTTCAACAAGGACCTCGGGCTCCTCCGCCACGGCTTCGACTTCCTGCTCATCCTCAAGTTCTTCAGCCCAAGAAGCGACTTCAGCGTCCTCCATTCCAGGGTTCTCCTCAATAGTGCATTCTGAGGTCTGCGAAACTGGCCCTCTGGTCGAAGCGCCCGACCCGGCAGGAGAAGGAACGCAGGTGGAAGACAGTAAAGGGGCCCCTTTAGGGGCAAGCATCGGTTCACCCGTGGCCGAATTTCCTCAGGATTGGTTTCCCAGGCGGTTTTCCCGGGGCTCGTCTTCCCTCACTCCTGGTTCGAGTCATGATCTGCAAGGGGAGGGCGGCGCCATCACTTAATCTAAACGTACGATGTTTTCTATCTTAATTCGCAAACAATAACACGTCTTGGCCTCGAGCATCCCTAAGGCCGGACGGCTCCTCCCCTTGGAATGAGCAGCGACGGCCACAAACATGGTGGCGCCCGCCGCGACTAGAATCATAAAATACATATAATAACTGCGAAAGAACTAACCTCGGTGCAGGTACTTTCGAATGTCGGACTGAATGTTGACCTCGCAGGTGAGAATCCCAGGAAACGACGTCGCCGCTCGAAGAGTTGATCTCGCGCGGTTACGAAAAGATTCGCCTTGCAGAGATCAAAATCAGGAAAAACGCAGAATGACCAGGAAAACCTCCAACTCGCCCTTTTATAGGAAGGGGAGGTGAAACGTCACACCGGAATAAATACACCTCTTCGCAAACAGGTATTCAAATTTCCTGAGGCATTGCATGAGTATTCAAATTACCTTTTCAGGAGAACACAAGACCTATCAATGGTCCACCTCGGAAGAAGACAAGCCGAGGCCGAGTTCATTCCACCCCGCTCTCTACTTGAGGGGCCACTGTTCCGGACTGGGCCAAACCCTTCACCGGCTAAGGCCCGACCCATTTCCGCTTCTCAGGATATCAACTGTCATACTACTAAGCTGACCAACGATCAGGATCAACCCACCGTATCCAACGGTCCAGGTAAGGCGTCTCGTCTAGAAATAGAGGTTCCACCCTCGAAACCCAGATACGATTGCACGCATACGATTCACCAGAACGCTAAGACTCCACACACACCTGACCTTCTTCGAGCTCAACGCACTCGATCTCCCGAATTCGGGCACGTAGTGCTCGGGCACTCAGTCAAGCACCTCGGCACAGCGCCGAGATCGCATTCTTTAAATCTTTTTATCTCTTCATCTTTCACGTACTGACTTGAGCGTTGGAGTGTCTTGCAGGTACCCCCCACCCGGCTTGGACGGAGCTTTACCTCGGACGTCCGAGCTCAGCATTCTAATTGCAACATTCCTCATTGGAAGCAATGAAGCACTTAGCCCCAGCTTCAGAGCCTCATCTAGCCTCGGCAGCTTCATTCTAGTACTCCGGTACCGAACACCTTCCAAGGTCGGAGATACGGTACAGAACATCTTTTGATAACAATAATTAAAAAGCTAGACAACTTGAGTATATTCTCTCAAGACAACTTCTGTTGGAGCTTAGGTGATACTGCCATGAGTTCATTTATTTATTAACTGAATGAGTGTGTTACTCTCTTAAGATACATGTTAATGTTATTTGGAGTTATATTTTTTGTTTTATATAACTCTGACTTCTGATTTTCTGAACTATTAACACCTTTATGTGCATCTGTTGAAAAAAATGGTTTAAATATGTATTTAGTCCCTGCAAATGTCCCTGTTTTTCGATTTAGTCCCTGCAAATTTTTTTTTTAAATACGTCCCTGCAAAATAACTTTTTTTTAAATACGTCCCTACAAAATAAACTTTTTAAATAAGTCCCTGCAAAATACCTTTTTTTTTAAATACGTCCCTACAAAATAACCTTTTTTTTAAATACGTCCCTGCAAAATATCACAATTTTTTTTGTTCAGACGTATTTCAAAAGAAAAGGTTATTTTGCAGGGACGTATTTAAAAAAAAAAGTTATTTTGCAGGGACGTATTTAAAATTCCAACTTTCAGAAGGGCATATTCAAAAGAAAGTTATTTTGCAGGGACGTATTTAAAAAAAAAATTGCAGGGACTAAATCGAAAAACAGAGACATTTGCAGGGACTAAATACATATTTAAACCAAAAAAAAATATAAGGAATAATGAAGCCAAAGAGCGAAATAGCAGCATGATTCTGTAGACAAATCTGGAGGAATTCAAGTCACTAAGAGAGTTAGACTTAGAACCTGAATTTTGTTTTTTTAAACAAAAGAAAGGGATATGGAGCCTCGTTAAAACCTTGTGATGCAAACCCTCCTTAGGGAAAAAGCATCAGGAAGGAAAGAGTACTCCCCCTAAATTTTATTGATAAAAAAGAGAAAATATACAAAAAAACATGGGGGAGGGAGGGGACTAGACCAAATCCCATGAGCAAAAATAGTTATAACCAGAAAAAAATTGAAGTAATCCTATAGTGGTGTGCAAAAACATCACTATAACGACGTTCATCCCAACTAGGTCGGCACAAAAGTCATTAACAATCATCTGCAGCACACCAAAAATAGGATGCAACAGGAGAGCCCATTCCATCGAAGGACAGAAGTATTTAACAAAACCTATAGTTAGGCAAACCCAACCTATTCCTGAAAAAGTCCTCAGCAATGAAGCTCGGGATGAGGTTCCACCAAGTAAAGTCACTAGAATTAATTCTGTGTCTTGCAAACTTTTCAACACAAGCATTACCTTTTCTATAAATGTGAGTGAAAATCAAATTAATTCATCTGTCTAGTGAAGTATAAACAATTGTTCCATCTGTTGCGGAGCTTCCAAGGAACCACATTGCAATTCTTATAGGCAGAGACAACTAGTTGAGAGTCACACTCGAACCACAAGAACATCCAACCTTTATCTAAAGCAATCTCGATAACCAACATAGCTCCAATAAGCTCAGCATGCAAAGCATAACTGTTGCCTATGGAGGTAGAAAAACACCCAAGTACAGCAGCACTTCGGTTTCTAAAAATACCACCACAGGCAGCTGGACCAGGACACCCCTTAGCAACACCATCTGTATTGCACTTAATCATGTAAGGAGCAGGGGGAGACCATATTACCTCTTTGAAGGTTGAAGAATTTTTGTAGTTGCCAGTGACATTAAAGGCTTTTATAATCCTAAATTCGGCAACAGAGGAGGACATTGTAGATTTAGAGACATTTCTTGCTAAAGTCACATTGGAGATAATTAAATTGATAGCGTATGTAAGGGGATTGCATGATTTTCACAATAGGCCTAGACAGCCAAGAATCAGTCCAAAAATTTATTCTAACACCATTTCCAAGCTCCCAAGTTGAGTGCTCGAGAATCAGAGAGATAGAAGATTTAAAGCCAAGCCAAATAGAAGAAGACTCATGATAGTTCACCGGCTTATTGTTTTTATAGACTCTAGCTTTTAAAAGCATAGCCCATTGTAAGTTTGTTGAGGTGAAGCTCTAGCCAAGTTTTAACATTCCAGCCCTATTAATTGTTTTCATATATCTTAGACCCAAACCGCCTTCCTGAAAGGGTTTGCAAACCTTATGCCAAGCAACAGTAACAATTTTCCGAGTATTAACATCGCCTAACCACACAAAATTTCTAATCCAGGTGTCAATAGGATTAAGGAGATTAGCAGACCAAGCATAAATGCGAAAGCTATAAACCAACATGCTCAAAATGACAGAATTTACCAGTTGAACTCTAGCCATAATAGATAATAATGATCCTTTCCAGGAAGATAACTTAGCCTTGATTCTATCTGCAATAGGTAACAAATGAAATCTCCGAGGCTTTCCCTCGAACAAAGGAACACCAAGATAATTAAAGGGGAAAGACCCCTTAGAAAACACAAGCATAGCTGAGATGGCGTTGATACGGGAGGAGGATATGTTGCCAGTGAAAAATTTAGACTTCTCTTTACTAAGGATCTGGCCAGAGGCTTTCTCATAAGTGGAAAAGTGTTCCAATAAACTAGAACATCTCCGGCCATATAGCACGTGACTTGGCATACGGAAATTCCACAGGCCAACCATGAGCTAAATCTTACCATCATCCACAAGCTTGGCGATGCCACGACTAAGAACATCTTCGGCCAACCAAAAGAGAAGAGAGGACAAGGTATCGCCTTGTCTAACTCCCCTCTTGCAGCCAAAGAAACTAACAGCAGAGCCATTTACAGAAAAATAGAGCTTTGCTGAGTGAAGAATAATATTTATCCAAGAACAAAACTTCTCATTGAACCCAAAAGCAGCCAGAACATGAAGTAAGAAATTCCAGTCCATTGTATCAAAAGCTTTTTTGATGTCAATTTTCATGGTCGAATGGCCACCAAAAGACTTTTTTTGAAGCAGATTGATGGATTCAGAAGCGGTGCAGATGCAGTCAGAGCTGTTTCTACCATTCACGAATTCCCTTTGATTATCAGAAATAATGGTAGGAGCAACTAGAGCAAGTCCATCAACTTTTGGAATAAAATAAAAGCAACAATATTGGAATTAAATTTAGGGAGCAGCCAACCTTGTTGAAAAAATTGAAGCACAACATTATAGACATCGTGAGCAACAGTATCCCAGTAGTGTTGAAAGAAGAAACCGCCAAATCCATCAGGACGAGGAGCGCCATCACCATTAAGAGAAAAAGCTGCAGTTCTTAACCTCATCCAGAGAAGGTAAATTACGCATAAGATTGTCCTGACCCGAAACTACAGAAGGAATAACTTCCCAAATAAGATCATTAGAATGACAGTCGTTGTTCACCGAAAATAGATTCTGCTAGTAGTTCAAAATATGGTTCTCAATATCAGCAGCAGCTGTAAGAATACTATGCCATCCTTCATAACAAAAATCCTCTTGGTAACATTTTTAATTTTTGTCATTTTATGAAAAAAGGCAGTGTTTCTGTCTAAAGTTATGCCAGTTAACTCTAGATTTTCCCTTCCAATAAGCTTCTTCATTATTTAACGCAATCTGCAAATTCGTTTGAGCTTCCTTCTCAAGAGCAAATAAAGCATCATAAACACCTAGATTATTAATCTGTTCCCAGATATTGTCAAGTTTGGCTAAAGCCTCACTGACATTAGTGAAAACATTACCGAAAACAGTAGTATTCCATCCCTTCAGCTTTTCTTTCAAGTTTTTCAATTTCTGTGATAAGATATGCATGTGGCAGCCAACAACAGGGCTTTGCCAAACCTCAGAGACAATCCTCTTACAATCAGGGTGTTGGGCCCACATTTTCATAAACTTAAAAGAAGAGTGTTTCTGTAAAGACTCCTTTTTCATAAGGAGGAGAAGCGGGAAATGATCTGACATACTTCTAGTAAGAGTGAAACAATTAACACCATCCCAAAAATTGAGCCAACTTTCATTACAAATGGATCTATCTAGTCTCTTTTCTGTATAATTATTCCCAAATCTACTACCATTAGACCAAGTAAGTTGAGATCCCCCCTGTAGGAACATGGATCAAATGGTTCAAGTCTGTCCAAGATGAGAAATCACCACAGGAAATAGTTGAAGGAGTCTCCTTACCTATACTCATGAGCACCCATAACTGCATCAAAATCGCCTATAAATCCCCGAAGGAGTAGAGTGATTCTGCTGCAAGTTTGTCAAATCACTCCATAACTGCTTCCTAGCAATGTAATTAGTTGACGCTGCATACACTGCAGATAGGAAAAGCGTTTGATTTTCCACCACTATAGAGAAAGCCACTTGCTGATTTGTAAAAGAGATAACGATAGGGCTATAAACATTTGTGCAAAAACACCGAAGGTTCGGGGTCAAAGAGCCTTTGTCATTTTCTGCAAACAACTTTAAATTCAATTTAGAGAAAAAGTTAGAGGAAATCTGATTAAAACTAACCCAAGGTTTAGAAATAAACAAAAAAATCCTGCTTATGCAACCTGCAAAGCTTTTTTAACACTACTCTTGTGTCAGGATTACCAATGCCCCTGACGTTCCAATAAAGAATTTTTAACATTTAGAAGAGTGTTGGAGACTACCCTTAGATCGAGTCATACAACCTGCCCTTTTTTGGATTTGCAATTGCTTCTTTCGCATTTTTTTCTTCTGAGATTTAGACAAAACCTTTGTGAAATTATTACTGCTAGGATCCTTAGATGACACCTGAGATTCACCATCAGAAATATTTTCATCTTCGGAATCACTACCCGAAGCACCCGAAAATCGACTAGCAATAGGCATATCATTGACAACATTGGGATTGGGGTGAACAACTGGAGTATCTATGTCGCAACCACTAATGGTATCAGAAGTAGAAAAACTTTCAGTCCGGGAAGAGTTGTTTTGTGCAGGCAGCTGAATACCCTTATCTGAAGCGAGTGGGTCCTGAACAATTTCCTCGATAGAGTGTGTGTCATGTTGCTGCACATTTGGATTCAAGTTTTCTTGGGCCTTAAGAAGTTCAGTAAATCCCAATAAAGGATTAGGATCCCACCTGTCCCAAGGAATATTGTTGACTACTTTAAGAGCGTCCTTATTCACGTAGTTTTCAACACTAATAACATCATTGTTAACAACCTCTTGACCTTTATCTTTCACCACGAGGTTAACAACCTCTTTAGCTCCCACTAACTCTTCAACCTGGATCTTTTTACCGTTAAAAGCTTCCTTATTCACTGGAATAAGTTCCTTACTAATATCTTTCGGAACATATTTAGCAACCAGTTTTGGTTTTGCAATTTTAACCAGGGTCTTTTTCCCCTTATCGTTGTTCACTCCTGATTGAGTTGTTGATTTGTTTCAATTGCTAATGGTGTGACCGATATTCATGCAATTCATACAAAAGGAAGGCAACTTTTCATACTCAATGCCTACAAAGAAAGCATAACCGGATCTCTCCACAAGGATTTGATTTCTGAGCTTGGATCTCAAATATCAACTAGAATACGGGCAAAATGACCAAAAGCACTTTAAAAAAAATATTAGCTGTAGTTTCATCCAGACAAATGGGAGTGTCGACACTACTAGCAATGGCAAATAGGATTTTGGGACGCCAGTATTCTTGAGCAAGAACTGTTATCTGAATCCAACATTGTGCATTTGTGTGTTTTATAGTTGAGGGGTTAAAGTATGGTTTCCAAGCAAACAACCGAAGCAAACCAGGCCTTCAATCTCAAGACGGTTGCGACTGTAACCTTTGCAAATCATCAACAGAGGAAAAAGAGAATTCATAGTACCCTTTCAATAAAGAGATTAGAGCCCACTTACCTGTTCGCTGCTAGAGATCTTGAAGCTTTGATTTCAAGGCATCGATTTTGACAGGAGTATCCCCTTTTGATAGCAAGAGTCTTACGTGAAGATGTCTCTGACAACCCTCTATTCCGGCTGCGTACTTTTCCTCTGGAATGGAAATAGCCAGTTTGTCGCCTTTGATGCAGGGGCGTGGGAGTTGATTTATTGGAATATCGCAAACTCTATCCCTTGATTTAGTTAAAATCTGAGCAAAAGATTTAACAATTGTGGAAGAGTCTTTTATAACAGTAGCAGATTTGACAGGGGCGTGGTTAACTGTGATTGGTTTCTGGTTGGTTGCGTTTCTTGATGTGGTAGCATTCCCAAATTCTCCAGGTCCCATCTGTTGCAGCCGAAGGGGACCAGAACTGGCGCATTGCAGAGGCGCTATCGCAGAGATTGGCGTCTCTTTTTCGGGCTGCGCGCTGGGCAGAGGGGTTGTGTGGACTGTGTTGACTAGCACGTGTTGTAGAGGCGCTGTCACTCTTTCGGGTTGTGCGCAGGCACCCATAATTTCGTGTAAAGCTGCTTCTGCTGTGGGGAACAAGGACACGTCGCTCGCAAGTGGGCCAGTAGAGTTGACCTGCAGCAGGTCTAGCGGTACAACCATAGGCTGGCGGAAACGAGAAAAGACGGTCTCTCTCTTCGGCAGCGGAACCGAGGAAGCCCTAGCAGAGAGCATCAAGTGTTTAGGTCCAAAAACCATTGAATGACATTAATTTTTCAATTTTGTTCAAATGACCCATTTTTCTAAAACAATGAAATGTAGTAAGGTGGAATGAGGGTATGACAATGATAACATCTTGCATAAAGTGTTGAATCATAAAAGGTTTATAAGGAAATGTGTTAGTGTCGTCACTTTGTCTTATACATTGTAACATCTAATTTCCTTTTTACTTCATATTCTAAATTGAGATATTCTCAATTTCCTGTTTACTTTGTAATGCATGTTCAAGACTTTTTATTGTCATTTAACGTCTATAAACTCTTGACTTTGTTATCACTGTTTTATGCTCTACTTGATTCCTAAATGAACTATCCTTACTATTATCAAAAATTAACTTAACGTATTTAGATTCATCGACAATGTTATCCTTAACGTATTTAAATTATCAAGAATTAATTCTACTTGATCTGTTCTTTTCTTCTAATAATTCAGTATTTTTTACAGAGCCTACTTAGTATACTAAAAACTTCTATATGGATTACCATCAGATACTACCTTCTCGCCTTCAGATAGAAACAGAACCCAACACACCTTATCCTAGCACTATTGTTGTTGATGCACTTGGTACTTTTTCTATAGACACCGACACTGATCAAATCATGGAGATTTTGGAGTAGACGGCTTATATGGGACACCTCGAAGCAGCACGTTACAGTTGACTTACATTTGCAAGGCCGTTTTAAGATACAATGCCCAATGACTGTTGGTCGTGTTCGTCCTAGGTTAATGCGTTGTCCGCGTGCCACCACACATTTTCAAGTTATCTAATAATGAAAATGTTGGAGAAGCTCTTTAAGTTAACTACTCTCATGATGGAATTGTTGGAGAAGCTGTTGATAATCCAATCAAGATATTATAAGTGTATTTTCTAGGATGGTTGTTGTAATTCTTTTTCTTTTAGACTTTTTCTTTCTGTTTTGTATGAATTCCTAATTAAGTTTTGTTTGCGTTTTGCATGAAATCTTAAAAATTTACTTTCGTATATATTAGCGCACCCCGTGCATCACACGAGTTTTGATGCTAGTATATATTATACGAACTACGTTTATTTTAAAAAAAATAACCAAAAAAGGAACAAGACAACAACCAATCAGAAAAAATAATAAATATGTTACAAAATTCAAAACATATAATATATAGTATATAGTATATAGTTTATATATAAATCAAGACTCGTGTATATTTTTTTATTACTCTTTTAAAATATGTCGTTACAAAAATTGTTATGTAAGAACTTATGTGATTGAATATTACAAAAAATAATTTATATATAAAGCAGTGTTGTTAAACCCGGACCGACCTGGTCGGTCGGATCGGTTTGCCCGGGACCCGGACCCATGTTCGGTCCGGTCTGCTCATTGGATCAGATATGCAAGCAACCCGGTATGACGTCAGCAGCCTAGTGTTTGACTCGGTCAACCCGCACTTCTACCACAATTAAATATTGAAATATATCAACCACTTCCCTGGCACTCCCAGCGTCTCTCGGTGGCCATCAGAGCAACCATGGTTTGTTGGTACTGAAGCGTATTATATTATATTTACCCTATTCTTTCTTTTATTTCTAGCAAAACCTTTTTACCTATTAATTATATCTATTTATTATGTATTTTAATACTTATATATTTGTTATTATATATTACATTTATATATTATATTTATTTGACATCTAATATTTTGTATCACATTCCATAGATTTTAGATTCTATATATTTATTAACTAGAATGTTATTAAAGATGAGTAATTTTATTCATTTTAAAATTTGTTTTTAATTCTCAATTATATTAAATTTTAAAATATTGGCTTATAATATCCTACATTTTTCTAATTCTCATATTAATTGAATATCAAATTGATTGATACCGGGTCATGCGGGTAAGTCAGGGACCCCTCGGTTCGACCATTGACAACCCAATGACCCAGTGACATGCTCGGATCGATCACTGGGTCGGTTTTAATAACATTGATATAAAGAGTTAATCATGAATATTTTCACAGAGAAATATACTCGTGCAATGCCCAGATTGGAGTACTAGTTGAACACAAACAAATATGGTGCAGATAATCCTAATTTTTCAAGTTATAATAGTTCAAAGCATGAAGAAGAATGCATGTGGAAACTGACAAACATAATAAATGTACAAATGATCTGACAAATGTGGAAAATGACAAAAGAATAAATGCATAAATAATTTGCGCGTATGATCGATCGTTAACTCGAATTGATCCACCGCGCCAACGGTTCAACCGGAAATTTCCTCCAATTATAAAGGTTCCTGTTGGGTTAAGCGTATGACCGATCCAGTTAGCAACCCAAACCGTGTGCATCAGTGATTCCCGATCGGACCAGTTCAGTGGCCTAGTTTCAGTCGAGTTTAATAACACTCGTTCCATTGGTTCTTGATAGTTGATACCAAATTCTTGAGTGATTCTAGGTACAAAAAAAGTGTCCCACCTATAGCGTAATTAGTTACAACAGTAAATTTTAGGGAGAGACTATCAAGAAAGCACTAAAAAAGAGTTCATTGGGCTCTTTCTACATACCTTCAATTCTCCACTTGAGCCTCCCATAGCCAACATGAAGGGGTTGTTATCTAAGAAAGCAATAGATAAGACAGCCCCCTAACAAAACACCAGAAAAAAACATTCATTTAGCATAAGTTTAACAAAATTATTATGATTAGAATAATATATAGTTTCCTATACATGACTCAATGATTGAGAAAAAGACACTTAGTGCATTCGGAGTATGAGATGCTACAATATAAGATGATTGGGGGTTTCACAAATCCCAAAGCTTCACCTGTGAAAAATAAGCAGTTTCCGTTAAAGGAGATGAATTAACATTATTATTATACACTATAGAAGCAAAAGTAACATGTAGTAGCTAAAAAAATGACACTAATCCTTTTATCAAAAGGGCTTTAAAAAAACAAAGCTAGAATATTGTTTTATTTGACAAAAGTAATAGAAGTATTTAGGCATTTGAAATAACCGCAACACACCACAAAATGGTGTTCATTGCTTGGTTCCCATGCCAAGCTCTTTACAGCAGCTGTGACTGACCACTGATAACCAGAACGTGATAGCATTCTCCCATCCTTCTGCAAAGTGTAATAATAATAGCATCAAAAGCAATGAATTTCAAAGTTCAAATGTGCTCTCATTTACACAAGAGTACCATATAGTTTTTAATCAGTGACAATGCAACTACAGAAAAGTACCAATGCAACAGTGCAATCAAAGGAACCAGTAAGAAGATAATGTGTTGCATTAGGATTCCAAGCAACTGCTTGAACCTTATCCAAGTGATGGTCCATTGTATTATCACACCTCCCAGCAACAACATCCCACATCTTTACTCGCTTGTCAGTGTCACAAAAGGAGACACGATATTGGTCACGCAGTTCGGCCAATCGTTGCCTACGTCTGCGATTACAGAGCAGCTATAGTTCCGTTTTATTGATTGTCTTTTCGTGTCGTCGAGTACAAACACTAATGCGTTTAAATAGGCTATTCTATGTGAAAACCTAACGGGCCTGAGCCGAATACATATATAAATAAATCAAATATTTACAACTTCCTTATTCAATATTTACAACTTCCTTATTTCCTTATTCACATCCCCCCTCAAATTGATACGGGTCATCAAGGAGCATCAATTTGCTAACAAGAAACTGATGGCACGGACGAGGAACAGCTTTGGTCAAAATATCTGCAGCCTGAAATTGAGTATTGATAAGGGGAATGGATATAACACGATTATCATAGGCTTCACGAATAGCATGGCAATCAACTTCAATATGTTTAGTACGCTCATGAAAAACCGGATTTGCAACAATTGAATGGCACTTGTATTGTCAGCATAGAGAGATGTCGGCTCAGTTTGAGGAAATCCAAGTTCACCCAACAGACCAATGTATTTCAGAGCATGCCGTAGACATAGCACGATATTCCGATTCAGTTGAAGACTTAGAGACTCTTGCTTGCTTCTTACTTTTCCATGAGATTAACGAAGAACCAAGAAACATCCAACCAGTGATAGAGCGGAGAGTGTCAGGAAACCCAGCCCAATCAGCATCACTGTAGGCCATCAACTTAAGGGGGGTCCCACTAGGAAAGAATAAGCCCCGTTGAGATGTACCTCTCAAGTAGCGAACTATACGACGAACCGCTGCCAAGTGAAGATGACGGGGAGAATGCATGAACTGACTTACTTGCAGAACAGCAAACGAAATATCGGGTCGTGTGATGGTCAAGTAGTTAAGACTACCCACGAGTTGTCGATACAATAAAGGATCGGTCAAAAGTTCACCCTCGTCAGTGTGGTATTTAACATTAAGTACTTCAAGAGGAGTATCCACAGGATTAGCGGATTGGAGGCCAGCCATAGCAATAAGGTCTGTGGCATACTTATGCTGATGGAGAAATATACCCTTAGAAGTAGAATGAACCTCAAGTCCAAGAAAATAATGTAAAAGACCAAGGTCTTTCATTTGAAATGAGGCTTGAAGCTTTTGTTTAACTTCCTGTATGGATGCTGCATCAGAACCAGTAATGATCATATCATCAACATAAAGAAGGAGCAGAACAATGCCCGTAGATGTGCGGTGAATGAACAAAGATGAATCATACTAACTTTGAGTAAAAGAGAACCCAAATAGAGTGGAACGGAATTTGTCATACCATGCTCTAGGCGCCTGTTTTAAACAATATAGAGAGCGTTTGAGCTTGCACACCCCCTTAGATGAAGAGAATAGGCCTTGAGGGGGAGTCATATAAATATCTTCAGTCAGGTCGTCATGAAGAAATGCATTCTTAACATCCATTTGGTGGAGAGACCACCCATGAGAAGCCGCTATAGAGAGCACCGTTCTAATAATAGTCATTTTAGCAACCAGTGCAAATGTCTCATCATAATCAATACCATATTCCTGCTTGTTGCCTAAAGCAACCAATCGAGTCTTGTACCGATTGAGAGATCCATTAGAATTCAGTTTCACAGAATAAACCCATTTACAGCCTATGGGTTTGATATCTGGAGGGCAAGGAACAATATCCCAAGTGAAATTGTCTTGAAGGGCCTGAAGATCGTCATTCATGGCATTCACCCAACGCACATCTTTAACAGCCTGCGAGTAACAAGTAGGAATAGGTGTGCTAAAGAGAGAAGCAGTTAAAGCAGTATGTGAGGAATCAAACCTGTCTGGGGAATATCTATCAGGAGCTCGGGACGTTCTACTAGAACGCCGTGGTGCAACTGGTCCAGGATCAGGATCAGGTGGCGGATCAACAGCGGAAGGGGGAGTGGGGACCTGCACACTGTGTTTCCTGACATATATGAGTCCTGGTTTAAAGCGTTCTCTAGGTGAACGCGAGGTAGAAAATTGGGGAAGTATAGCAATATCATTCAGACCAGGAGAAGGGCAAGGAAACATAAACTGTTTATCAAAAAATGTCACATTCCTAGAAATGCGAAAACGATGGTTAGAGACATCATAACACACGAAACCCTTATGAGAATGACTATACCCCATAAATGCACATTGGACAGATTGTGCTCCAAGCTTATGTCTTTCAGTGGATGGTAGGTGAACAAAACATACACACCCAAAAGTGTGTAAGCTACTGTAATCAGGCTGAGTTTTAAAAAGTCAAAAGTAAGGAGAATCAAACCCAATCACCGTGGAAGGAAGATGGTTGATCAAAAAAGCAGTTGTGGAAAGAGCCTCCACCCAAAATTTGAATGGAACAGAAGCCTGGAGAAGTAAGGTACGTGTCACATCCAACAAGTGACGATTTTTACATTCTGCAACACCATTTTGCTGAGGGGTGTTGGGACAACAACGTTGAGACAATACACCTTTTTGCTGTAAGAACTGAAACTCATGAGACATATACTCACCACCAGAATCAGCGCGAAGAATTTTAATACTGGTTTGAAATTGATTTTCAACATACATCAGAAATTTCTTAAACATAGAAAACACTTCAGATTTAGATTTAAGAAAATAAATCCAAGTAAACGACTATAATCATCGATAAAGGTGACGAAATATTTATAGTGAGCATGAGAAGCGACAGGTGAGATTCCCCAAACATCACTATGAATCATCTCAAAACAAGTAGAAGCATGATGAGCACCAGACGGAAAGGGAAGTGTTTTACTTTTAGCTAATTTGCAAACAGAACATGAAATAGAGGCACTAGAATCCATAGGTTTAGTACCTAACAAGCCGGTCTTAAATAAGTGAGACAAAACAACAGAGTTTGGATGGCCCAATTTCCTATGTCAATCCTCACATACATTCAAAACACTAGTACAAGCAAGAGATAAATAATTTGGAATAAACTGGAGGGGAAACACTCTCCCAACTTTAGGCCCCTTCGCGATCACCTTCCCCGACACCCGCTCCTGCACAAGACAACCATCTTGAGTAAGATTAACATCACAACCTTCATCCACTAATTGACCAGCAGACAATAAATTTGAGGCAAGCCCAGGTACTACCAGCACATTTCGAAAGGTAGAATTTATGTCACCAACATTAGTTATAGGAAGGGTACTACCATCAGCAATTTGAATTTTCTGATTACCAATATAAGAACGTAAATTATGCAAGAGTTTAGAGGAACCCGTCATGTGATTCGATGAACCAGAGTCAAGTAACCATGAGATGAAAGAACACCACCATCAGAGGTAGAAAGAGCAGATAGTACCGCTTGTTGAATTATGTCAAGCTGTAGAGCACCACCATCAGAGGCACCAGTGGTGGAAGGACCAGAAGCAGAGCTAGATGCACCAGTGGTGGAAGGACCAGCTGTAGAGCTAGTGGTGGCATGGGATGCCTACACCGGACGCTTAGTCAGTCGTGGAGGACGCGTAGGACAGGCAGAGATGACATGACCCTGCTGCTTGTAGTAATTGGAAAATTTCTTAGGACAACTACGAGCAACATGTCCAAATTGTTTACAAGAGAAGCATTGAGTCTGTCGCATATCACGGCCTCTAGTTTGCACAGCATATGCAATTGTCACAGGTTCAGAAAGGACGGGATCATGAGACATGGTTCCTTGAGTATGGAGACGTTGTTCTTCCCTGAGCAGTTCACCAACACAGATATCCAAGGAAGGAACAGGGTTCCTATTCAGCAAAGCACCTCGAACAGCCTCAAATTCGGGATGAAGTTTCATGAGGAATTGATCCCATTTACTAATATCATAAACATCTTGGACGGTTGAAAGTGACGGCTTGGGAACAGCAGCATAGATAATAGCAAAGTGTTCTGTCCATAAATTTAGAAAACCATTGAATTGACGAATTACCTCGTTTGTAATTAGCGATTTCTAACTCCAATTGAAAACGTTTGGCCGTATTGTCCTGGTTGTAAATACGCTTCAAATAATTCCACATTTCTTGAGCAGTTGAAAATGATCGCAAATTATTGATCATCTGAGGATCAATAGTACTAAGGATCTAGGAAATAATCTTAGCATCTTTGACTTCCCATGCGTCTAAGGCAGTTTTATCTTCCGGCGCCTTAGAAATCTCATCAAAGTGATTCCATAACCCTTTCCCTTTGACATACATCTTGAATTGAAATTCCCAAGCAGCATAATTTTTACCGGTGAAGCGAACACAGAAATTGTCTCTTTCCTTTTCAGAAGGCATGAGCATAGGCAGACAAAACGGAACCAGCAAACACAACGCACAATACCCACAAAATAAACAAATAGAAAAAGGAACCAACCAAAGGCAGTGAGAACTTACTAAACGCAAGCACCAGAATCAAATCGCGAACCAGAACCACAAATCGCGAGCAACGAGCAACAGTAACAAATCGCGAGCAACAGTAACAAAGAATCACAAAACAAATCGCGAACAAGAACCACGAGCAACGAGCAGAAGGCAACCACGAGACCAGTGAAATTCGCGAGCACCAGTGGATTTTGCGAACACCTCTGAACAAAGAATCACAAAACGCAAACCAGAAGTACCCAGATGAAAGTGCGATTTGGGCAGAATCGCCAACAAGAGAATCACGACCAGGAACAGATTCATGAGGAACACCAGGAAGATCTGAGTATGAGCGAAGGCACCAAGAGAACACGCACAGGAAGATACCCACGAACCAGAAGAGACTCACGAAGGCAGCAACGAACAATAACGAAGTCCAGAAGAGACTCACGAAGTCCAGAACACCAAGATACCCACGAACCAGAAGAGAATCACGAAGTCCGGAACACAAAGGGAGACCAAGAGCAACGATGAAGGCCAAGGCAAGAGCAACTAAAGGAGGAGTCGCTAACGGAATCACGGTTCTGAACGAAACCCTAACGAAATCACAGGTATGATCGAAACCCTTCTGATACCATGTCACGAAAGGAGACACGATATTGGTCACGCAGTTCGGCCAATCGTTGCCTACGTCTGCGACTATAGAGCAGCTGTAGTTCCGTTTTATTGATTGTCTTTTCGTGTCCTCAAGTACAAACACTAATGCGTTTAAATAGGCTATTCTATGTGAAAACCTAATGGGCCTTGGTTGAATACATATATAAATAAATCACATATTTACAACTTCCTTATTTCCTTATTCACAGTCAGCACTGCCACTTGCAAGTACATTCGTGTATTCTTTGTTCCATGCAAGACCGAGAACTGAGTCTGTGTGACCATCGCTTTTTGTATATTTTTAAAAAGTTGTTTGTTGCTTATAAACGAGTCCGAAGGGAGTAGAGTGGAAGTTAGGGATGATAAATCCACTTAGGGTTTAGGGTTAGGGTTTTTAAATTCACTTATAGGATCAAGGTCCCAAATTTCTATGGAAGGTTCTGTGGAACCAACAGCTAAGAAGTTCTCCATTCTTTCACCTCCCTGAAGAGGGCAACCAACCCTCTCTGTGCAGAGTGGAAGTGGTCGAAGAAAAATCTCATGGTGAACATACATTTTCCGCTTCTGATAAATCCAAACCTGCCAGCCAGAGCAATACATAAATAAATAAATAAATAAAATGAAAGAGAAGAGAATAAGCCACCTCACTTGACAACACAACAGTTACCAACCTTAATATTTCCGTAAGAATGCTTCTCATTATTAGCGCCACTGCCACTAACAGAAACAATGACAGATTGAGTTGGATAAACGTCCCCGTCTATATCATCTGTGAGGTTTCTTGGTAGATATGCAAAACCACTCTCCTTATGAATAAACACAAGTACTATTTATTCAAAATATATAAAATTATATCAGGAGGAGAAAAACAAATAAAGCTAACATTGAATTGGAAGAAAGATAGATAGATAGAGATACCTTCATCCTCATCATCATCGTAACTGTCTATGCGGAGCTTCAAGCCATGGGCTATTGAAGAAGGAGACTCCACTGGGGTCTTAGAGGGTTCTCGTATAAATCCCTGTTTCACAGATATCATTTCTCACTCAGAGAAGCGTCGCAGAATCAGGATAAAGGGACTAAGAAATTTGTTGAGGAGAGAAACGGTATTAACGGTTTCAGTTTGGTGAATAACGGACAAAATTTCAAATACCAGTAAATTAGATATTATTGTCAACAAGAATCAGGATAAATAAAGGGACAAAGGAAATTAGCTTGGCAAAAATCCAGGGACTAGTTAGGTCAGTCCAATTAGTTTCCCATTTTTTTGGATAAATCAGATTCAGATTTTAGTTGACATTGACGTTTGAGGATATCCTTCTTTTGCGGCTGAAGTAAATTTTGTTGTAGCTGGGCCGGCACCATCATCATTTTTTTTGGACGGAGTAGCAATTGCCACTAGAAACTCACGCACACAACTGCAAAGTTTCAGGTTCGAACTCGAGATATCGAGTCTAACAATTTCGGTTTTTGTCGGTTGAACTAAATCTTACGGATAAGGCAGGAATTTATCTCCTAAAAAAGGGCTTCGAAAGTGTTAGACCTTGGCCTGACTTGTGGGCATATGCTGGACCAAGCTAGGCTTTTCAAAGGCCTAAGTCTGACCTCTATTGGAAGTGTTAGGCCTGAGCCTGACTTGCGGCTTGTCGTAGGCTCATTTTTCAGGTCTGACCTTCTTAAAAGTCTGAAAAGACATGAAAGTCTGTTTAAAAGCCTATTTCACTAATTTTTTAAAAAATATTACAACCTTTGACCGTTGTATGCATTTGTAAATATAGTCAAAGAAGCTAATAGGTAAATGAAATTAAGTTCTAATTTGATATCTAACAAAACTTTTAAGAAAATATCATGACATCCAATTTAAATATACTAGTTTGTATGACCCGTGCGCTGCACGGGTATACATTTTCTTTTAACTTAAAATGCGATTTTTTTTATTTGGGACTAAACAAAAGGGGCAGTTGTATATTTATGTGTATTATGTGAGACATAAAATACTTGGTACAACATCTAAAATAAATCTATTATGTTATATAATATATATATATATATATATGTATATTTTATAATTAACGTATTATTTTTTGTCTGGTGACGTGGACAGATGATATGGAAGATTCATGGTTTATAATTATTAAGATTTTTAATTCAAACATAAGTAATAGACCATGCAAATCACA
Source organism: Astragalus glycyphyllos (assembly GCA_963573325.1). Classification (NCBI taxonomy): domain Eukaryota; kingdom Viridiplantae; phylum Streptophyta; class Magnoliopsida; order Fabales; family Fabaceae; genus Astragalus; species Astragalus glycyphyllos. Next base: position 59,428,535 of record OY754312.1, on the reverse strand, counting down.
AAAGACGTCCGGAAATTTACCGAAAACATGTTACAATTTTGAAGTGTGGATTGTTTATTTAGGTGATGAATGTAAATGGGAAGACGCTGAAAGAAAAACTTTGATCTTGGATTTTTTAGTTGAGTGTCGCCGACATGTCTTGGTGCATTGGGATTCTTCGTTGCCTTGTAGCTTTTATCAATTATATGAATCTCAAATTACCCTTCTTTCTTAATTATTTTTGTAATATACTTCGTCGATTTCAATTTGGTTTTTTTTACTTATTTTGTCTAGTTTTTATGTAATACATTCAAATACCATGTTGGATGCTAAACATTGCTGATGTGCCAAATTAGGGACAGTCAATCTGCTAATTTTATTCAATTTAACTTGCTATATCTCAAAATGGCCAATATTTATTTATATTGTGTATGGAAAAATTAGAATTACTTTCAAAACACTGATATACACAGAAGTCTGTTATTGTCATTTTGAATAAGCACATGCTCTTGTCATTTGATAAACTCCAAATAAGTGCATTTTTTAGAGATATTTTTGAGTCAGTTTTATAGTAGTTATTACCAATTAAATAAATAAGTGACTTACTTTGCTCTTTATTTTGTAGGAAAGAAGATAAATAAAAAGAATGTTGCAAAGAGTTGTTTAAAGCAAAATGGGGGTGTCATTAGTGATAAAGACCGGCCCATTAAAAATAGTACCCAAGTGTGGAAGGCCCAAAAAGAATTAAGCCATATGAATTTCAATAGCTTAATAAAAGGCCCATGCTTTTCCCACACCCCATGCTACTCATCAAACACCCCTTACCCCTGCGAAATGACCAAAAGGCCATTAATGAAATGCGCATTTTTGGCCTATTCAGTTACAGGCAACCGAATTGATTCGGTTACGGGTAACCGAACACGAGTATTTTTTGAGACACGCCCTTTTTTTCCAATTTTAGAGGATTCAGGGCACCCCCACCGAATGAAAGAAAAATGCAATTTTTATTGCATCTGTTCAAAAATAGTCATTGATCCTCACACCTCTTAATGCAAAAAGGTTCAACATAGTCATTGATCAAGCCAAAGCCTTAAACCTCAAAATCCAATTTCGTTTGCTACCTTTTCTTTGTATAGAAGCAGGATTACCAGAAGGGTGTGAAAATATGGACACTCTTCCTTTACCTGAATACCAACCTTTGTTTTTTGCTGCTTCAAATATGTTAAAACAACCACTTGAAAAATGGTTATCAGAATTGGAAAAACTACCTATTGTTGTATTGTTGTAATTCAAACTAGGAAATGATTTGTGTTGTATTAGTGGTTAAATAAGTGTAAATGAATATGATATTGTGTTGTATTAGTGGTTAAAAGGTGTAAATGGATATGACATCAAATGTTGCATCAAAAGTAAGATTCGGTGGGGGTGCCCCGAATCCTCTAAAATTGGAAATAAGATGTGTGTCTCAAAAAAATACTCGTTCGGTTGCCCTAACCCGAATACATTCGGTTACCCATCCCCGAATCCGTGAAAACACGCACTCTACTTAAGGGTATATTTGGAATATTTGGAGTTAAGGGGTGTGGGGTGAGTAGGAGGGGATGTGGGAAAAGCCAAACCCTGATAAAAAAGAAATTTCAACATCTTGTTAATAAAAGCCCAAAAGCATTCAACGGATGGTAAAAGGGACCCCCACAAGACTTTTTTTGACGAAAATACCCCTAAAAAAATTGACCAAAATCGTATATATCTCACCGTAGATATATACGACTTTGAAAATTTTAAATCGTATATACGTAAATTTTATTAAATACGATTAGATTTAAAAAAAAAATCGTATATACGTATGGTTGAGGTATATACGATTTGTTAAAATACAAATCGTATCTACCTAGGTGTGGGGGTACATACGATTTGTAATTTAACAAATCGTATATACCCCCACCCATAGGTATATATGATTTTTATTAATTTTTTTAAAATTTTTTTTTTGATAATAAGATTTTTATTAATTTTAACGGTTTGGATTTGACTTCCAATTAATGTTGATCAACGGTGTAGATTGCACCGACAATATCAACGGTTTATAATCATTGACGACATCTATAAATACCCACTCCCACCCTCATTATTTTCACACAAAAATTTCAACTTCTTTCACACACACAACACAAAATTCCTATGCCCCTAACACAATACTACTCAGAAGATGCTTCCTTCACTGTTATTTTTACTAATCAGGGCCTCATTGATCATCAGGGCATCATCAACAAAGATGATGGCGACTGTTTCGAGGGGAGATACACATTGCAGTGTAGGTTTAAACACAGCACAACATTTGCAGCCCTGTAAGAGAAAATACTGCTTAAGGTGCAACCGGAGGGAGACGAGCATGAGATAGTTCGTATAATTTATCGGAAACCTGAATGGGGTGATGGACGTGTGCACTGGTGTACAATGGATGTCAAGAACGACGATGACGTCGAAGCCAGTAGTTTAACTCCACCAGCTCAGTAGTTTCTTTTATGTTTTCTTTTTGTTTGTTGTTGCAATATTTTATTTATCTGTCTATTTTTATTGGAGTTGGTTATGTTTTATCTTTTATGTAACTTTGTTTTATCGAATCAATGAAATCAAAATTTTAAGGAAACTTGCAAGAAATAGTAATAATCAACTGCTATAAAAATAGTTCAAACATAGAATCCAACAAAAGTACAAACATACAATCCCACAAAAGTACAAACATAAATGTACAAATACAAAATCCCCTAGTCACACCTCGGTAGCATCTCCAACAACCGCGTGAGGCGAACGTACGTCTCAGTGCCCATACGGATGTCGCCTCTACGAAGCCCCCTCCTAACCTCATCTGCCATAGTCTGTACCCACTCAGCATCTCCCCGGTCCTGTGGTGGTGGCGGTGCAACTGGCTGTACTGGTGGTGGTGGTGATGCAACTCGTAAGAGTCTCGGAATAGATGCATTCACATACCACTGTAAGTAGCCTGGACCAACCTGACCCAACTCCTCAACACGACGGGTAGTCCACAGAACGTCCTGCACATGCGGCAGATAGTGGCCAATCTGAAAGATGACGTCTGAATGGGCCGGACGACCAATAAGAGGGGCACATGGGATGCCCTGCACATACCCAAACTGTCGCAGGCACCTATCAGGCATGTAGGGAACTCTGATGTCGCCCCAGCTGATGAAGCCCCTGTACAATGAGATCTGGTCAAACGCTCTATCCCCCGATGCTCCTCAAAGGGTAGCCAACAGACATCATCTGAGCTCAGCGCATCAATCATCTGCCTATAATCCCCTAGCTTCAATGCATCTGTCTTCTTCTTCCTCCAGCGCGCACACAGTGGTCCGTCCTTTACATCACCCCGCCTCCTCGCTACTAGGCTAGGAAAATAGCATAAAATCCAGCTCTGAAATGCAAAAATAAACAAAATGGTTAATTAAAAACTATTTAACCAAACTCGGAAAAAAGGAAAAAATTAATTTAAAAGTTGTACCTGTAATAGGCTCGCATACCCTCCTAACTGCTGCGAAGAGTCCAAACAGGAGTAGTTCAGCGAGTCATACATGAAAGCTAGTCCTTCTGCCCCCATGCATACCCTCCAACAACATCTGCACTGATGTCCGCAAGTAAGAGCAGCCACTTAGCCTCAGCCCTGTCTCTAGTCTTGCAAGTGAAGATGATGTAGCTTAAAAGCAAAAGGATATACGCGCTGACAACAGCAGACATGTCGCCCCCCTCCATGGAATTCACACTAAGTATCTCATGCAGCCAGTCAAAACGAAAATATGGACCAAAAGAAGCTCCACACGCCCTACGAGCCTGCTCCATAGTCACTCCTAGATAAACATGTGCTAAGTGGATGGCCTGCTCTGTGGTCACAGAAGTGGGTGGAGCTCTGAAATAATTTCCCTGGATGGGAAGATGCAGCAAGTAGGACACATCGTCCAGAGTAATCGTAATCTCACCAAATGGTAAGTGAAATGACGACGTCTCTGAGTGCCATCTCTCAACGAAAGCGGAAATAAGCTCATGGTCCACCGTGGCATGTCTGGTGGAGACGAGGGGGGATAATCTCGAACCTCTGATATAAGGGTAAATATGGGGGTTTTGGCAATACCCAAATAGTCTTTGAGTAATCTTGTTACCATGGTTCCAAACTTTCAGAGTACGCTGATATGTTTGAATTAAAAATAAATTAACAAAATAAGGCTATGTAAAGCAATAAATTAAACTAACAACACTATGTAAATAAATTCAACTTACCGGGTTTCTCTGTATACGAGAACAAACATGACCTGCTAAACCAGTCAAGAGAGGAGGCTCCTGATCCTCCTGATCCTGCTCCTGATGCTCATGATGCTGCTCCTGATGCTCATAGTGCGGATGGTGCTGAGGCTGAAGCTGATGGTGCTGATGGTCATGGTAGTGCTCCTCTTGATAGTACTGAGGCTGAGGCTGATGGTGCTCAGGCATATACTGGTCCTCAGACATACACTGGTCTGAGGACATAGACTACTGGTCATCATATGGGTGCGGCTGCTGGCCCTCCTCATACTGAAACTTCGGGGCCTCTTCCATCGGCTGTTGTCTCTCTGTGCGCCTACGCCTCATGGACGCATGTCCCTCAATCCTGTGGCGGGTGCGTGTACTCTGAGCAGAGGACGACGAGGCCTGCTGTTGATTCGGTCGAGCCAACGACGCCGACGACTCCCCTCGGTACCTATGGGACACTGGGAAAAAAAACAAAATTAAAAAAAATATATAGGAATCGTATATAGATATATACGATGCGAACAATGCAATCGTATATATGTATATACGATGGGAAATCGTATATAGATATATACGACTTACTCTTTGCAGCTTCAGAAATGGGAATCGTATTTAGGTATATACGATGCGAAGAAGAGGGGAAAATTGTATATATCTCAAGAGGTATATACGATGCGAACTAAGTTTTTGGGTGGTCAAACGAATGTAAGTAACAAATGGTAAATGTTTTGTAATTTTGTAAAAATTTTAAGGGTATTTTGGTCTTTTCGCAGGGGACGTGGGGGTATATGGGAAGATGGTGGGGGTACAAAAAACCCATGGTAAAAAAAAGGGAGAATTGGAGAAACAATTGTTAAGAAGGGAGAATTGAAAGAAAGGACGGAGAGAAAGATACAGAGAGAGGCGGCGAAAACAAAGAGGAAGCACACAGTGACCGACGCACAAAGGAGGTTTTTGGGTACCTGTTCTTGACACCGTGAGAGAGCTCCAAACCAGGAAAAGGAGACAAAATACCGAAATCAGAATTTTCTCTACATTCCGGGTTATTTTAATCTTTGTAATTTATGACTCCTTATTTTATTTCGTTGTTCTTGAACACTATGGATTGCTAAATCCTCTTCTAGGGCCTTAGGTGGATCTTGCTTGATTAGAGACCTTTTTATGTTTTAATTTATACTTTGAATTCCCAATTTTTATTCCAATTAATATTATCTTATTGCTTTTATCACATAATTAGGATTGACAACCCTTTGCATGTTCATGATTAATTAGTTGATTAGCGACCGTACTACAACTAGTTGATGGACCTATAGGATAATTGAGACTATAATTAATGAATGACCAAACTTTAATTTAGTCTTCCAATCATTCAACCTTTTTATACTTTATGTTTTTCTTAAATTTAAATTCTGGCATGAGCACTAGGGTTAATTTAAGAAAAAGAATATTAATGGCGAATGACGAAACGGATTAGTAGCTTTAGTAAAGGGATTGGTAATTGAATAAAATAAGGGAATTCAGGTAGAATTAGACATATAGGAATCGAAGCTTGCAAGTGAAATCGTGACCCTAGGCTTCTCCCCATTGATCAAACTTTACAATTTAAATTATTGCTATTTATTTCTTCTTATTTTAGTTTCTACAATCACCAAACATTCGTTCGTCTAAATAATAATTAATCTTAAGTAGTTTGGTACTTATTAATTAATCCTTGTGGAGACGATATTTTAGAGATTAGATACATTATACTTTATCTATCTTAGTTTTGTGAAAAGTTTAATATGTTTACTTTAGGAATTTATATGTAAAGTATATAAATTAGATATATATATATATATATATATATATAAACTAGAATTTTTGACCTGTGCCTTGCATAGAGAGAAAAATACATGTATAAGTAAATAGTGGAATTTTTTGTGATTTAAAAATGATATTTAAACTATCAAAACTTCATGTTAATTTGTATTTTTAAGAATAAACGATATCATATTATGGTGAATAGAGTTCTTCACTCTATCTCTAAATAATAACAATAATAATAAGCATATCATGATGTGGCCATGTTGGTCAAGGCATTGCACAACTTTTGAGTCGTCTACCTCCCAGTCTCATGTCCTTTACTTACTCCATTTGCACGGCTTGTTTTGCGGAACCACAAGTCAAGACTGAGTAAGAAATTTGAAGTTTGCGAAGTAGTGTTTGTAATGGAGATTTCTAATATCAGCCTTACATGTTTTTTAGTTCTTTCACATTTTACATTTCTGCTATCTATCATTTTCCACCCATCCTACTAACTTTTATATCAAATATTGCAGTAACCACCATAGGCATAGACAATTAACAAATTCAAAAGCTCCCTCAGGGATATACCTTGAATTTCAGCAAGATAATTAACTCTTTGTCTCCTTATCTTCAAAACAATATTAGCAGCACCCGTATAAAATATTAGTCATGCAATGCAACAACCTCCTATCTTCAAAACTCATATGTTTGGAGGCAAAGATTGATACTCCAAATATAATTAACTCTTTGTCTCCATAAAAAATGACGACTTTAAAAAATTGCCTCCAAACATGTATCAATCTTATATTTGGAGTATATATTCTATTCTGATCGAGGATACACGGTTAAAATCCACTAAATACTTTTTTTATTGAAGTTTTATTCAATTTCAAAATCTTACAACACAAGAGCTAAAATTGAGAAACTGTAAGCAATAAAGCTGGCAGGCTAAAAGAAACTCGCATATACTTACTTGACAATAGTCCTACAAAAATCAAAAACTTCGATAGCCATTTGAAAACATCCACTTATGATAAAGGCACCTTGAATCCTCTCATTGTCATAGTAAACCTTTAGGAAAGCTAGACAAACATGTGAGCCAGGTCAGCAAAAGACTAACAAATCTAATAACGAAAAATAAAAACAATAGGATTGGGTATGTAAATCATTCTAAAGCCACACAATAAAATTAGGACATTAAAACATGAATGAAGAACGGTATACTCATTCATTAATACAAAAAAGTCTACCCGTGTAACCAATGCAACAATACCTATAGAATAAATAGAAAATATAACAATGCAACATCTATTGTAGAAAAAAAAAAGATATATGTAAATGGGAATTGAACCAATATTGTTTGCATATTTTTACATACCAACCAAATAATCAGTATACTTTAACAAATCTATTTGAAAGAAACAATTCTATTTTCCAATGTATAGTATCATGCAAAAGAGGGGAAAATAAAAAGATGAAAAAAAAGCCCTACATTTTCATCCATAGAAACAATTTAAATTGGAAGGAAAATTTCCATCTTAGAGCAAAATTTGCAACAGACCAAAGGCAATATATTTTTAAAACAATACTCCAAATAAAAGGGTGTCATCTAGAATTGAAGGAAACTAAAATACAAATTTATAAATCATAGAACACACCATAAAAATAAAACAGAAAAGGAAAAGATATGATAGATAATATTAACCACTACTAAAACCACGGAAATTAGAGATGACCAAAATCCCTCTCTAAACAACAAAAATCCGTCACTAATCAATTTAGCGACGGAATTTGTGAAGACTCAAGATTCGTCTCGAATTTTGGCGTCACTAAATATTTACCGAGGGATTTTGAAAATCCGTCGCTAATAGAGAGGGAAAATTTTGTTGCTAATAGCGAGGGAAAAATCCGTCGCTAATAGAGAGGAAATTTTTCCGTCGCTAATAGGGAGGGATTTTTCCATCTCTAATAGAGAGGGAATTTTTTCATAGAGAGAGAATTTTTCTGTCACTAATAGAGAGGGAAAAATCCATCACTAAACTTAAAAATTCTAGAAACAAAAATTTTCACCAATTCATTAAACTTGAAAGTTAAAAAAAAAGTCTTAAAATTACTATATGTTTCTTTATGTGAATAAAAACGACTCCACTGGGGATCGAACCCAGAATCTCTGTTCCGTAGACCAGCGCCTTATCCATTGGGCCATGGAGTCAAAATGATGAAAGCTAATATGGAATAAAGTAAGATTACTAACGATTAAAGTACAACATCTAAGTAAAAGGAAAAACCAACATAAAATAGAAGAGAGGGATAGTTCTTTAGTAGCATCTAATGATCCCAAATTTTTCCCCGTTTCCATTTCAAGTAGCAAAATTGAATCAATATCCAATCCCGGAATTCTTTATTCACTAGATCATTAGTAAACACAAATGCTCTTAAGTGTTAATTCCAAAAACCTATATAAGAGTAATCTCAATTGAAATTACACAAAAATTAAAGAAGAAAGTAAACAATGAGAAACTCACATTGAAGGATAAGGTAGTAGTTCCATAAAGCGTCATAGTCGAAAATGCTAACTCCAGATTTAAAGCAACCAGCACTACAAAAAAAACGCTTATTTGCGAGGGACATTAGCAAGGTAATAACATTCCCTCGCTAAAACTGACTTTAGCGAGGGAATTAGCGAGGGAATTTGAAAATTTGACCGTTAGCGAGGGATTTAGCGAGGGAATTTGAAAAATTTCCGTCGCTAATTGTTTGGAGGGAAAATTCAGTCAAATTCACGCGAATCAAGGAAATTAGCGACGGAATTAGCGAGGGAATTAAAATCCCTCGCTAATTAAAGTGGTTTTTAGCGACGGAAAATAGTTCCCTCGCAATTTTTTTTAATTTTTTTTACTTAAATCTGTCACTCACTCACTCACTCACTTTTCTTTCTCACTCTTCTTCTCTCCTCTTCACCCTTCCTCTTCCCTTCCTCTACTCTCCACCACCACCACCATCACCACCACACAACCAACCAACCACCCTCACTCTTCTTCTCTCCTCTTCACCCTTCCCTTCCTCTTCCTCTACTCTATCTCTCTCACCTATAAACCCTAACCCACACCACACAACAACAACCACCACCACACAACCACCACACAACAACCACCACCACAAAACAACCACCACTCGCGACACCACCACCACCACCACCACCACCTTCTTTCCTCTTCCTTTCTTCTCTCTCTCTCTCTCTCTCTCTCTCTCTCTCTCTCATACAATTTCCACTTTCACTCTTCTTCTCTCCACCTTCTTCCACCACCACCACCCACGAGACCACCACCACACCACCACCACCCACGAGACCACCACCACCACCACCTACGAATTTCTTTCCTCTTTCTCTCCACCTTTCACCACCACCACCACCACCACCACCACCACAACAACAACAACCACAAAATTAATAATATATTATAATAAAAAACTGATTTTAAAAATAACATAATAATAAATATAAAAAACAAACCATTTAAATTAAGACACGTGTCAGTCAAAATTTGAAAATTTGCACAAATTTTGAGGCAACATTAGCGAGGGAATTAGCGAGGGAAATGTCCCTCGCTAATTAGAGAGGCATTCAAATTCCCTCGCTAATTTCATTAGCGAGGAAGGTATTAGCGAGGGAACCGGTCCCGCGCTAATTCCCTCGCAAATGACCATTAGCGAGGGATTTTGGTCAGTTTGCGAGGGAAATTTCCCTCGCTAATCCCTGATTTTTTTGTAGTGCAGGAGCTAAGGAAAATGGCTTTGATTAGCTGAGCACAAACAATAGATAAGGATGCTTATTCTGAAAATCACAAGAAGCTAATGATACTCCTTCTATTAGTTTTAAGTTACCACTATTAATTTTAAGTTCCATCTATATGTCAATAAGATAACATCACCTGTGAAACATAATCTACTTGCTAATATAAAAGTATTTTTTAGGTTTATAAATTATAGATAAAACAAGTACTATGCACAATTAAGGAAAGCAAAACAGAGTTCCTAGCACTTTGGCTTTTATAACACTCAGATCCAACATAGAACTACTTTGTGATACTTAACAATTTCACAATGGGAGCATATGAGTTCATACTTTATAACACTGCACCAAATCTTATCTTCCAAAACCAAGGCAATATTCTTAAGTAAAAAATTGTAGAGTCCATCACGATTGTCACAAATTCATGAATAACATGGAAGTGGCTAAACAAAGTAAAGAAATAGTCATGTGTATGAATGCTAATAAGACAAACAAATACAATAAGAAAATTCTTAGAAGCAACCTTGATTTTGCAATACACTACCACCAATACCATCCAATCAAAACAATCAAAACAATTAATTCACTTGAGAGCATCTGAGGATATACCTAATTAAAAGAAGTGGTAGTTACCTGTCATTGTGCACTAGGTTATTCTCAAATAGCTTACTATTGCTTAACATGATATGATCAAAGAAGAGCATTTAATAGCTCTATTGCTAACCCAACCGAGATATCAGCGATGAAGGTATCCTCAGTTTCACCACTACAATAACCAAGATATAACTAATTAAAGTGCACTTAAAAAGAATGACAAAGTCAGAAAACAAAACAAGATTTCTACATATTAAATACACACTTTTAGTATTGAGCATCGAGATTTCTATAAAAAAATATCATAAAAGAAAAGTCAGACCAAGTTATGTTCTATATTGTAAACTCGAGTTTTGCACACACATTAATGATAGTAAGTCAGTTGATAAACACACAAAGACAAACCCTGATTCATTTCATCAATTATTACAAAGACAGCCCTTGCATCAGCCATTCAAATTACATATTTCTTCCGTCCAAATTAGACAGATCCCAAACAACATAAACACACACCGATTAGATCTTCACATTAACGACTATCAGTGATTAAAACAAAGACCCATCATCATTATTCATGATTTAATTTCTATGCATGTATTCATGATATGATTATGAGCACACAACACATACATAAACATACACACAGCCATATTCCAAGAAACTGTTATCGCATTGTTTACACAATTGTACCTATTTCAATAGCTAATATAAAAGATACAGGAAAAGAAAAAAAACTTCAATAAGAGAGGAGCTTCATCAGCATGGTATAAGAAGGCTTGTTGATTTGATTGATTATAAACCTGATCTAATGTGTTGTTAAATGCTATATAACTATTCCTTTGGCAATCCTTTTCCATTACCTGGTGAAACTATAATTTGGGGTCAATTGTGTCAATTATAAGTATTCCACATAATCATGTTTGTTTCAACTTAGTTCCATGATAACACTTGCATTTTTTACATGATACGGGTGACAAGTACATAAAATTTACAAACTTCTGGAATTGATAAACACAACACTTTTCTCCTACACATTAAAAACTTTCAGATTGCAATTAAAAAGAGGTAAGAGAAGAAAAAATGTTTCAAGCGAATTGATGAAGAATTGCATACCTCAGGGGAGGGCTTATTTATCTTTTCTAAATTATAGAATAAATACCTTGTTTCCATATGGCTTCTTAAAAATGACTAAAATCTCTGATAAAATTTTAAGTGGTGCTTAATAACTAGAATCAAGACTTGAAGTTTCACAAATACAACTACATTAAAACTGTAATAATTTTCACAAATACAACTACATTAAAATTTTAAGTGGTGCTTAAGAAACAGCATCAAGAGTATATATTTTCTGTCCATCATTAATTAATCAATACAACCATGAATTCATCATCCATCAGATCAAAGCTTTATAAAAAACAGAAACCCTAAAATATCCGTTAATCACAACATCAGAGAAAGAGGAAAAGTGTTACCTTGGCTATGAAAAGATGGAAAAACAATATATCTTCCTTTCACAAGCACTTCTCACCAGCAAAATCTTCCTCTGAATCCTTATTGAAAGAAGAGAAAAAACAAGAAGAGGAAAAACAAATTAAACATTACAAACTAACAGAGAGAGGGAAAATGGAGAGATGGGGGGAAAGGGAAATCGAAATTAACAAAGAGTGAGAGAGAAACTAACAGAGATGCGCAGAAGAGGGGGCAATCAAAATGTTAGGGTTTTGGTTGAATGTTAGGATTTTGGTCTATGGTGATGCTTGGGGTTTTGGTGTGTGGTTGAATGTTAGGGTTTTGGTGAAAGGTGAGTGGTGGAGGGGTGGAGGTGAGTGGTGACTGGTAGAGGTGAGTGGTGGTTTTTGTTTACGAGAGAGAGAGAGAGAGAGAGAGAGAGAGGTGAGCGCTGGTTTGTTTTTACGAGAAAGAGAGAGGTATTGTTTTACGAGAGAGAGAGAGAGGTGCTGGTTTTGGTTAAATTATTTTTTTGTGAAAAAATAAACTAGATTTTTTCAATATCAAAAAAAAATTAGAGAGCGCTGAATGCTGATGGGAGGGTGGTTAGCGACGGATTAGTCGTTCCTCGCTATTAGTGATGAATGCTTTTTCATCTCCAAATCCGTCTTTAGACTCTTTTTTGATATTTTGTGACAAATTTAGAGAGGGAATCTTTAGAGAGGGATATTTTTCATCACTACATTCGTCACAAAAATAAATTAGTGATGACTACCTATTTTCATAGCTAAATCCCTCACTAGTAGTGAGGGATACTTATCCATCTCAAAAATTCCTCTCTAAAAATAACTTTTCTAGTAGTGAACAAAGAAAACATGATTAAAGTGAGAAAAAGCGCACGTGGAGAACATTAGAACAAAACCCATTTCTCATAGCGAGATTAAGTTTGTAGGTATTCATCTTCTCCATAGATTTACAGGAGGTGGAGATTGTGAAATGCTTCGTCCTCCATTTCGAGGTGCGAACCTTGATGTGTTAGTATTTTAGATTATCTTCCTCTCACCACTCAGAACTTCAATCTCAAAACCCATCAAAACTCATCTTTGAGATACACCCAAAAAGCAATGGTAATAGAAAGAAGACTAAGGAGAAGGATCAATAGAATGAGGGGAATCATATCAACTACCAAGCCGCTGTCACTTTCCACCTCATTTTTATTATTTAATAAAATATTAAAATTTAAAAACTAAAATTAAATTAAAAGAAATAAACCCATAAACCTATTATGTTGTATTTATTAAGGCAATGAATATCGATATATTATTTTGTATTTATTAACGCAAGAATTTGAAATAATTACTTTATTAATAAGACTAATAAAACAATTATAATTTAATTTTACCACAAACTAAAATATTATAAATTTATTTTAATATATTCTATTTTGGTGGGAATAAAGTGTTAATAGAAATTTGACATTTCTGAATGATAATTACTCACTACTTTTCAAATACATCACCTTATGACACGAATATTCACACTTACTTATCCTTAATGTAAATTAGTAATTTAATTGAATATTTTACAATTGTTCAAAGGTGCACATTAAAATAAATAAATGTTAAATTAGGCTATAGGATCTGTTTTGAATTAATGATTTTAATTAAAATAATCGATTCCACATCATATATATACTTATTTATTTTGTATTAGTATGATCAGATATCAGGAAAAAAAACAGTTGTGCTCGAGAGATCAATCACTCTTAGTTGAATTCCAAACTTATAGAAATTGGTCAATAAATAATTAAAAACCTTAGAAATTTTAGACAAATATACATAACGAAAACTTATACTTCACCAGCTAGCCAAAATGATTTCAGCAATATGATCTATGACTATTTTAGGCGAATCCTGTGAACACATTAGAACAAAAGGTTTAAAAATGTTTGTTTTATTGGGAAAAAAAATATAAACATTAATAGTAACGACAATGGAAAAACTAATATATGGGGTCGTGAAAATAGATGGATTTTGACAATTTAAATTAAATATAACATTGGGATACAACATCTGGGCAAATGGAAAAATTTGGAAAAACAATATGAAGTAAAAAGGAAGAATTTTTTTATATATTCATCTATCCTACAATGGAATAGTTCAGCCAGGTTAACATTCCTGTTCAGCAACAGGAATTCCTCAGGCATATGTGCACTATATCCATTATATCCTAATTAAAATGTGATCGCAAATGAAAATCATTAGCTGAATATTTTTTCATCTATCCTAATACCCTTTATATAGTAACTTTTACACTCAGATTTGGTGGGAATATTGGCTGAAAGTGTTAAAATTCAAATTTTGCCAAAATTTAAACAAATGTGCCAAATTCAAATTCAAATTTAAATCAGCCCAAAAGTTTAAATATTTACTAAGGTAATAATACTAGTGTAACATTTCAAAATCAAATGAGTTTCTTTGTGCCATTTTCGGATTTCATGATTATTTTTTTCTACACTAAAATTTGACATTTGATTGAATAAAAAAAATTGTTCCTAACTTACTGAAAAAATTAAATTAAATTATATTAGTGAAAATTTTTGAAATTTAGAAAAGATTTTTTAAAATTAAATTGTATTTGAAAAAATTTTAGAAAAGAATTTTAGTAAAGGTTTTGCTGAAAGTTAAATTAAGGTAGCAAGAAATTTTGTGCAATTATTGGATTTCAATATTATTACTATTAATCAAATATTGAAAATCATATTTAATGACTTTTCTCAATTCCAATTGTGTTGCAGGTAGATGGACAAAATAATAGTGAGGTGAAATTATAGGTTGTCAACAATCTGGATAATTGAATGGGTTTTCTAGTTGATTCACGATTTAGATGTAGTAGTATTTTTTTTTTGCAAATAATTATATAAAATATTGTACTACAAAAATAAAGTATATTGCTAATTAAATGTCCATGATATGATTTTATTACGATGTGCACCATTAATGCATTGCCAAATGTTATATATATATATATATATATATATATATATATATATATATATGTTTATATAGTTATAGGCTTGTTTTTTTTGATAAGCAAATGTTAGTGGGGGTGGGGGAATGTTAGTTTCCGGGGTTTGAACCCTGGACCTCCTTCTTACAACTTTGCAACTCCTTCATGTCTCTTAGCTCGCCAACTGAGCTACCTTCCTGGGACAGTTATAGGCTTGTGATGATCCTATATTAAAGAAAGAATTACATTGCTGGGTTGTGAATTAGAATAATTTGATATTTTTATTTTCCAATTATATTTAGTATATTAGTTTTAAGTAATTTAGCAATGCAAAAGTGGTTATATAGTTTATGGATTTTGTAATGATTGTTCTGTTTATGATTTTTTTCTTTAACGCGTTGGCGATTATGGCTACTGATGGAAAAGGAGACGTAAAATTAATTTACGAGAATGAGCGAAGCTTTCTACAACATCCGACATACATACACTGGGAAAAAAGACAGGGAGTTTTAATTGCGAACGAGAAATAGTATGGACACTACAAGTTTTTGTTGCGTCGTTTCTTGAGACATTTAGAACAAGGAATCACGTTAATGGTTTTCAAACTTGGCGAAAGTGAGTGTTTTCTCGTTTGGGGTACCATGTGATCCCGACCTTTGTTTATGTCTTACTTGTTTTGTGAAATCATTGTATGGGATGTCAACGTTGTCCTCGTTAGACACCGCATTCAATTAGGTTCATGCGTTACGGTATCCATCTTGTTGTTATTGTTGTTATTATTGTTGTTGTTGTTGTTGTAGTAGTTGTAGTTGTTCTTGCTGTTTCTAATAGGGCACTATCGGGCAAGGTATCTCGTTGGAGCATGGTATCCCAGTTCTCATATTCCTGTTGTTGTTAGTAGGGCATTATCGGGGAAGCTATCCCGTTCGGGCATGGTATCCCGATCCTCATATTCCTGTTGTTGTTAGTAGGCAATTATTGAGCAAGGTATCTCGTTCGAGGATGGTATCTTGGTCCCGCAGTTGTTGTTGTTATTAGGGCATTATCGGGCATTGTATTCCGTTCGATCATGGTATCTCAGTCCTATGGTTGTCGTTGTTGTTGTCATTAGGGCATTATCGGGCAATGTATCCCATTCGGGCATAGTATCCCGGTCTTGCAGTTGTTGTTGTTTGTTGCCTATTGAGTCTTACAATGATTGTGTAGTTTTCCTCATTTTTAGGGATGTGTTTTCGAGTTGAGTATGGTCTTATGTTCGTATGGATTGAATTATTTTATCTGCTGTTATGCAAAAAACTTGATTGTTTGTTTGGTGTGCTAACTGCCTGAGTTGTTGTATCTGTCGATTGTGCATGCTGCATGAGTGTCTACATTTGCATGACTTTCTGTTAGGTGTCGGGTGCATGTGTGTTGGGAACGCTCGCCAAGATATTTATCTCATTCTTTCAATTCCTTTTTTTTTACAGTTAACCATCAAGGAGCATTGAAGAATGATTATTAATATTTGTATTAGAGTAGTTGAGATGCAATATATAAATAGAGTTAGGAGGATTAAAGTTAAATGGTATAGAGAGAGCTAACTTGCATTGATGTATTTATGAGAAGTTAATTGGTATAGTAGAAAATAACTCATATTATTAGTCCAGTGTTGTTGATGTTTTAAAGTCGATGTTATTAATTTAAAAGGGACTATGTTTTTTTAAAATGTTACAGGTACATGATTTTTGAATAAAAAAAGAATGATATTTCTTTTACTACGGGAAAATAAATATATTATGACCGTAGCAATTTTTAAAGGGTTAATTGATTTTTTATTTCCGATCTTAAACAACGGGTTTGCAAAAAGAAAGTATAATCTATTTTCCTTAAAAATTTCCGCAATTACGTTTTTGCCATGAAACAAGTTATAGCAAAATAGGGTGTTACATATTTAATCTGCAGGTGGTTGTTAACCATGTTGAGTGTGACACCTGCTACCCCGTTTGGAAAAAAAGTTGTGTAAACAAAAGAATTAATAGAAAATACATCTCCGTAAAAACTTTACGTCAAACGAAATAACAAGTACCATCAATGAACGCGTAAATATATACAAATCAAAACCAAAACAAAAGGTACGGTAAAAACCCCATACAACCCTGTGTTACATGTCTCAGAGCTTTTGCCAATTATTACAACTTTTAAAAACCAACAACAATACAATTAGCAGCTAATAATCTTCATCAGCACAAACTACTCCTCGGCGTCCACGTCGTTAGGCTCATCACCATCTGCTGACCCATCAACTAAACGTGTACAATGGCACACTAGTAGCCACAAAGAAGAGTGAGAAAATCACAACATAGGAAACAATTAACGGTAGTGGATACAACAAACATAACACGCATACACAAACAATCATCATCTAACTCTCATCATCGAGACCTAACGTACAGTCCTAGGACTACAATGTCAACGCAATCCTAACACCACTACTCCAATGTCATGCTCAAACTGTCACAACTCTGTCAATACATCTTGATCCATCTAACTGGGTAAGCGAATGCAATTGCCCTCACATCCCGGGCAAAAAATAGAGTCTAGTCAAGGTACCCCCAGTATTTTGTGGAACGCCCCAGCAGTGCCAAACTCAGGACTCTCCCACTCGGCCTACCCGCAAGGCCGGGTCGTGGCCGTCTCTATTACTATTCCCACAATCGTTTGCTTACCACGCCACCTATCATCATCACCATCCTTTCAGGTACGGCTCGCCTATACTGCGACGAGTCCTTGCCCATACTGCGACAATGTTCTTCCTACAACTTAAATTATTAAGGTACTACTCACCCATACTGCGACGAGTCCTTGCCCATACTACGACAAGGTTCCTTAAACATTATCATCATCATCATCATCATCATCAACTTCCCTAAGAACTCCTAGTTCCGTAAGAACTCCTAAGTTTGAGGGTATCATCAACAACTAGGTGTCATATTTTCTATAATCATCATCTCGGGTATTGCCATACAATAAGGGGGTCACAGGTCACTATAGCCATCATCTCTAGTCATAACTATTACCCCAAGTCGTCCCCGCTAATCCTACATAATAACGTCAACATTGTATCCATATGTCGTCTTTGTTCAATACTTCTAATCCCAGCTTCACCCATTACTTGACAATTCCTAAGGCTTCTATGACTTGTATTGTCTCGATCATCATCCATGGTCAAGGTTACTTGAAACTAGATTATGAAGGGTTAAACATCATCCAAGACATCCCTACAACAGTCCTAATTCATTAACAGCTTAGTCTTATTTGACTAATAGGCTCTAAATGGTCTCTTAGGTGATTTTTAATATCCAACATACCAAGAATAGTTTTAATCCACTAACAACTCGGTCTTAATCAATTAAGGGCTCTAAATGTATCTTAGATACTTCCCATTTCTCCAATCATCTAAAAACACCAACTTAATCGATTGTCGTTCTCGTTTACGCTTTAAGTCATTATAAGTCATTCTTAATCTAAATTTAATCATTAAAACATTTAGGGACCTCAATATCAACAATTTAGTCTTTTGTTCTACATTCTAACCTTGCTCATTAACTTAGAGGCAACTAAATCATGAGTTCATCTTTAGGTTCCAACCTGTGAGCTATCTAACCATATAATTTCAGCATCAACTATATCAAACACTCAATAAGGTCAACTACCCTAGGATTCATCAATCATAACTACCCAATCACAACAAAAATGTCTCCTCTAGGGAGGTTAGCCCTTAGGCTTTAACAACTCATCAACAACAATCATAGACAACCACAAGTAGGCATACCAGACATGAACAATCACACATATATAGCATTTAAACATTATAATAGGGTCCTTGCTCCTACAAGGACGTAACCAATTATTAATAAAGCTTTTAAAATCCATTGCTCATACAATGGTTTACACACAAACTAGGGATTATGGGACATCCAAGTTATGTCAATTGTACCCCATACTATCATGTTCCCTAGGTATCATCCCCCTCTTCTTACCTCGAATCCAAGCGATCACGAACGAGAGTGTGAAGCGAAAAAAACAACTCATGTCCTCCAAACAGCATTGAATTCCTCTTTTATTATTCCCTTGGTTACGTATAACAAAAGGACAAAGGTACAATATGAAATATTAGACCATAAGGACTAAAATGACCAAACACAAGGGCTTAGGAACATCCCACGAAATTATAATGCAAAAGGTTGAAGATTTGTTTTTATAGAATTAAGGACGTCTCTACGAGTGTGTAGCTTCAAACGGCACGTGATTCTTACGTCGTAGCAAACGACATGTCAAAAACACGTCTTTACAGTTTATAAAACTAGAAGAAAGTACTTGAACATGGAGGAGATGCACTTACCACGAATTAAGACTTAGAAACAGCGAGGAAAAAAAATATTTAGGCGATTTGAATGTCTCTTGAGATCAAAGGAATAAATAAACTGTGAAGCCTCTTGAGTAGCACTCAACGGTAACAATGAACAGCAAAGAACGACGACGAACATGACCTATTTTTGAAACGATCGGTTTGTGAATCTGAATGGATATAATGAAAGTACTCTTTTCAGTGAGTCCAAAGAAAGTCTTGGTTTTTCAAGATGGTAACCGGTGTGGGCAGAAGTGACACCGAAAGTTGAAATCATGGGTAAAATAGGTCGATTTTCAACTTCACCAAAATAAGAGAAGTTGTACCCTTTCTTGAAGGTTTCGACGAGGGGAATCCAAAAATGATGTCCATTTTTGCAAAAGATGACTGTAGTGGCTGGAATCACGAAAATACACTACGAAATATTGCGTAATTTCTATCTCGAAAGACTAAAGTAACAGTATAGATGGATTTATTATGTGATTTTGTATAGAAATGTGAAGTTTGGTAATTTTTGGGGATCAAATAAGAGAGAACAAGGACTACGAAGAAAAGAATGGGTTTTATAACTGTCTCTAGCGGCTGCTCAAAGAAGAAGGCAACGAAGAGAATAAAAAGTAGCGTAGGTTTAACTATGGGTCAGGGGTGTACGAGTTAAATATGGGGCTGTCTGGATTAAACTATAAGTGGGTCTTTTTTTTTTTGACACAAGTAAGTGGGTCTTTTTGAAAGCTAAGAGGTGGGCTTTATTATAAAAAGGCCTAAATCATTTCTACACTCACAAATAAACATATTATAGTTTTAAGTTGATCAAAATAATAATAATAATAATAACAATACATTATCATTCTTGTCAAAAAAACAATACATTATCATTATTATCTAAAAAATACAACTAAATGTCAAATAATAATAAACAATTAAACAAATAACAATACACTATCAATATTACCAAAAAATACAATTAAATATCAATTCTATAAATTAAAGACCCAAAACACAAATAAGTATAAAAACTTTACACTTATAATTTTAAATAATAATAATAGTAACAATAATACTAACTCATGGCTAGTACTTAAAATAAAATAATAATATACTTTTAAAATATGCTAATTATTAAAATATATACACACAAAACTACTAATATATCAAAGCATATGTACATATTAAAAAGAAAATCGAGGTGTTACATTATGTCTATAACATGTACTTGGTTCACAAGCATTGAAGGTCGTAATTCAACTCTTAGGGTCTGTTTGGGAGCTTTGAGAGGAGGGGAGGGTTAGCCTTTCCCTTGTTTGAATGTCAACAATGGTGAAGACAAAGGAGATGGAAGGTTGGACTATGCAAATTGACAATTTTATCCTTTTCTCATTAAACTTTGACGGTGATGTACTGCACTTTGTTTTTGATATATGTATTATTAAACTCCTTTTCATTGCTTACTTTTTTAAATATTTTTTACAACATTTTTTTAAATTAACGTTTTTTTTAATTCCAACGTTGCTCTTTTATTAACCAACAATCTGTATTAAATTTTTTAAAATATTAATATCAACTATCCACCTATTTTTTTGACTCAATCAAGTATCTACCTTTTAACAATTACACATACACTTTTTTTATCAAAGTAAATTATATACACACCTTTTTTTACCAAAATAAATTGGTAATACTTCAAATTTATTTATTACTATTTAATTACAATCCAAAATTTAATTAATTTATAAAATGATAATTTTAATCCAAAAAGCACATAGAAGATGAAATTCAATATTTTGATAATATTAGAAAATTCAAAATGAGAAATATTCATCAAACTCAAAATTACAAAGACATTGTTTCTGAAATAAAATAGACAATAGTCACTGTAACGCATTCTCAAATAAACATATGTCCGAGTCAACAAATGATTATCTACTTGAGAGAGTCGACTTCAAATAAACCTGCATAAACATCCATTACCTGCACCAAAAGAAAACACAAGATATGTCAACATAGTAAAACTAAAATGTCAAAAACCTATGCAAGATGAAGGACCGTCAATTGATAACAGACACAACATTCTTAAGTACACAGTCTGCAAATGTTAGGACAAAATAATTAAGTATCCAAACTGTATGGAAAGAGTTACAGTATATAGAGGATCAAATTAAAGCATGACTAGCCCAAGAATATTATAATCATAAGAGGATCAAATTAAATCATTATCTAATCATATCATAAACACTGCATCAGATTATCAATATAAATTATTGGAGAAATAATACAGATATTAACAGAAAAATTTTCAGAGAAGTGATAATTTGAACTCCAAGTATATAACAAATTAAAGAATGCAAATTAGAAACCAAAATTCACACATCAACAAGTGAAATTCACATTACTGCTAACAATTTAAAGAGTTCCTAGAATACAAGAGTTCCTAGATATCGCAAATACAATGAACTGGAATGTATGCTAATCTACCAATAGTATACATGATTATCCTCTTAAACCAGCATCGTGAACTTTGTAACTACTACTAATGAAATGCCATCTAGTGAACTTTCCCTATCATTTCTTGTTCTAATAACATTTTTACAAACTGAGAACCCGGGGCATAACTAACAGCTTCTAATCTACATAACTAAGAACTTCATGTTGTACAAATTGGCTACATTTTTTGATTGAACTTGGTACTGAGACAACCATGGATTGATACAACCATTAAACTAAGAAAATAAAACAAAAGTTTTCTGAACTGTTGTAGTTTTATTTTCTCATTGGTATTTTTTGGCTTTATAGTGTATCTAACGTGAAAGTAGATTTACCCTTTCCCTGTTCCCTTTGGCTGCAAATTCTATCAAAGAATAACTTCTTCTTCGGCCATTTTATAATCTTAAATCATTAGAGCTGCATACTGGTTTTAACTAGACTTCACCATGTTTCTCAATACACCTTCTAGCTAAACTATTTGTTTTCTCAATTCATGATGTTGGTGGGGGGAAGTAACTATAAAAGCAGATGCTGCAATGCTGCAATTCATGATGTTGGTGGGGGGAATACTACACCCCCTTAATCACATGCATACATAATTCATATACCCTCACACAAATGAGAAGCGTCGATCCGATTTGACTATGCACAATTTAACTACTTGCCTACATCCACAAATGAGAAGAGTCGATCCGATTTGACTAGTTACTACAAATATAAATCTAATCACAATCAATATTGAATAAAAACTAACTAGTAATTTGATCTCATCTAAAGCAACAATCAAAATAACAGTTATTTTCACTGATTTAACCACAAAACATCTACATGACAGTGGTTCAGTTTTGGCCTCAATTAATAAACTTGATACTTCGAGTGTTTTTAGCTAAGCCAACATTATCCATCTTGTACATTTTAAATTTTATTAAAAAAGCATATCATTGGTCAATAATTGTTACTTAAGAATCAGAAAATTAAGCAAAAGATGGCTGGATGGGTCAATAATTTTGACCATGAATAATTTCAAGAAACTCTTCAAAATTTAGAGGTTACTTCCAGCTCAAATTGTTGCCATGAAGATATCTCTTCATATGCTATAATCTTCAGCTTAAGATTTAGACAACAATAAAATCAATAGCAATAGCAATATAGTTACCACTCCATCTAGTACTACTACAACTAATCCAGTCATTTTATTTGACATAAATATGAATCTTTCAGTTTGTGATTGTTGAAGATATATACACCATGCTAATTATAACCATAGAAACCAAAGAAGCATATTCAAGATATCAATTAGAACATGTTATTACTATGGGTGTATCATTCTTTCAACCTGTTTTTTTGATTATACGACAACCTCTTTTTTATGTTAATTTGAAACGAAAGCTGATAAAATCAACACCTAGGAGATACCGGTCATCATGAACAATTCCAAGAATATTCATAAATGATTATAATCCTGAAGCAAAAAACCAGAAGCAAAAAATATATCAAAACCAAATCTCAGAAATCACAGTCATATTCACTAAAATATATCAAAACCAAAAGAAAAAGAACACCTTAATTGATTCAACCTAGTCACACCTAAATCCCAGAAATCAAAAATTGAAAATATGTCAAAGAATCAATCTGAGAAATAAAAACCAAAATCAACAAAAAACAAGAAAACCTATAAATTCAGAGATCTTCTATGTGTGTTGTGATTGTGAAGTGTGGAGAAGAGGAAATCACGAACCGGGAAAAAGAGAAATCGCAATCGGAGAGAACGATCGAGAGATGAAGCTTCGATCGAACGAACGAGAAATGGAGCTTCGATGGCGAGGCTGAGAATGGGAGATGGAGCTTGGCAGGAGAGAGAACGAGAGATCGAGAAATTGAGAATGAGAGAGAAAATTAGGGTTGTATCTATCTTTGGAATTTCAGACTTTTACTGAGGGCAACTATGTCATTTCATAACCAAATTTGGGGGAATGCGAAAATAGACCCTGAAGAGGGTTTAGGAGGGCTGGTAAAAAACCCCCAAACCTTTCCCTAATTTTTTTACACTCCCAAACAAGGAGTTCCTTCTCTATAAGCCTCCCCTTCCCCTCCTAACTCTCCCTCCCAAACAGACCCTAAGATCTCTGATTGGTGGGGAAATTATTTTGTTTGTATTAACTTGGTGTAACTGGCTTTTTGCCTCTTTTTTATTGGGGTACTCTTTTTCCTCTTTGAGTCTTTTTCTCACAGAATTTAGGTCCAAAAAGTTTTAATGAGGCTCCTTAAATTTGTAAGGGTTGGTACCTCTTTGAGTCTCCTTTAATATAGTTTTTGCTTATAAAAAAGTACCATTTACAGTTAACCAGCAATTGCAAAACGTCCACTACTACTTTCCCTATCATTGGCGCCTAATATGAATTTTTAGGTGTCCCGTAGCATGCATAAAATGTGGGCCTATGATACTACCTCTGAAACACTTAGAAAGAAAACACAATTTTGAAATAGAGAAAGATAGAGAAAGGTGGAAAAGAGAAGGAAGAAGCTATAGAGTGAGGTGACTAGTTTTTACATTCTCCACTACACCTCAAAAGCCTCATCATATCCTTATGAGTCACTATTGAGTAAGGTTAGTTAGAGACAAAACTTTGTTTCCCCAGTTTTTTAGAAATATATAGTTGCAGTAACATTATGAGTCATTGTATCGTTATGTTAATTGAGTTTCAATGCACATTTATATGATAACTATAGTTTGACAATTTAAATAAATTGGTTTAGCAATATATATATATATATATATATATATATATATATATATATATACACACTAGGGCTAAGTCGGTGCGTTGCACGGGTTGTTATAATGTTTTTTTGAACTTTATGGAGTTTATACATAAAAATATATAAGTTGTTAATATAAATTACGTATATTAAAAGTATAGTATTATATAAATATGGTGTTGGTTATTAGTTGGCTTAAGGCAACATCGTCGCTCGAAATAACTTACAATTATAATAAAATTGTTTTTGTTGAAAATTTTAATACTAACAAAATGGAATTTTAATAAACTAAACACACTATTTTTTTTTAAGAATGTAGTAAAAACGCATTGAACATTTTTTTTAAGAATATCATATTGAAATGCACTATTTTAATTCCTTTTTTCAATGAGTAAAACCTTTTTTTGTCGGTAAAAATAGAAAAAAAGTTAACTGCTATATTTCAATAGCTAATAAAAATGTAAAAAGTTACTAGTGAGTGAGTCTCTTCTTAATTTATAATCTAAAATTAAAATTGCAACTACAAATTTAATAATATGCTACAATTACAAATATTAAAGGTTTGACCATTCACATCCAAAACATATATATGAATTGATACTACCAAGTGTGACCTTTCAAATATTAAATTAAATTAAATTAAGAGGAAACTTAATTCAGCAAACGTGAAATAAATTTTAGAAGTTTCATTGAACACTTAATTATTGAAAACTTTCAAAATGCATTTTCATTTTGTTGTTTTAGTGTAATACAATATTTTCCATTATATTTGATAATAAGAAATCATTAAATAATTAATTGTTTTTTTTTTTGTAATATGAAAAAGAATTAAAAAAATATATGTTGTTCCTAATATTAAAGGAAATTTCTAAATGCATCTTCCACTTGGGATGCATGTCTGTTTTCACGTTAAAATCTTCTTTGCCAGGTTGGATTTGGCGCTCAATAATTAAATTAAATTTAGATAATTATTATTATTTCAATATAAGTTGAGGTTTAAAATTTTGATAAAATAATTTAATTTAGATAATTACTATTATTATTTTATGAGTTAGTGGATCTTTTAAATTCTTGTATGTATTGAAAGGGAAAGATTTCACCATAATTAATGTGATTTATTTATTTATTTCCAATAAACCCATAGGAGAATATACATAATATGTAGAGAAATAAGTAAACAATTTACTACCTCATATATACTAAAGCTGAATAATAATTTTTACTTTTAGAACCTCAAAATACTACAATAGAATTGAGAAGTTTTATATAGAATGTACGGGGAAAAAGTTGTTTTGTAAATTTTCCAAAAAAACCAATTTATATATATATATATAAAATAGAATATTGTATTACCATATGATTTAATTCTAAATAATATCCTTTCAATATAATAAAATTAATAATTACATACAAAGTTAATAAGAATTCTAAAAGATTAAGAGAATCAACAATCGTTGTTTTGTCAAAAAAAAAACCATCATTTGAATTGAAAATTTAACAATTATGATATACATTAACTCTTGAACTTTATTGTAAAAGGATGAAAGAATATAGAAAGGTTTTGGATGAGATAGAGTTTAATTAGCATTAATGGCTCAAGGCTCACAACAATAGTCTCTAAGAAATCAATGACTTTAACTGTTATATTTTAATAATTTAAATGAAAACATTATTAATTAGTTTGTTTCATATCCTTTAGTAGCACAACAACAGAAATATTAAAAAAGATCGACCCATTAGTAGCGCCTTTGATACGGGCGCTCCTTATAGCTAACACGGAACCACCATTAGGAGCGCTTAGGGGACGAGCGCTCCTTATTGATAAACACGGAACCATCATAGGGAGCGCTTAGGGGACAAGCGCTCCTTATTGCTAAACACGGAACGATCATAGGGAGCGCTTATAGGACGAGCGCTCCTTATTGTTAAAGACGGAATGATCATAGGGAGCGCTTATGGGACGAGCGCTCCTTATTTGCAAAACACGCGTGGGCTTTAGTTGCGCTTTGCTTAACGAGCGCTCCCTATGGTCCTTATTTTAATTCTAATTTTCTATCCAGCTATAGCGCGCGTCTTTTCTTCCTTCCCGTTGCAAACACTCTCGCTCTCTCACTGTCACGTTCCTTCCTCTAGGGCAACAAACGCCATACGACGCCGTCTCACCTCCGTTTGTCGCCGTCCAACCTCCCTTCGCCGCCGTCACCTCCTCACCCACGATTTCGTACGCTCCTTGCCAACACAACGGCGCCGTCGACCACGCCGTCACCTCCTTACCCACCTCGTTTGTTGCTGCCGTCTCACTCTCATTTGCTGCTGCTCTGTTTTTGTTACCTCTTTTTCTGTAAGTTAATTGCTCTCTCTCATCTCGTTTGGTTTCTTTTTTAGGGATTTTAGATTTTAGGGTTTCTGTTTTTAATGAACCATCAGGTAGAGGAAACTATTATTCTTTCACAGATTTATGCCCTGTTTGATAGTAGGATTTGAAAGGAGGTTGACCTATTTTCTTTGAACTGTGGCTGGTTGTGGGTGTGGCATATAAGTATTGTCATATATATGGTTATTTCTGGAGTTTTGGCTTTAGAGTATTGCCACTTATCACATTCTGGTTTTTGATATACGCAAAGTATTGTTCAATAGTTTTTTTCCTCAATCTTAATATTTCATTATTTGATGTTAGCTATGAAGCTTTTAAGTTTACTCACTAATTTTAAAGTTTTGGTATTCCTGGACTAAATATATAGGGGTATCTGAGTTATTCCTTTAATATTGTGACCAAGTTATCTAATGGATAAGATAAGCCGTTAATATTTTGTGTATTTCAATGTTAATTAGTTTAATGATAAGTATATATTGCTGGCAGTGTAAAGCACAATCCATGAAATAGATGCTGCTAAATCTAAAAGACAATTCAATCCACGTTAATGAAGAAGCAAGTTTTCCAATTTTCACATGCATATCTTTATGCCTATTATCTGTATGAAATAAGATCTGTAATAGTTTGTTTTTGGTGGTTAACACAAAAGATAAGATTCATAAAGGTAAGATTCTTTGATGGTTAACTAGTATTATTTATTCTTATCATTGTATGGTTAACTAGTATTATTTTTTGCATTTGTAATTATAGTAAAATCGGAAGCTGAAGAGGAATGAGTTCGTTGTGGCAGAGATTTAACTAAAAGTGTATGAAGTAAAGGTCCAGCTTCTGTTCTTCTTTTTAGCAGCTTAGCTTTTTGAGGTAAAGCTTTTCCGCAAACTAGCTTTTCAATCACTTGTGAGAACCATTATTATCTCTTGAAGCACCATTAATAATATGTGTCTTCATTTTGTTGTGATGATTTGGTTCATTTGATAAGGATAAATCACATGAACCATTTCAGAATGGTACTATTGATTTAGAACATGTATCTGATATAGTGTTGCTCTTTACTGATATAGTGTTGCTCTTTA
Source organism: Astragalus glycyphyllos (assembly GCA_963573325.1). Lineage (NCBI taxonomy): Eukaryota > Viridiplantae > Streptophyta > Magnoliopsida > Fabales > Fabaceae > Astragalus > Astragalus glycyphyllos. The sequence goes on along the minus strand of OY754312.1, from coordinate 59,400,552 downwards.
ATGTGAAAGGTTGGTTTAGAGGGGAATGAATGAAGTTAATTTTAAGAAAGTTATTTTTTTCTCGTGCACTCTTTCTGGTTCAACTCTCTACGCTCTCTCTAGTTTATCTCTTTGCGTTCAGGTACTTTTTTTGTTCTTTTGTATTTGTTATTTGTTATTGTTTATACACTTGACCATAACACTTATTTTAAAACTCTTCATAATTGGTGTATTTGAATGACTTTGAATGTGAGTTTGTAATGAAAATTCTGCTCTTGAAATTGATTGATTGGTTGACTTATAGTTGAAATTGCATGGAAAATTGGATTAAATGGCATGCTAATTAATGTTTATTTTATGCACAATTAGTAAATACTGTGATTTTCTTTTGAGCTCAAATAAGGAGCTCAATCTATGATAAAAGAACATAACATCATATTAGTAAAGACCTTATCCAAGGTCCAATATCTTAGGTTCAAAAAATTGTACTTTGTGTGTTTTTCACCTATAACATATTTAAGTTCTCTTATCAGGATTTTATTATCAATTTTGGTTAAATATGGATCGAAAGTGGATGTCTGCAAATCGTCTGTCGAAGGAATATGTCGATGGAGTAGAATATTTTGTTAACTTTGCTGTTCGACGATTGGGAACTTCTAGTAATATCAAATGTCCTTGTTTACGGTGTTGTTATGTAAACCCAGTTACTGCAGTTGAGCTGGAAGGACATTTAAAGGCCTACGGAATCGATCAAAGTTATACTTGTTGGACAATGCACGGTGAGGAAAGAGGTGAATCTTCAAATATGAATAATAGTACTGAGAGATGTGCGCCGGTTGACACCGAAAAATATTCATTTGATGGCAACCAATTTGTAGTACCTCATATTGGATCTCTAGTAATTTTTGTTGTTATGTTGCCATTCATGTTTTGGTACATGATGATTTATGTAATTTTGGTTGGCATATATGTGTGTATGTTGGATTTATAAATTAGTTGGAATTTGATTTGAAATTGGTTTTTGACTTGGAAATTTCATTTGGAAGTTTGTTGTTGGTTGCTGGTTGATTTGGAAATTTCATTTGGAAGTTTATTGTTGGTTGATGAATATGAACAGGGAGCAAGGAATTGGTAATAGAGAAGAAACAAAAAAAAATCTTTAAAAAAAAATTAGGCATAGGTAGCGCTTTCTGTAAAAAGCGCTACTTATGGTAAAAGAGAAATAAAAAAAAAAATAGGCATAAGGAGCGCTTCCTGTAAAAAGCGCTACTTATGGTCTAAGCGCATCTAGGAATCAGGAGCGTTTGAACAAAAAAGCGCTACTCTTGGTCTATGCGCATCCGGGAATAAGGAGCGCTTACGCTTAGAAGCGCTACCTATGGTCTATACGCATTTGGAAATAAGGAGCGCTTACGCTTAGAAGCGCTCCCCTTTCCTGTTTATTGGTAGCGCTTTTCGAGCGCTACCTTTGGGGGATTGGCAACAGGAGCGCAAGCTTTAGGAGCGCCCGAAAGCGCTACTGATGGCCTAAAAAAAACGCTCCCAATCCTCAAATCTGTTGTAGTGTAGCAATCAGTTTAACGTTCTAGTGTTGTGCCTTTTCATGCAAATGATTAATAACAACAAATAGTTATCTCAATCCTTTATTTTTGCAGATCGACATATTAATCTAAATAGTGATTAATATTTTAAATAACGAAAAATTGAATTAGACTGTCAAATTTGATAAGAAAAAACTAACTAAGTGCTCAAATTGATATATAATCTATAATAACATAAAAAATCAATAAACAAAAGAAGTTAGTTGAGATTCCATCAAAATAATAAAGTTATATTAGTGATAAAAACCAATTATATTTTTTGATAATTTTTTTAACTATTTTTAATAATTGTTAGTTTGGTTTAAGCGTTGGAAAGCAAAAAAATTAGAATAAAATTATGTTTGTATATTTGTTAAAATTTAGTTGTAGTTGCTTCTGAAAGAAATTGTAACTATAAGTTTGGACAATGCTATATGTGAAATGAAATATTTTTAAAAACGTCTGGACAATCTTAAAACCACACTTTTGAAAACATGAAAAAATTCACTTAATATATTTAAATAAAGATCATTGCTCAAAAATATATCTTATAGTCTTTTTTTTTTAAAAAAAGAATTTAAACTACTCAAATGTGTGTGGAAGTTAAAATTTTCACGATTGTTATGTAAGTTCTGGCCTATACTATCAAATGTATATATAATCTCCCTTAAGAATATAAGAGAATCATGTCGAACATCTTGAGATTTTTTTAGGATCATAGTAGCATAAACTTGTTAGGTCATACCATCCTTGAGAGCTAAAATATGTGTGCCCTATTGAGTAAACATTTCCTTTCCAATCAAAAAGTTAGTTTACTTTTTGTTACCGTGCATAAATAGATATATTTTATACATCTTTTTTAAGGAAAAACTATATCGCAAAAGGAAAGGAAAGAAAGACCAAACCTTTTAATGAAAATTTTTCTAGGAATTCAAAAAACTATACGAAATGAACGTCTTTTGATGCAGCATGTTTCTAGGAATTCAAAAAACTATAGCGACATAATTGATTAGATTTTCTCATCATGTTTCTCCCATGAAGATGCATCAACAAGCTACAACCCTCCAACTATATGCCTCAATTCACCATATCCACTCCAATTTCAATTTACTACTTCAAAAACATTGAGATTTGGGTTAAATTATGAAACAAAAATAATCACAAAGTAGAAACAACTAATATATACATTTTTAAGTGAATATTCAAATATGCTAATTTGAACTCTAAAATCTGTCCATCTAATACAATTGATGTTAGAAGTGGTAAAAAAAAAAACAATAAATTGAAGCAAGAAACATTAGCCAAAAAATCACAATAATGTTACGGAAAAAAAGCATTAAAATTAAATTTAGAGAATGGATTAGACTAATAATAAACTCTTTTGACTAAGGATTTTCTAGAGAAGTGGGAGGTATTTGAAAGAAACCAAATAGTAATAAAAAAATGTGTTTCATGGACACACAAACCTCCAATACATCTACACTTTTATAATTAAACTTTCACTCATGACAACAACTGAATTGTTTGAGATATATTTCTAGATGGATTGTTTAGACATGAGCATCCAAAAGGTTGCAGAAAAATGCACCCTTTAGCTTTCTATGCCTTTTCATAACATAAATTAAAATTAATTATACCAATTATATAATCATTAAAAACTCTAACTGACAATTGTTAATAATCAGATCTTATGGCAACAAAAAAAAAAGTGTTTCATGGACACACAAACCTCCAATACATCTACACTTTTGTAATTAAACTTTCACTCATGACAACAACTGAATTGTTTGAGAAATATTTTTAGATGGATTGTTTAGACATGAGCATCCAAAAGGTTGCAGAAAAATGCACCCTTTAGCTTTCTATGCCTTTTCATAACATAAATTAAAATTAATTATACCAATTATATAATCATTAAAAACTCTAACTGACAATTGTTAGTAATCAGATCTTATGGCAACAAAAAAAGCTAGGCCGTAAACCAATCTATAACTTTTTTTAAAGTAGCTAGACCAAATAGAAACTAAGTGTAATATTTTTAGTATAAATAAAAGAATCAATTTAAATATATTTAGTACACATCTATGTTGTCACATATAAGCACACTCTCATTTTTTCTTAGTATATAAAAATATTATAAAGTATCTTAAATAAGAAGTTTAAATAAAAAGTTAAAAATTTAACCTTAAATAAGAGTAACAAAACTACATATGTCTAATATTATATTTTTTAAAATTGTAATACTCAGCCAAACATCATAAAAAGGTAGAAATAAAGGGTTTTTTAAATGCATGGTAACATGAAAAGCTTTCCAATGTTAAAGTAGGTAGTGGCCATTTATTTTCAATAATAATTTAAGTTGAAGTTAGAAATTGACAACTAAAATTTTCACTAAAAGGAGTGCAAGTCTCCTTTACATATAATATATATATATATATATATATATATATATATATATATATAACGAACAAGTGTCATTCTAATATTCCTATCTAATTATTAATTATAATTAACAATTATAATGGTATATTAGATTAATAATTAAATAAACATAATAAAACATTGGAGATAGTATCTAAAATACAATTTAATACCATTTCAACATATCTTAAGAATTCAAACACACAATGAATTAAAATCATTTAAACTGTTAATTCAAAATAATTCAAAAACAACCATATTAAAAGAACATAATGGAGCTAGAGTATTCAAAAAGTAAAAATAGTTGAAAACATAATGTAGCCGATATTATTAAACTTACAATAACAAGAAATAACAATGACACCAAAAGCTAAGACAAGCTTGCCCTATATCTCTTCATTTTCTAGAGGACTGCTCCCAATATCAACTTTCTCCTTCATCTCTAAGGAAAGCTAAGACAAGCTAAGTTTCACATCTTTCATCTCTATCATCTTGAGCTTCATCTTCATCTTTCTCTCGCAGTTGGGTATTTGGGGGTCTCTCTTGGAATGGGACACTTGGCGCATGTTGAAGCCTAGACAAATAATCAAGAAGTTTAGCTTTTTTTTCATCCAATAAATTTCTAGAGTTCTTATTTTCCATGTTACAAATAGGAAAGTGAAGATCATAGTGAGGACCAAAATATTCATAATACTCATGTTGAGGCAACTTATCATCAAGTTCAACCCCAAGAGCAACACCAGTCTCATAACACCAACATCTTGCAACATTTCTTATTGTATAACCACCTCCACCAAGCAACAAAAGAGGAACATTAAAAGATCTCATATATTTAACACACTCAGCATGACCTTTTATTGATAGATTAAAACAACCTAATCTATCTCCAGATAAAGAATCAGCACCACATTGTAATACCACAACACCAGGCTTATAAACCTCCATCACCTTTCCAATGATTGGCTTAAACAAATAATTGTAACTCTCATCATCAATTCCATCATCCAAAGGAACATTTAGTGAATAATATTTCCCTTTACCATATCCAGTATCATGAATATCTCCTGTTCCTGGAAAGTAATCACCAAACTTATGAAATGAAACAGTCATAACCCTATCTGTGGTGTAAAATGCTTCCTCTACACCATCACCATGGTGAATATCAATGTCAACATATAGAACACGTTCATGTATCTTGAGAAGTTCCAAAATAGCCAACACAATATCATTCACATAGCAAAACCCAGAAGCTTCACATTTCTTTGCATGATTTAACCCACCGGCCCAATTAATAGCAATATCAGATTCTCCTAGGTTTAATTTTATTGCACCCCCAACAGAACCTCCTGCATATGATTGACAAAAAGAATAAAGACCATCAAACACAGGACAATCTTTACCAACGTTAAAACTTTTCATTTGTCTCAAAAGATCTGGTTTTGTTTCAGCAGTGATGCTTTTCAAAAAAGAAACATAATCATCAGCATGGAACTGGCAGAGATCTTTGTCATTAGCTGCTGCAGGCTTTTGGATTTGCATGTTTTGAAGTAAACCGTAGTGGAGTAAAAGAGCATGTGTCATTCGAATCCTATGTGGTTTCATTGGGTGTCCTTGACCATAGTAATAGTTTCCAATTTCTGGATCATAGAAATATGAAACTTTTCTCTTCACACCATCTAAACCTGATGGAAGGGAATTCCCTCCACTTTCCATTTGAATCCTTGAAACAAATTTATACCTGGGAATAAGACTAGAAAGAAATGCTGATTGAGCTAGAGAAGAATTCATTAAGATTAAAATATAAATGATATTTTAAATAAATTATTTTAAATAATAATTTTGGTTATTATAATATAAGTATTTAACTTAAATAAAATCTTTTAATTAGAAATGTATTAATTATTTAAAAAAGTCAGTAAATTAATTATTTTCTTATTTCATAATAGTCATTATTTTTAATATCAGTATTATCCTAAATGAAATCTACTAATTTTAAAATATATAAATAATATGCTTGTATTATTTGTTTGCAAATTAATTAATATATTTTAACGTATAGAAGGAAATATATTAAATGAAATCATTAAAAGCTTTCAATATGTTTTGGGTGTTTTAAAGTATTTACATTTTTAACTTGTTATGAGTCTTTTATTCAATATGAATATTAAATTCCCCCGCCCCCAAAAAAATAAATATAAATTGACTAAAGAAAACTATCATCAATTTAACTAATTTAAAAAACATTTATTTTCGAGAAAGAAATACATAGAAAACTAATTAATTAGAGATAAATATAATGACACTATTTATTTTCTTGTCCAACCCAAAATGCAAAACTTCAAACTAGTAATTTTATTAACATGGAAGAAAAGTTAAAAACATTATTTAAATCTTCCTTATAAGCTTTTATATTTATAATACTTTAAAACACAATTTTCTTTCAATTCTTTCCTATTTTGATTTTGGTATATGTATGCATTACGATAAACAATGAGCAATACTTAAATATTAGACTTCATTGCTTAAGTTGAGGAAGAGATTTCAAACATTGCTTAAGTCATCATACAGGTTCTAATTTGCAGGGAAACAACTATCTCAAACTACCTTGTTGATAAAAAGAAGCAAACATAACTATGTCATATAAATGTAAGAATTTGGTTATAAGATTAATTCCTTATCAAATAAAAAACTTAAGATGATGATATTGAAAAGACATCAAGATATACACTACATTATTTTTTTCCCACATGCTCTCTCTATTAGAGGTAATCTTAGTCAAGACACTATTAGGCACAAAGCATGGTCACAAACCAATGATTTGAACATTGATTTGTCTTGTTGTGGAAGAGTAATCATTTTCCACTAGGAATTTCCTCGTTAGTTTACAGAAAATTATATTAATATTACCTTACATTTGTTTGTTGGACTTGCATATGTTTTTTAATCATGTAAGAAATGTTTTTAAATCAATGTTTTGTGACGGAACAAAATCAAATATTTAAAATATTTTGTAAACATGCAACAAATGCTTTAATTTCTAACAAGTACCTTAAGATCTTATTGAGAATCTATCTCATATACCGGCCAACCTCCCTTGCTCCAGTGAATGCTTCTCTAAGATTCCTTGGGCATAAATCTTTAAAATTAATATTACTGACATAACAAAAACAAATATTACAAAATGGAATAATATGAAAAAGACACGGTAAAAAAATAGATCTAGTAGATCTAGATCTGCATATGAATGAGACTTATCAAATTAAAAATCATTTGGGATAATTGAAACAAACCTAGGATAATTATATGTAGGTCTTTGGGATGAAATTTTGGCTCGACTCACATTGATCCTATAAGCATAGGAATATGGTTGAGGTTTTGCCTCTCGTTTCTACAAGATACTTATGTCTGCTCACACTGTCTTATATATATCTTAGATGGTTGAAAACCCTAGTTGATTTGGGCCCTTGTATCTATTTAGTTTGGGCCGTTTAACTTTTTACTCTTGAGCACCTGACAAAGAAGTAGGTGGGATTTGCAAAATAAACTAAACTAAGTCTTGTTAGGCAAACAACATTATAATAATTTGTAAAAGCCTTTTTAAGATAATTTATGATATCAAAAATATGATTATAATAATAATAATAATAATAATAATAATAATAATATTTTTATTAATAAATAATTCAGGGTAGTTATACGACACTTATCTAGGAAAACCATTTTTGACTCGGGCATAGGACTAAAGAGGCTTGTTGGAATCAAGTGAATATATAAATAATGGTTGTTAATTAATTTTGAAGATATCAAATATAATTAGAGAACAATTTATTTATAACATTTGCACACTAATTCAGATTCAAGTGTGCACTAAAAGAAGGAAAAGAAAACAAGCAAGAAGCTTATAGAAATATTTGAAACAATAGTTGTTGTACTATAAGCGTGATAAATTCAAAGGCAACAAACTATTCTGAAGCCAAGAGTGTGATTTTATAAAGGCTTTCATCTGTAAAATTCTTGTGTTGAGAGTGTGATTTTATTTTCATTCTAACTTTGATATTGTAAAAATACTAGTAGTGATATTTTCCTTAGGGGCTTGAGGTAAAGTCCTTCTAAGAAGCTGAGAGTTTAACCAAGGTTTAATGATAAAGCCTTGGGTTTGTAAGACCTATTTTAGTGGAAATCCTTCATGTGTTTTTAAGGGATTGGAATAGCTTTCAGGTTGTAATGAACTAGAAAAAATTTCTTGTGCTATTTGCTTTAAGCTTAATTTACTTTAGTTGAACTACATTTTATTTCTAAAATTTTTTTAGAAAACTAAGTTTGGGAAAAGATTTTAGAAAACTAAGGCTCGGTTCTCCAACTTAAGAGCGTCTCTACATGTATAACTCTCCTGAAGTTGAATATCTGTTAAACATAATGTCGTTGGGTAATTTTAGAGCTATGCGCTCTCTTCGTTCTCAAAAGTGTGATTTGTACTGAAACTGGTGTCCTTCTTCTCATCGGTCACGTCACATGTTCACACCCAATAGGAAATAGTTCTCTGCCTCCTCAATATGCAAGAATTGTTCTTTTGTGATTAATTGGGGAAAAGTTCCAAGAGTTAAGGTATTTATAGTGAGAAATGTTCAACACTAAACTTGGAGTGCGAGATTCGTTTAGTCAGCTAAAATGTTCACATAGTCAAGGCCTATCGAAGGAGACCAAGTCTTGTTAAGTACTTTAATCATGCTCAAAGATAAACCTATTCTTATCATTCATCTTCGTTATCAATGAGTATCATGAGGAGGTAGTCTTTCTACGTTTGAATTGGCGCCTAACGATTTGCGAGGGCCAATTCCCTCGATAATGACCCCTAATTCCCTCGCTAACGTTAAAAAAAAACGAGGACCCTATTCCGTCGCAAAATCCCTCGCTAGTCTCTATTTTTGCGAGGGACAGGGGTTCCCTCGCTACTGTCCCTCGCAAATAATGTCATTTTTTTGTAGTGTGTCCGCTTCCGCAGCTTCTATGGCAGATGTCTTTTCTTCATAGTTCATGAACCTTTGTGATCGCCTTAGGAATGTTTCTAAGTCTCTGGGGATATGGAGTCCCACTTCTACCTCGAAACGGCTTCCTCGCAAGAGACCCGTTCTTAAAAAAAATAACCTTTGGTTATCATCTAGGTGCATTACTTGGTCGGCTTCTTGGTTAAATCGTTCCACATAGCTCCGTAGGGATTCGTTGTGTCCTTGCCTGATGGCGATCAAAACGTCTTGAGATTTAGGCTTGATCCTTGAGGTCGTGAAGCGGGCAGGGAATGTTTTGGCCATTTGTTCCCAAGAAGAAATGGTGTTGGATTTTAGCTCAGTGAACCATTCCAAGGCCGACCCTTCTAGGGTAAGGGGGAAAATCTTGCCTTTTACTGGCCCGAGTGCTCCTCGATATTTCATCATGATATCAAAATGCTTTAAGTGGGCATCAGGGTCCTTCATGCCATTGTACATGTGGAGACCTGATGGAGGTTTCTGCAAAGAGTGGGGTATGCGATACTCGTCAATTTCTCTAGTGTACGGTCCCAAACTGTGATCTCCTCTTTCTCTACGACGAGGTCGTCCCTCCTTATAGTGATCTCCGTGCCTGCGCTTAGGTTTGCTCGAGTATTCTTTTGAACGATTAGTGAATCGCTCATTAGATCGACTTCGCGATGGGGTGGGCGAGTTGGTCGACCCAAAGGAAGATTCTTGATCAGAGGACTCTTCAGGCCAGTATGTGTAGTCAGAAGTGGGCGGAGTCCCCCTGGTGGCGAGCTCCCTCCTCCTCATCCCCTAGGAGGGGGTTGGAGACCATCGGGCCAAATGTCCGCGCGGAGGTGATCGGTTTGCCCGTAATGCCGAGGTGCCTTCCCATGGAGGTCGTCTCTCCGAAGCGGTGTGAGCTCGCCTTGAGGCAACCTGATCTTCTAACTGCGTGAGGCGGTCATTATTTCGATTTAGCGTTTGATTGCGGTCGTGTAGTAGCCCTCGCAATTCGTTTACCAGGTCTACGGGTAGCTCGACCATCACTTGCTGTGTCGGGACGGTACTAGGACCTGCCACATTAGTGTGAGGCGGTTGAGTTGGGATCTCGATCGCATTCTGAAGCCGAGTTGGAATTTTAGCCACGCTTTGGAGTCGCGTCGCTGCCTTTGGTCGGCCTCGAGCTGCCTTTGGTGGCATCGTAAACGAAGGTGGAAAGCGCGCGGGCTCCCACTGTGGTCGCCAATTGATCTATACCTTTGACCGCTTTGCAGTAAAGCAGTTGAGGTCCAAGTCTTCTGTTGCTCGCTCTGCTGGTCGTGCTCCAAGGTGGTGAGAGCGGACGGGTGTACTTGCGAATACACTCCAATGCCCAAGTCAGGAGCGAAGGAGCAAAATGCTAATATGAAAGAATAGTATGTGTACCTGACAATGACGCAGTGAATGCTTATATAGCGCCCGAAATCTGCGTGCGACCGTTGGATTGTGTACGGACTCACCAGTACTGTTGATCTGGTCTGTGGCTCTTAGGTAACCTAATGGGCTGCTCTGCTTGCGCTTTTTGTGGACCCAGCCTCGGCCCAGTCCAGAACAGAAACTATGCTACATCAAGGAAAAGTTCTGTGGTGCGCCATGAGCATCCCACAGATGCAGATTAGGTGTATGTATATGCCATCTATAGAAGCAACATGGGAGAATGCTAAAGACTTACAAGAGACTACCCACACTTCAACCTTAAGGACAAGGTTATGTTTAAAGGGGATGGTGATGTAATAGGTGATGTGGTCAATTCTGTTAGTAATGATGAGCAGTAGGACGTGGGTGTGGGTAGAGGAAAAAGAAGAGGAAAAAGAAACTGAGTAACTAACTTGTGTTCCAGAAAATTTGAATGAAATAAGCTAAGTACACCTTTGAATTTCCTCATTGTGTTCCATTTACTGTTTTTTTCCAGTTTGCACATTACATATAGCACCAAGTTGTTCCCTTCAATTAAAAAGAACTAATCTTCTTAGCAATTGGAAGAAATCATAGATTGTTAGAACTAATATCTCTAGTTGTTGTATTGTAGTGTAGTTACTGATATATTTTGTGTGTTTAAAATGGAAATTAGGATAACAATATATAAATGCATGTATTTATGTGGCTACGTAAAATATTCATTTATTGGCGTGCATTTTTATTTACGGTAATAAAGATAAACCATAAATGTTCTCGGACGGCTAGAGATTACGTTACTAAGCTTTTGGCTTAGTAACTCTTACTAAATTTATTTGAGCCAATGCTCAATTTTTTTAAATAAACTGCATCCAATGGTTATTGTTCAATAAGGGTATTATGGTACTCTCAAATATATCTTATATTAATTAAATTTAATTAAAAAATAAACTAATTCCTATTTTTTGGGGATAGTTTTAATTCACACTTAAATTGCTTTAATTGTTGTTCCTATTATTTCTCCCTTTTCCTTTTTTTCGCCAGCTCCTTCCTTCCTCCCTCTTGCGTTCCTTTCCTCTTGCGTTCATATCTTTCATTCTTCATATTCCTACTCTTTCAGTTCCTCTAAATATATAAAGTAAGCATTTTGTCTGTTTCTTTTTTTTTTAAAAACGTTGAACCTGTTTCCATTAAATCAACGCACACGGTTGAAGCAAGCCATTGAAGCACGCTATTCGGTTACGCCATTGATGGCTCACTACGAGGTTGGTGAACATGAGACCAATATCAGTTTTACACGGTTACTTGCTTGTAAGTCTTTTCTTTCTCATTAGTAATATGTCCACACTCTTAATCACGAATATGAACGCATGTTTATACTATCTATATAGACAACTAACCATTGTTGTTCACTTTTGTGGTTATTAAACTCTATAACGACCCGTTGCCCATTATATATGAATAACCAAAGTTCTATAATTAGGTGGTTAGGGCTCAAGTAACCAACGTTATATAATTATGTGGTGTTCTAGATTGGGCCGAAGCCCACTTCAGTTGTGGCAACGAGGAGCGGCCCAAGCAAGAGTGGGCGAAAGAGTGAAAGCGCAGATCAACGGCGCAGACGAATCCGTACAACCATCCAACGACCAAGCATGATTCGCGCACCCTATATAAGCATTCATTTCGTCAGTTGTCAGGTACACAGTATTCACTAGTATTGATACTCTGCTCGTTCGCTCCTGACTTGGGCGTTGGAGTGTATTTGCAGGTACACCCACCCTCTTTTCCTGACCGTGGAGAACGACCAAAGCAGTAACCGGATAAGGTTTGATACTTGAAAGCTTGCATAAGGCGACCTTAGGTTCAGATCAGTTGGCGACCACAGTGGGAGCCCGCGCGCTTTCCACCATCTTTTTAGATGCCACCAAAGGCATCTTGAGGCCGACCAAGGGCCGCAACTCGTCTTCAGAGCGTGGCAGAGATCCCTACTCGACCACCACCGACAGGTGTAGCGGGCACTAGCACCGTCCCTGCACAACCAGTCACCTCAAACTTCCCGCAGACTTGGTCCAAGAATTGCGAGAATTACTACACGATCGTAATCAGGCTTTGAATCGCAACAATGATCGACTAACGCAGTTGGAAGATCAGATCACTTCAAGGCAAGCTCACACGGCTCCAAAGCAGCGACCTCATCATGAGGGTACATCAGCTTTGCGAGCACATCATTCGAGGGCTCATCGATCGCCTCCGCGCCGGCAGCTGGTCCATAGATCTCCACCCCCAAGGAGGGGACGAGGAGGAGGACCCACACCGCCAAGAAGAACTCCATCTACCTCCGATTACACTTACTGGCCTGAAGAATCATCACAAGAATGATCCTCTTATGGGTCAACTAGCTCACCTACCCGATGAACTGTGTAGTTTTAAAATATTAGCACAATACTGATCGCACAACAACTGCTAGTCCCGGTATTTAATTGTGCTATTCAATTAACCTTAGCTTTCGTAGTTTAATTTATAAATTACCAGCCTCTTTTATTTATCGAAACACCGACTGCCATCAATTGCTAATCCCAGTGAATCGTGTAACTACATTAGCACAACATCGGCCACCATCAATTGCTTACTCCCGATGAACCCTCGCTAGTACTTTCCCTACGAATCTTGGGCCTAGGATAGGGGCTCATGACCTTCTCCACCTAGTATGCTATCCTCGTTGGGTCGTCACCCATACTCGATATAATATATATATATATATATATATATATATATATATGAGATAGTAAAGATGATTTTCCAGGAAAGAAAATTTTTGCTAAAAAACATTTGACATCCTTGACTTAGGAGAAATCCTTCTATCCCTAAGGGTTGATAGTTAAACAGTTTACTGTTTGCAAAGATTGCAGATAAGACGTTGAGAAAATAATAAGTTCATAAGTTCAACCAGTTTATTAAGGTCTGGTTCTGTTTTTTGACTAACCACAACTATCTTAGCCTTTATCATGGAAATAGATGATTATAATCATCAAGAGAATTCAATAAAAAATGAAGAATTAGTTGAATATCCAAAAAAATTGGATCAATTAAATAGATGGACAATTCCATCTGTTCCTTCAAAACAAATATACAAATTTGGTATGTTTGATATTATGTCTCGCTATGCTGTAAAAACCATAGAACAAACAATACAAGTTTCTGATAATACTCAGACCATAAAATTATTAAGTAAAAAGGACTTACTTCCCTTTAAGGACTATAATTTTATCCATATTGGACTTGTTCAAATTGCTTTTAAACCTTTAACTTTATTGGGTTTAAATTCTAGCATTATGGCATATGTCAGAGATGGTAGAAGTAAAGACTTCAAATCATCCTTAGCTGCTTTAATTGAAACCAGCTTATGTCATGGTCCTGTTTATTTTGATGTTTCTCCCAATTTGAGTTTGTCTTTATCTGACAAGAATTAACTTGATGCTATACAGCTCACTATACACACTAATGGTTATAATTTTAAACCAGGCAGTGAGGTTATAGCAATATGTTATAGAGTCTATTATAAAGTGTTAAGCAAATATCTTTCCCAGGAACAACTACCCTTGTCTAACCTAATTTGCTAACTTCAAATATTGTCACAAATAGACTAATAAAATGGAATGAAATAAATTTTCCAGAGACATGGTCCCTACCCCAAGCTGTAGAACCTGAACCTATCCTAAATAGGGATATAGATCAAATAATTCAGACTAATGAAGGGGACATAGAAATAAAATTTAACCCCAAAAGAATCATTAGAATTCCTAGAAGTCTTTCAGAGAGACATTCAGTTAGCGAGTTTTATACAACTCCCACTGAATTAAATAGAGCCTCTAGTTCTCACCCAATGGAAGAAATAGAGACAGTAGAAAATATAAGAATTAGTGAGAATAAAATTCCCCATGGAACTTACCAGAGAAATCAACCTCAGAGTAGAGAATCACCTACTCAATCAAAAATGAGTTTTCATTTATGATGACAGAACTCATAGACTTCTCCCTAGGGAGCAAGATGAGAGAACTCATTAATAATGAGTTCCAACATGATAGAAATGCCCAATTTAGACAGTGGTATTTTAAAAAGTTCTCATCCCCTGAACTTAATAGGTTCAAAGATGATTATTATGAAGAGTTAACTATACCTCAGAATTATATTCCTATTGTTAAATGGTTTGTAAATTATTTTAATAATAAAATTAAAAATGAAATTTTGGTTCTTCAATCAAAAATGTGGGAGACCACTAAAGGAGAAAAAATCAGTTCCCTTTTTCCTCCTAAACAAACTATTACTTCAGGCCAAAATACTGAAGCCAATGCTTTTCTCACTTTGCAGAAAATAGAAAGTAACCATGTTACTATCAAAGAATTGAATTCCATAGTTAGATCCCAGAACTATACAAATGCTTTTCTTATATGTCTAGGGGAGCAATTTATTTCTCTTGAAAAGGATTTATTATCTTTAAAGGACGTAGTTGAAAAACAAATTTCTCAACAAAAATTAATTTTGAAACAAATCGGTGAGTCGAAATCCCCTATAATTACTGAAACTCCCATAATTCAACCTCCTCTATCAGTAGAAGCTTTTAGAATGAAGGATAATAATACTGAGTTTACTCGTATTTTAGAGCAAAAATTAAAGGATTTAAAATTGAATGTTTTATCCCAAAAGGATAATTTAAACATTTATGAAAATAGTTCAGAAGAAAGTGAAAGTATCAGTAATATTGATAAGTTGACTAGAATGTTTAGTAATCAAGATATTAATAAAAATGATAGTATTAACCCGGTATATACTTCTAAATCCATAGAGAAGTATTATTATAAAAGGCCTTCTCCTCAAGACCTTCTTTTTGAAGAGAATGAACCATACCAGAATTCCTACTCTGGCAAAGCCATTTATGAATGGAATATTGATGGCCTAAATGACAAACAAATAATAGATACTATACATAGAATGATTAAGTATTCCACTGTTTGTAAACAGCATGGAAACTTTGACAGTTCCATAGCATCCTTTATAGCTACTGGTTTCGTTGGCCAATTAAGAGGCTGGTGGGATCATTATCTCACGGATACCCAAAAGAAAGAAATTCTTTCTCATAAGAAAGAAATTAAAATTGAAGAAAATACTAGCAATATTACTTCCACCTCTGGTGAGGAAGATGCTGTTTATACCTTATGTCTTTCCATCTTACAACATTTTGTAGGAACCAATATTCCAATAGGAGAAAAATTACAAACTCTCCTTCAGAAATTAAGATGTCCCCTCTTTAACCCATTTTAGATGGTATAAAGATACTTTCTTGTCAAGGGTTTTTCAATTAAACAACCCTAACTCTACTCACTGGAAGTCTAAATTTGTAGATGGTCTACCTTATCTTTTTGCTGAAAAAATCAGACAATCTTTGAGAATAAAAAGTGATGGCATTAATATTAATTATGCTGACTTGACCTATGGCCAAATTATTAGTACTTGTATCAACGAAGGATTGGCTCTATGTAATGACATAAAGCTAAAAAATCAATTAAAAAAGAAAAAGCTATATGAAAAAGCCCAATTAGGTGAGTTCTGTGAACAATTTGCTTTTGATATTGATAAGCCTCCAGGCTTAAAAGATAAGAAACAAAGGACTATTAATAATAGGTTTTATAAAAAGAATAAAGACAAGGCGAATGGATTTTATAAATCTCCTCAAAAGAAAAGATATAAAAGAAATTATTATAAAAATAAGCCCAAGGACAAGCCCTACCAAAGCAAAGGCAAAAGAAAAGCCAAAAAATTGGACATTACTTGCCATAACTGCGGCAAGATGGGACATTATGCCAATCAATGTTGGACCAAAAAATCCCTGAATGACATTGAGGACGACCAATTAAGGACCCAATTGGAAAAAATCTTATTAATTAGTTCTGAATCAGAACAAGAATCTTCAAATGAAGATATAGAGGTTATCAATGATACCTCTTCGGAGTCTTCTTCTACTGACAATAATGATTGTCAATGCAATGAACTAAATTATTGGAAATCCATTGTTGATATGAATGGATTAAATGTTCTCACAGCAGAACAAGATGAAGCCTTAAAGGCTTTAGAAACTATTTCAGATAATGATCTGAAAAGAAAAATGATCAATTTCCGAATAAAGGAAAATGCAAAGAAAGAATCTCCTCTAATCATAGAGGCACCGTACCAAATAGGTGAGGTATTATCAAGGTTTAGACAATCCAATATTAAAGAAACACCTGTTTCTACCATGGATTTGAAAAGAGAAATAAATCTCTTAAAATCTGAAATATCTCAGATTAAAAAAGATAATAATATCTTGTCCCAGAGAATATCTTTATTAGAAATTCCAAAACAAATTGAAGGAATCCCTTCCAACGTGGAAGATATCACTTCCACTAGTAATAACTATTTATCTCTTTTAGATAGAGTAACTTCACAAAAATGGTTTGTCAAAGTAACTCTAGTTATTAGCAGAAATTTTATTTTGGAAAATGAAATAGCTCTAATAGATAGCGGAGCTGATCTTAATTGCATACAAGAGGGAATTATCCCTACTAAGTATTTTTCGAAAACCACACAAGCCTTAACTCAGGCTGGTGGGGATAGGTTACAAGTTAATTATAAACTATCTACCGCATATATTTGCAATCAAGATGTTTGTTTACCGACATCGTTCATTTTAGTCAAAAATTTGACACATAGGATTATACTAGGAACTCCCTTTTTGCATAATATCATGCCTCTGATAAATATTGATCAAAATGGTATTACCACCATTATTAATAATAAAAAAATTATTTTTGAATTTATTACCGATCCTCAAACTAGGATGTTAAATGAGGTTAAAGATATTCTCCTCAATAAAGAAAAACAATTATGTTTTCTTAAAAGTGAAATAAGTATTCTCAATATTAATGATCACCTTAGTAAAGATGAGACTAAGAGACAAATTAAAATTATTGAACGACAGTTCAAGACTGAGGTGTGTGATGATCTACCTAGTGCTTTTTGGAATAGAAAGCAGCACATCGTTTTTCTACCCTACGTAGATGACTTCAAAGAGAGTCAAATTCCTACCAAGGCTAGACCAGCCCAAATTAATCAAGAATATCTTGATCTTTGTAAAAAGGAAATTAATTCCCTTTTAGAAAAAGGTTTAATTAGAAAATCCAAATCACCTTGGAGTTGTACAGCCTTTTATGTTAATAAGAATGCTGAACAGGAACGAGGTGTTCCCAGATTAGTTATTAATTACAAACCCCTTAATAAGGTTTTAAAATGGATAAGATATCCAATTCCTAATAAAAAGGAATTATTAGATAGGCTTAACAATGCTTTGATCTTTTCAAAATTTGATATGAAATCAGGATATTGGCAAATACAGATCAATGAATCTGACAAATACAAAACAGCTTTTACAGTCCCTTTTGGACACTTTGAATGGAACGTCCTTCCTTTTGGACTTAAAAATGCTCCTTCTGAATTCCAGAATATCATGAATGATATTTTTAATCCTTATTCCGATTTCATGATCGTTTATATTGACGACGTGTTAGTCTTCTCAAAATCCATAGACCAACACATGAAACAATTGAAGATTTTTAAAAATTTAGTTAGACACAATGGTCTAGTTTTATCTGCCCCTAAAATGAAATTGTTCCAAACAAGGACAAGGTTTTTGGGCCATGAAATAGATCAAGGAACAATAGTTCCTATCAGCAGGAGCATAGAGTTTGCTTCAAAATTCCCCAATATCATTATCGATAAGAAACAGCTCCAAAGATTTCTAGGAAGCTTAAATTATATTTCTCATTACTATGAAAATCTATCACAGAATACAGCTATCCTTTACAGTAGACTTAGAAAAAATCCAGGGCCTTGGACAGAAGAACATTCCCTAGCTGTCCAAAGGATTAAAAATAAGGTTAAATGTCTACCTTGTTTGAATTTAGCAAACCCAAAGCTTTTCAAAATAGTTGAAACAGATGCCTCATATATTGGATATCGAGGTATCTTAAAACAGGTTACCCCAGATAACAATAAAGAGGTATTAGTAAGATTCTCGTCTGAAAAATGGAATCTAACACAGTCGAAATATTCGACTATTAAAAAAGAAATGCTCTCCATTATTAAATGCATTTCTAAATTTCAGGATGACTTATTAAATCAAAAATTCTTGCTAAGAATTGATTGCAGTTCAGCTAAATCAATTATTGAAAAAGATGTTAAAAATCTTGTAGCAAAACAAATTTTTGCAAACTGGCAAGCCCAATTATCAGTTTTTGAATTTGATATTCAATATATTAAAGGAGAAAATAATTCTCTTGCTGACTATTTAACCCGTGAATTCCTGCAGGGTGAATGACTACCCCCAATACGGGAAGAGGTCGTGGCTATGGCCGTGGCCGAGGCCGTGGGAGCAGCAATATGCTGCCCTACCAAGAGACAAACATTCCTCTAATAGGGGATTGGACTACAGTCCACAGGACAAGAAATCTGCAGCAATTGCCTGCGCCCCCAAGGAAAGAAGATATTCCGTCTTCCTCAACAGGTAAAACGCCATCTTACAAAGAGGCAACGGTTAATGAACCTCATGAAGTAACAGAGTATTTTGAAAACCTTGTTACAGAAGACATTATGTATGTCGAAGAAGAAGACATAAACTTGGCCCCTAATGATGGGTGGTCATTCAAAACAAGATACCTCGAATCAAGAGGATATCCTGGACTCTATGGTAAGTCTAGACCCCATTTGGAAATATTATTATTAGCCACTGAATCAGTGACAATTACCCATCACCACCAATATAATAACCCAGAAAGTTTTATAAACTTCAGCAAGTGCCATATTAATAAGGTACTGTCACCCAGAGAATGGGGATTAAATCCTAATGGAGAAAAGGCAATAAAAATTGCCGAAGGGAAATATGTATATTTTAACTATTGGGATTATATCCAAGCTTTTTCATTAGCTTTCTATTATCAAAATCCAAAGAACAAGCATTCTTGGTTCTTTAGTATCAACCCAGAAGTGGTTGAGAAACCTATACCAAATTGGTTTTATAATTGGTGGATGAAATTTGGCCCTTCTCTGGAAATCTTGCCAGAAGATATACTACACTTATATGATAATTGGTGCAATCATAGCCCCTTAATTCTGAAGAATGCTTCTAAACTGATTTCAGGACAAGGTCCGTGTTTATATTTTATTAAATTCCAGATCCCATGGATATGGAGATGGACTATTACTATAGCCCAGGATAACCACAGTATCCCTGTTATTAGGAGAAATTTCTTCTACAAATGGTGGAGTAGAATGGCTACCGAAGACCTTCAATACATGGAGGCCAAGATCGAAACAGCAATAGCTGATGACCAATGCAAAACAAAAGAACAAAGTTCTCAAGAACTCTCAATAATTTTTTAGATTGGCTATTGATAGAAATGCCCAATTTAGACAGTGGTATTTTAAAAAGTTCTCATCCCCTGAACTTAATAGGTTCAAAGATGATTTTTATGAAGAGTTAACTATAACTCAGAATTATATTCCTTTTGTTAAATGGTTTGTAAATTATTTTAATAATAAAATTAAAAATGAATTTTTGGTTCTTCAATCAAAAACGTGGGAGACCACTAAAGGAGAAAAATCAGTTCCCTTTTTCCTCCTAAACAAACTATTACTTTAGGCCAAAATGCTGAAGCCAATGCTTTTCTCACTTTGCAGAAAATAGAAAGTAACCATGTTACTATCAAAGAATTGAATTCCATAGTTAGATCCCAGAACTATACAAATGCTTTTCTTATATGTCTAGGGGAGCAATTTATTTCTCTTGAAAAGGATTTATTATCTTTAAAGGACGTAGTTGAAAAACAAATTTCTCAACAAAAATTAATTTTGGAACAAATAGGTGAGTCGAAAGCCCCTATAATTACTGAAACTCACATAATTCAACCTCCTCTATCAGTAGAAGGTTTTAGAATGAAGGATAATAATACTGAGTTTACTCGTATTTTAGAGCAAAAATTAAAGGATTAAAAATTGAATGTTTTATCCCAAAAGGATAATTTAAACATTTATGAAAATAGTTCAGAAGAAAGTGAAAGTATCAGTAATATTGATAAGTTGACTAGAATGTTTAGTAATCAAGATATTAATAAAAATGATAGTATTAACCCGGTATATACTTCTAAATCCATAGAGAAGTATTATTATAAAAGGCCTTCTCCTCAAGACCTTCTTTTTGAAGAGAATGAACCATACCAGAATTCCTACTCTGGCAAAGCCATTTATGAATGGAATATTGATGGCCTAAATGACAAACAAATAATAGATACTATACATAGAATGATTATGTATTCCACTGTTTGTAAACAGCATGGAAACTTTGACAGTTCCATAGCATCCTTTATAGCTACTGGTTTCGTTGGCCAATTAAGAGGCTGGTGGGATCATTATCTCACAGATACCCAAAAGAAAGAAATTCTTTCTCATAAGAAAGAAATTAAAATTGAAGAAAATACTAGCAATATTACTTCCACCTCTGGTGAGGAAGATGTTGTTTATACCTTATGTCTTTCCATCTTACAACATTTTGTAGGAACCAATATTCCTATGGGAGAAAAATTACAAACTCTCCTTCAGAATTTAAGATGTCCCTCTTTAACCCATTTTAGATGGTATAAAGATACTTTCTTGTCAAGGGTTTTTCAATTAAACAACCCTAACTCTACTCACTGGAAGTCTAAATTTGTAGATGGTCTACCTTATCTTTTTGCTAAAAAAATGAGACAATCTTTGAGAATAAAAAATGATGGCATTAATATTAATTATGCTGACTTGACCTATGGCCAAATTATTAGTATTTGTATCAACGAAGGATTGGCTCTATGTAACGACATAAAGCTAAAAAATCAATTAAAAAAGCAAAAGCTATCTGAAAAAGCCCAATTAGGTGAGTTCTGTGAACAATTTGCTTTTGATATTGATAAGCCTCCAGGCTTAAAAGATAAGAAACAAAGGACTATTAATAATAGGTTTTATGAAAAGAATAAAGACAAGGCGAATGGATTTTATAAATCTCCTCAAAAGAAAAGATATAAAAGAAATTATTATAAAAATAAGCCCAAGGACAAGCCCTACCAAAGCAAAGGCAAAAGAAAAGCCAAAAAATTGGACATTACTTGCCATAAATGCGGCAAGATGGGACATTATGCCAATCAATGTTGGACCAAAAAAGCCCTGAATGACATTGAGGACGACCAATTAAGGACCCAATTGGAAAAAGTCTTATTAATTAGTTCTGAATCAGAACAAGAATCTTCAAATGAAGATATAGAGTAATGATACCTCTTCGGAGTCTTCTTCTACTGACAATAATGATTGTCAATGCAATGAACTAAATTATTGGAAATCCATTGTTGATATGAATGGATTAAATGTTCTCACTGCAGAACAAGATGAAGCCTTAAAGGCTTTAGAAACTATTTCAGATAATGATCTGAAAAGAAAAATGATCATTTTCCTAATAAAGGAAAATGCGAAGAAAGAATCTCCTCTAATCATAGAGGCACCTTACCAAATAGGTGAGGTATTATCAAGGTTTAGACTATCCAATATTAAAGAAACCCCGGTTTCTACCATGGATTTGAAAAGAGAAATAAATCTCTTAAAATCTGAAATATCTCAGATTAAAAAAGATAATAATATCTTGTCCCAGAGAATTTCTTTATTAGAAATTCCAAAACAAATTGAAGGAATCCCTTCCAACGTGGAAGAAATCACTTCCACTAGTAATAACTATTTATCTCTTTTAGATAGAGTAACTTCACAAAAATGGTTTGTCAAAGTAACTCTAGTTATTAGCAGAAATTTTATTTTGGAAAATGAAATAGCTCTAATAGATAGCGGAGCTGATCTTAATTGCATACAAGAGGGAATTATCCCTACTAAGTATTTTTCGAAAACCACATAAGTTCATAAGTTCAACCAGTTTATTAAGGTCTGGTTCTGTTTTTTGACTAACCACAACTATCTTAGCCTTTATCATGGAAATAGATGATTATAATCATCAAGAGAATTCAATAAAAAGTGAAGAATTAGTTGAATATCCAAAAAATTTGGATCAATTAAATAGATGGACAATTCCATCTGTTCCTTCAAAACAAATATACAAATTTGGTATGTTTGATATTATGTCTCGCTATGCTGTAAAAACCATAGAACAAACAATACAAGTTTCTGATAATACTCAGACCATAAAATTATTAAGTAAAAAGGACTTACTTCCCTTTAAGGACTATAATTTTATCCATATTGGACTTGTTCAAATTGCTTTTAAACCTTTAACTTTATTGGGTTTAAATTCTAGCATTATGGCATATGACAGAGATGGTAGAAGTAAAGACTTCAAATCATCCTTAGCTGCTTTAATTGAAACTAGCTTTTGTCATGGTCCTGTTTATTTTGATGTTTCTCCCAATTTGAGTTTGTCTTTATCTGACAAGAATTTACTTGATGCTATACAGCTCACTATACACACTAATGGTTATAATTTTAAACCAGGCAGTGAGGTTATAGCAATATGTTATAGAGTCTATTATAAAGTGTTAAATACACTTAATCCGAAGGTTAAGCAAATATCTTTCCCAGGAACAACTACCCTTGTCCAAACTAATTTGCTAACTTCAAATATAGTCACAAATAGACTAATAAAATGGAATGAAATAAATTTTCCAGAGACATGGTCCCTACCCCAAGCTGTAGAACCTGAACCTATCCTAAATAGGGATATAGATCAAATAATTCAGACTAATGAAAGCGACATAGAAATAAAATTTAACCCCAAAAGAATCATTAGAATATATATATATATATATATATATATATATATATATATATATATATATATATATATATCTCTTACCTGCATTGGGCCACCTCCTAAGTTTGATATAATCTATATGTCATTATATTCTATGACAGGTTTAGATGATTTATAAGATAATCATCCCGTGTCACCACAAATTAATAAGTAGAGCATTTAGCTCGGTTTCTTTTACAAAATAGGTGCTCTCACGGAGACTTCATGTTGCCATTTGCAAAATATTTATAAGTTTGAAAACAATACATCGAAACCATTTTAAACATGTTTGGAATCAAGTTTATATCAATCAAAAATCATTCCAATTGGTTAGAAACAAGATTGAAGAAGGTTTGGAATCGAAAGGAGCAACAAAACAAATTTTTGGCATTCAGGGACTGAGAGGTTGGCACGACCCGTGTCACTACTCGTGCTTGTTGGAAATTCATTTTTTCAGCCAACCTGAGAAGCTGGCACGACCAGTGACATGACCCGTGCTGCTGTAGCAGTTTTGCAATTTATTCGTTTCGTTTTGCTTCCCCTATCGCGTCCAATCAATAACCCAATCAAAATTCCAACATTAAACAAAAACTATCACACATAATTTCAGTACAAACAAGTCATTCAACCAACAACATACCAAGTAATTATTCTCGAAACTTCAAAAACACGAAATTTCACAAAAACCGTTTTCGACTCAAAATTTGAAACGAAATAACTTCCCAAATCAGAATTTCAAGACAATCAAAAACAATAAAACAAAGCCCTAAACGTGAGTAAAACTCACCCGGAGTGGCGAAATCGCCAACGATCGAGAATGGTTGCAACTTCAACAAAAGCTCATGGTGGTCCAAATAATGACATGCAAGCTTCAAGAAGTTTAAAACTAAACTTTGAGCTTCAAAATGCAACTATGGCAAGAGGAGATTTAGGGAGAGTTAGGTTCTGAATTTAGTATCAAAAGAAAGAGAATTGAAAATGGAGTGGATTGATAGCAAGAACACTTACATGCAAGCAAGGATGTTGAATTCCTCTTCTCTTCTTCCTCCCTCTCTCTCTTGCGCTTTCTCTCTTCTCTCTCTCTATCTATGTTTGTGTTTTTTCCAGAATTTGAGAAAATGAGAGTGTGGGCTGATGTTAAGGTATATGAGCTGAGAGTTATTAAAAGGTTGGGAATAGACTTAAATGCCCTTCGCTCATTAAACTCACTTAATCTCAAATTCTACCCAAAACAATCACATAATTCACACCATTTAAAACCATAATACCATTAAATCATTTAGCTTAGCATTTTCATATTGCCTTCACGACCATCTTATATCCGAGACTTGATTTATTTCCCACTCGAATAATAAATCACTCGTTAATTTCTTAAACCGAAATTAAGAAAACTAGGGATGTTACACAGACCATTGTCTGATATGGTTAGTTAGTTTCGTGTCTCAATTGGAGTCCCAAACCATTCTGTTTTAGCAATTGCTGGTTAGAACCCAAAGATTTCATGAAGGTTGTAAGTGATAGCTGGTCTTCCTCGAAAGTGTCGTGGAGGGATTATTTTGTTTTAAAAGAAAAGATGAAGCTGCTGAAAGAAACTCTAAAAAGGTGGAACAAAGAAGTTTTTGGGTATAGAGATCTACAGATTGAGAATATAGTTAAAGAATTGAATGAGGCGGAGAATTTAGCTGCAGAAGGAGGTTCGCCAAAAGCTGATCAGAGGAAGTTATTGAACGCGGAGTTTTGGAAAGAAATACATGTATAGGAGAGTTTACTTGCTCAAAAATCAAGAATCATGTGGTTAGCAGAGGGGATGCGAATAGGCGGTTTTTCCATGCGTCTATCAAAAGTAGCAGAAGAAAGACGCAGGTGGTAAAATTACTTGTTAACAACCAGTGGATAGTTGATGTTGTAGGGGTCAAAAAAGCCATCAAAGATCACTTTGAAGAATGGTACAAAGAAGATAGTTTCAACAGGCTAACTCTTGATGGGGTTAATTTTAATCAAGTATCAGGGGAAGATAATGATATGCTTACTGAGCGTTTTTCCATTGATGAAATTAAAGAGGTGGTGTGGGAGTGTGATAGGAACAAGTGTCCGGGACTGGACGGCTTCAACTTTATCTTCATCAAAAATTGTTGGGACATCATTAGTTCTAAGATTCTAAAGTTCTTTGTAGAATTTCATTCACTGGCAAGGCTTCCAAGGGCTGTATGTGCTTCATTTTTAGCTCTTATCCCAAAGTATAAAAACTCACAAGGTTTTGATGAGTATAAGTAGATATCCCTTATCAGTTGTTTATACAAGATGCTAGCAAAAGTTTTGGCAGGAAGGCTAAAAAGAGTCCTTACAAAGTTGATATCGGAGAATCAGAATGCAAATAAAAAAATGGCTTGGATAAAGTGGGAGCAAATTTGCAAACCCAAAGATAAAGGGGGGCTGGGTGTGAAAGACCTGTATGCTTTTAATTTAGCACTCATTGCGAAGTGGAGATGGAGAAGGCTAGTTGAAAATGATGATGCCTTGTGGAAATGATTACTGACAGCAAGGTATGGAATTCATAGTCCTTCTTTTGGTGATTAAACAAATTCAACAATGTTAAATAAAACTTTCTTATGGTGGAGAGATCTTGCAATGATAGTGGAGGACTCTCGGCTGGGTGTTGGGTGTTGGGTGGTTCAAAGCTGAGGCTATCTTTTAAGGTTGGTTCGGTATCATTCACTTACCTAAACCTGTTATATTTTAGTCCTCGTCTATTTGTTTATTAAATGTTAATTCATAAAGTAACTTTATTACTAAAGTTTAATCATGACTAAACCCCCAAAGTCATGACACCCATCAAATCGAGATTAGTGCTTTCTCATTTAATACTGTAAAATTATACTACTACTTCTGAATATAAGTTCAACCGAGAACTTTCACTCGATAATGATTTTTATCCGCCTGAATAATTATATTAGTATTTTAATCAACTATTAGGTTTTTGTGCTTAAAAAATATTATTTTCACTTGCTTGAGTTCAACTCCACTCCGAAAAACCCCCATATTAGTTTTCGTCGAACTACGAGTTCATTTAAAAATTAAGTAGTGGGTAAAGTTTTATTATGCTTCGAATGTATTTCCAGTGGATAGGAGTATTTTTCTATGATTTTTATTATCCTTGTTTGGAGTGTGTCCGTTAATGTGCTTGGTCAGGGTTTTTTATTGCTTTTTGGCGTCTGAGCTGTGGATTTTTTGGCATGTTGTTAATATGTATATAGGTTTTTGTGTTCCTTAAAAACACGTCATCATATATATAAAATATATTTTTGCTGTTTTAAAAAAAAAAGCAGTGCGTAAAATTTAACCCGATAATCCAAAACACAATAAAACATTCCTTTCTAAAATTTTCAATGAAAATTTCACCGACACTTAATAACACCATTTAAATCACAAAAACATTAAAGAAGACCAATTTGCAAACATTTTCATGAAGGCACTACCAAGACAAAGATTTAAGCAACTACGAATGATGCTTGGAGTTTTCGAAAATTGCATCAAGGAGGCGTGCTAAAGTTGTTGCAATTTTCTAGGTTGTTGATCCACTAATGTTTATATAATTCTATAGTCTAGAAATATCTAGTATGATTAATGAATTGCAAATAGTTTTTATTTATCTGGAATGTAATGGAGATGTCTAATAAGATAGAATAATCTAGAATGTGAGGGAAGAGCATAATATTCTAGAATATTTTAGGACCATCATCATGCATCTATATGTGTCAAAAAAAATCATCATGTAACTATAAATATGCAAGCTTGGGTGCATTTGTAACACTACGCCAAAAAACACTTTTATAGCGCTTATTGTCACTTTTAATAGCGCTGTATATTTGACCAATATAGTAGCTTTCAGACTTATTATAGCGCTTTCTAAGCGTTATTAATTATAACCTTTAATTTGATAGCGCTTTCTTTAGGGAGCGCTATTGTATGTTTATTGCAGTTATTTTTTTTGTCATTTTAATAGCGTTTTTTAAGGGAGGCGCTATAAAATACATATATCTAACTGTGCTTTCTTGAAGAAGCGTTATTTCATAGTGTAATTTTATTTAGATTCCTAGGCATATTTGAGTAAACCTGCTCATTATTTATATTCCTAGGTAATAATATTAAATAATGTAATTTTTATTTATATTCCTCGCATTACTCAAACTATCTTTTACCATCCGTTAAAAACTTCAATCATGAACATATAAACAACAGCATTTTTATCAAACACAACTAGACCATAAGTGTCAATTCACTTTGAAAATATATCCATAAGATTCAATAAATCATAAAATACAATATTCAGTAAACTTTGTTTGGAAAGATTTTAAACACATTCAAAACAATTTTCTGAATTAATCTATTCTTGATTGGCATTCACAACAAACTTGTCTTCACTTCACTGCATCTCATTGCTCTTTTACTCTACATCAACAAGAAAACATCTATTTATCTATTTATACAAATAAATCTATTTATCTTTTTAAGGGTCAAAATGTCATTTCCCTCTCTTTCCTCTTTTCCTTCTTACACTTTCTTTCTTCCTTTTTTTCTCTTTCTTCTTACACTCTCTTTCCTCCTTTTTATTTTCCACTTTTCTCTTATTTTTACATTCAAAACAATTCTTCTCATTCTCTTATCACTTCGATTTAGTTTTTTTTTTTAACTCAATTTCTAAATTTATATAAACACTACTCTACTAAAATTACCTATAAAAATGTAAATGAGTTACACAAAAAAAAAAAACAAAAAATTACCTCCTTTTTTGAAAAAGTTATCACCTTAAAAAAACATAAGATAATTGCACCGATATATAATCTACTAATCAACTAAAATAATCAATTGATGCTACGAGATAACTGCAAAGATATATAAAAAAACACGAGTTAACTCCACCGATATATAAAAAAACACATGATTAATATTTGTCATTGATAATTAAATTTTTTGAAGACTACTACCACAAACCTACTATCTAAAAAACAAGAAGACTTAATGACTATTTAAACTACTAATTAATATTTAAAACAAATATTCTTTATTGATAATCTACTATCTAACTTTTACTATCTACTATATTTTACTAATTAAATAAAATAATCAATTGAAACTGCGAGATAGTTGTATTGATATATAAAAAAACATAGGATAACTGCAGTGATATATAAAAAAACACGGGATTACTATTTGTCATTGATAATTATAATATTTGAAAACTACTCTAAACCTACTATCTAAAAAAACATGAAGGATTAATGACTTTTTAAACTGATTAGTATTTAAAATAGACGTGACAAATATTTGTCACTAATACCTAAAAAAGACAAATAATTGCCACTGATATATAAAAAAATCTGGGATACATATTTCTTATTGATAATCTACTATCTATCTTTTACTATCTACTAATCAACTCAAATAATCAATTGAAACTATGAGGTAACTGCACTGATACATAAAGAACACGGAATAAGTGCACTGATATATAAAAATCTACGGGGATAACTGCAATGATATATATAAAAACAAGGGATAGCTGCAGTGGTATTTTAAAAAAGGGATAACAACGCTGATATATAAAAAACACTACAATAATATATAAAAAAAATATGGGATAAATGCACAGATTTTTTTAAATAATGCTTTTACTATCTACTGTAATCGACTAATCAACTGAAATAATCAATTGAAACTACGTGATAACTGCACTGATATATAAAAACAAAGGATAACTGCACTGATATATAAAAAAACACAGGATTGATATTTCTCATTGATAATTAATTTTTTTGAAGATTACTATAAACCTACTATCTAAAAAACAAGAAGACTTATTAACTATTTAAACTACTAATTTATATTTAAAACAAATATTTCTTATTGATAATCTACTATCTAACTTTTACTATCTACTATAATCTACTAATCAACTAAAATAATCAATTGAAACTACGAGATAACTGTACTGATATATAAAAAACACAGGATAACTGAAGTGATATATAAAATACACGGGATTAATATTTGCTATTGATAATTAGAATTTTTGAGGACTATTATAAACCTATTATCTAAAAAACCAAGAAGGCTTAATGACTATTTAAACTGATTAATATTTAAAACGCACGAGACAATTATTTGTCACTAATACCTAAAAAAGGACAAATAATTGTCAATGATATATAAAAAACACGAGATAAATATTTCTTATTGATAATCTACTATCTATCTTTTACTATCTACTATAATCTACTAATCAACTCAAATAATCAATTGAAACTATGAGATAACTACACTGATACATAAAAAAAACACGGGATAACTGCATTGATAAATACAGGGATAACAACAATGATATATATAAAAACACGGGATAGTTGCACTGGTATATAAAAGAACACGAAATTACAATATTGATATATAAAAAAACACTACACTGATATATAAAAAAAATACGTGATAAATGCACAGTCTGTTTTTAAATGATACTTTTACATTTTTAGAATTTAATAGTTATCTATTTTTTATTTGAAACTCATTTTCTATCTACTTCTTTGTCTTTATTTTCAAGGGGTAATGTTAGGGGTGTTCACGAGTTGGTTTGGATCAATTTTGACCAAATCCATTATCCGAACTAATTATATTTGTTCGGTTTGGATTGGTTCGGATTTTGAGTTTTTTTTTTCACAAAATCCAAACCAAACCAACCCGATATTCAACGGGTTGGTTCGGATTGGGCTCACGCGTCATGCGCTAACCATGTAGATTTTTTTAAAGGAAAATTTCAACACCTATTTGAATCAGAACATATCAAATGACAAAGCTACAATGCCGAATCAATTACATTCTGCAAAGAACATAAGCAAGATTGCAATTTCAAGATTCAAAAACTCAAGTTGCATCTGTAAATGATATATAAGCTAGCTCTTGAGTTTTCCGTGAGTAAAAATATATGAGTAAATATATGATTATTATGTGAAATTGATTAAGCCAGTGTTGGAATTGAGAGTTTACAACTAATTGTTGAATACATTGTTTAGGAAATACACATAATGAATGAGTGTGAGAATAGATGAGTAGCAAAGAAGACTAAGGGTCTCACTGATGGTGTTAGTGTTATTTACTATTTATTAAGAGTTCGGGTAGACGGGTTGGTTCGGTTTTATTTTTTAAAATCCGTTATCCGAACCAAACTAGTACGGGTTTTGATGGGTTGGTTTGGATTTGATCTGATCGCAAAAATTGCCCAAACCAAACGCTTCGGGTTGGATCGGATTATGGGTTGGTTCGGATTTGCCCAAACCGCTGAACACCCCTAGGTAATGTTCAAACTATCTAAATACTATTTAAGTACATTCATAAAAAGAACACGACGGCACCCGTGCGTATGCACGGTATCCTACTAGTTATCATATAATGTTAGACAACTCTCATATAAAAATTGCATAATTCAAATGTCAACTGAGTTTGTTACAAATTTTAATTGTACAACTTACCCAGATTCTCAAGCACAAAACACGACCATTCCTCCTTGACCTCAGTTTGACGCGGGCACTGTAAAATGAAAAAGATGCACATCAATAACTTTCAGTCAAAAAAATTGTCAATAAAGTAAACATGAGACATACCGATATTTTCACCCATGTAAAATTACTTGACTTAGAGTTGGCCACTGTAGCTCCCCTTTCAGAACGACAAATTTGTGTTGCTCTAAAAAGGTTCAATGAACTTTATATGAGTATATATTTTAATTCATTATGCACACATACAGTTATATAAATGTTGAACTAATTGTGGGCAATTGACTATTGTTCTAATAAATGCTAGAACTATTGAATCTAAAAATATAAGATCTAACAAAATGTTTCACTTTTATTGAGGACACAACATCCAAACTCTCCTATCATACTTTGCACCACACTACAAAAAAAAGGGTAAATTATGGCGGTTTTACTAAACCGCCATTTTTTACTGTATATTACGGCGGTTGCAGTGCCCGACTTAATAAACACTTAAAAACAACATTTTGAACTACCCTAATTAACTTTTATCTTTGGACATATTTGCATTTAAATCGTTCATTAAACACTTGAGTCCGGTGCTTTACTCATTCCCCAAAATTTCTAAAACCCTTATTTCACCAATCAGTGCCAAATCCCCTTCCTTATTCACGATCTAAATACGCTAACTGCTTCGATGCTAACCCTTCAATTCTGGCGTTCGACATCAGCAAAGCTCTAGTCGAGTGTGGGGAGAAGACGATTCAAGTCAGCAACGTCAGGTTTTTCACGATTCTGGTATTCGTTTCTATTTTCGTTTCTACCTCTCCTTGATCTTTATTCATTTCCAATTTTTTGGTGTGTTTCGTTCGTGCATCGTGTGCGTACCTTTCTCGGTTTGTATTCCAGGTGTTCTAGGGTTTTCAGGCGTTCAATCTGTGCATTCCATTCATGCGTTTTTGGTTTTTTGTTTCATTATGGGTGCAATCTATCATTTTCTCTCTTCCTAGAACTCTGTGTGGATTTGAATTTCTTACTGATTTGTTTGTCTTGTTATAAGTAATTGTTTGTCTTGTTTCATTATGGGTGTTTTAATTTAACTGATTACTAAGAGCATGGACTTTCAAGATATAACTTGTGTGTTTGATCTAAACAAGTTGTTCTGGACTTGTTCTGCTAGTGTCATATACCAATATGACTTTTGGGTGGCTGCCGGTCATATGTTTTTGGGGGTTGACAAGCCTGTTGTGATTTCTGGTTTTCAGGCATTCTGTTTGTGCGTTCCATTCTATCGTTTGTACCACTTACATATAATTGTTTATTCCAATATGTACCTTCCGTTCTGTTTTTAAGCATTCGTCTCTATTTCCTTTCTACTTATATTGTATTCTACTGAGATTAAGTTTCTGCATTGTGTACATTCTTTGCGTTCTTTATTTCTGTGTGTGTGTGTTTGTGTTGTTTAGGATCAATATTTTTTCTAACTTCTAATGCACAAGATTCATGCATTCTTTTACTTTTGTGGTGTTTAGAAACTGGTGTGCATTCTTTCACTACAAAAAAACGAGAAAATTGTGGCAGTTTAATTTGATAATTCTGGCAGTTTTAACCGTCACTTTATTCGACAGCGGCAGTATCTTCAAGCGCCAGAATCACGGTCGCCACTCGACAATAAGTGGCGCTCACAATGAAGCCGCCAGAATCTTTAGTGTATAAAATGGCGGTTTTCTATTTGCAAAAAGTGGCGGTTTAAACTGCCATAATTTACTAACAAAATCAGATAATTTTCTGCAAATACTGTCGGTTTAAACCGCCAAAATAGCTGAAAATAGTGGCGTTTTTAATATACAGGCGTCTACCGAAAGTGGATGAAAAAATTGGCAGTTTTAACCGCCATTAGTTACATTTTTTAACAATTACAACCAATTATTTTTTGACAAAATTACATTTCATTATTTTTTGGTCCTATTATTATACATGTGTTTGATCCTCATGGAGGCCCTGTTATTAGTTGCAACTACAATTACCATTCACTAAGATATAAATATAATAACTATAAATTAATATCACACTTAATAAGATGAAATTACTCATGATAATTAAACTAGACAGTCAATATAAGTAACACAAACACACATGTTTAACATTTCAAAAGTTACATAATAAGTCAGTTTGATAGATGTCTTAAATAAGACATATAGTCGATGTAATAAGTACAAAACACATGTTTAATAATTCAAAAGTTACATCTTATGTCAAAGTTTGATATATATCCAAATTAAGTCATGTCATTGAGAGGGCGAGGATCACTTGAGAGATCCGCTAATTTCCATTACTCCCATCTGATGATATTCTAACATTACTTGGTGATGAACTCTCACTTCCATCATCAGTTGCCTACAAAACAAAATATTTTGTAACATCTATTAGTTGGTGATGAACTCTCACTTCCATCATCAGTTTCATACACAAATATAGGATGAATCATAGAACAATATTTAAACTGAAATAGGGGCAGATCACAGCAGCAAACTGAATTTAAATTAAAGCCAACTAAGTCATTTGGAAAGAGCAGAAGTACAGCAGCAAACTGAAAAACAATATTTAAACTGAAATAGGGGCAGATCACAACAGCAAATTGAATTTAAATTAAAGTCAACTAAGTCATTTGGAAAAAGCAGAAGCACAGCAACAAACTGAATTTGGAAGGGCAAAAAAATTGCTACAAGAATTAAAGCTGGATACTCATTTAGTGATATACCTGTTGTGCTGAACTAGCAAACAAGCCAACTAAGTCATCAGGTATTTTTCCTCCAAACTGTGCAGTACCATATGCAGCCAATGCTTTCATTTGAGTTTCACAATTGCTACCTCTTTCAATTCAAATTCCATACTTTCCACCTTCTTTTGTAACTCTTCATAAGATGGAGCATTGCTTGATGATGCAAAGTCCATGCCACTAAGTCGCGTGGTAGTATCCTTAAATATAAGGGTAGGTACTGCTCCTAGGCCTAATACTCGAACACGTCCAGGATGTTCTGGGCCAAATAGTACACCAACAGGATCGTTTGGAGAAATCTTGTAAGAAGCTTCTAAATTTTGACTAAGATGGTTATCAATTTTCTCCTGCACACAAGACCAAGAAAAATGACTCTTCTTTAATTTCAAAACAATAAACACTAATTAAATAGGAATGATAAGGAGAAAGATAAATAATTTACCCCTATTCCATTGCTTTGTCATTCACATAGCTCCCATCCTTTTTCTAGTGAGTCAGATTCCACATTGGGCCTCGACCCAAATTCTTGCCGGTCTTGATTTTCTAATTTTTATAGTCAAAAATATAATTCAGAAACAATAAAGTTATCATTATGTAAACAACTAATGTGACATTAGTAATTTTAAACTACCACTTCATGCCTTCTTCTTGCTATAGTCTTGGCACCACAAGTATGAGGAAGAGTTTGTTTTCCCCTTATCTCTCGATTCCTCTTGCAAAGCTTCTACAACCAAAGTGGCTTGGTATGTTAATTCCAATATAAATCTAATTATCATTAACTGATTAACTTAATTTGTAACCATAACAGAGTTTCTAAAATTAATAATGAATTATAAATGAATAATTCAACAATATGTATGAAGTATTTGCCATTGTCGTTGGTTTTAAGCGATATGTAACAAATGATGCCCATTGGTCCATGCTAACACCTTCAGAAACATTCTAGATGATATCTTCTTTACTAAGAGTCGGGTCATAGAATTCATTCCAAAGCTTAAGCCTGTTCTCCTTCCACTTTTTTCCAATTGAACGCTCAACAGATCTTTTTGCAAGATCCACGTGAGTGTCCTTGAAAAAAATCGAGTCTTAAAATAAAAAGAGTCAGTTCCTTAAACTTTCACATGTGTAAACTCTAAAAACAAAAATAAACTGAAGTTACCATGTAGAGAGAATTCCACTCTTTATTAAAGAAAGCATCTGACATATCAGACCACTTTTCATAACTTATAGGAAATGCAGTAGTATCGTTTGCTGATTGTCCGCAAACTCCAGAGAGTAATCCAGCAGCTTCTCCAATAGGTTCAAAACAATCATCAAATTCCACCACAACACGTAGACCATCAGCCAAGTCATGTACACCCTTCACTGTCACCTTCTCTTTATGAGTAGTACCATGTTCATCTATCACATACCAACATTATAATAAGTACTAGATATAAATAAGAAAATAAAAGTAACTGACCAAATTAGATTTATTTATGTATTTTACCTATAGCATCTACAAACCAGTAATGAGTGGAATGTCGTTTAGGCTGAGAAGCCACATTACCAACAGCAGATGGACTAAAATCTGGATCATTGGGAATCAAACTAGGCTGTCCAGATGTGTCCAAGGAGGATGGTTCCTGATGTGTGGAGCTCCTGCCAACTATTTTGCGGAAATTCCTAATTCTCCTTGGCTTTGTCATATCTGCGCATAAAGATAAAAGAATCGATTAATAATAAACTACATTAATGAGTAAATGATCATGTTAAAGGAGTTACATCAGCTATAACAAGGGTTAGTTTCTAATTAAATGCAAAGGACACACTGATTGTGTCTATTGAGAGCTGTGACACCAACACTCCAGTGGAGTTTTCATCAAAATCAAAATAACTGGACATATGGTAATAATGTCGTAAAAAATCCAATGCAAGTTGAATACACAATGTCATACTAAATAATGTCATAACTGAACATATGGTAATTAATGTCATAGAAAATCCTATACTAAAGACACCAAACTGTAACTCTATTCTGACATATGCTCATTTTCTTCGACTTCATCATTGGCATTATCCGAGCTTAATAATTCGTCATCTGCGTCTTCTCCTATCAATGGAAAATCATCAGTGTCTACGAAAAATTGATTCAAGTTTTGTTCTGGGTATGGATCATTCTCACAAACATCATTATTTTCTTGGTCTCCCATATCATACAAGTCTCTTGGCTTCATATGGACAACAACACTCCAGTCTTTATTCATTTCATCATCCACATAATAGACCATCTGAGCTTGTGAAGCTTCAATGTATGGTTCATGTTCTTCACGATCACCGATGTGAATCACTCGCGAAAAATTAATGGAAGTGAATCCCCATGCATCCTTTTTAAAACCCCGATCTCTAGTGGTGTCAGCCCATTTACATTTGAATAGAGTAACCTTAAACTGACCATCATAATTAAGCTCAATGATATCTTCTAGTTTTCCATAGTATGACAAATCTGCTTCTCTAAGGTTTCCATCAACGCTACTAGCAACACAAGATGTTGAAGATGTTAGAAAAATTCCACTATTTTGGGTTTTCAACCCATGTTCTCACCTTGCAGTGCGAAACATGAACCCATTAATATTAAATGCTGAAAATCTTCGAGCCTGTGATGTTGGACCTTTAGCTAGATACTTGAGATCGTCTAACACTCCACTTGAAATGTCTGGGTTCATTATCTAAAACAAAATCATAGAATGTCTTAGTTACCTTAGACAAATTTATAAACTTTCATTAAAAAATAGCCCCAAGTTTTGTTGCGAATTTTACTTACCTTTCGAGGAAACCAATCAATGAAATCTTTATTAACTATCTTTTCTATCTCTGTAGTTGTAGGCCTTCTCCCTTTAGACCGTCTCCGCAAATAGTCCTTAAATTCACTATATAAACATTATATATCAATGTAATGTATTTGATGTTATTTAGAGTTTAACTAAGATTAATGTCATTTAGGAATTGGTACTCACTCAATGTATGGCTTGACTTGTGGACAATTTAATAACACATATCGATGTGCTTGAGTTTTCTCCAAGGTTGATAGCTCGAAGGTTGAGAAAGCTCCAACATCTTTACCAATAGATGGAAAAATACTAGACAATGGGGTAAAATCTCTATTATCAGGAACATCATCCACACGTGCAGGTCTATTAATTCTTGTCTCAATCCCTTTGAGATATTGAGAGCAAAAGGTAAGAACCTCTTCAGCCAGGTATCCTTCAGCAATAGAACCTTCTGGTTGTGCCCTATTTTGTACATAAGACTTCAAATGTCCCAAATACCTAAAATGATTGAGAATTAGTAAACTCTACTCATAACACTCGAGTTTAAAAGAATAATCTTCAAAGAGATAAGAGATTCACCTCTCAATAGGATACATCCAACGATAATGTACAGGCCCTCCAAGTTTCACTTCACCAACTAAATGACAAGTCAAATGAACCATGATTGTAAAAAATGAAGGAGGGAACAACATTTCCATGTGACAAAGAGTGACAATTATTCGAGACTGGATCCTGTCAAGATCTAAGCAACTTACACTTTTGGCACATAATTGTCGAAAGAATGAACACAACTCCATTAACACTACGGTTACACTCTCTGGTAACACATTGCGTATGGCAAGTGGTAGTAATTGCTCAATAAGAATATGGCAATCATGACTTTTCATTTCAAAAATCCTCCGATTTTTCAAGTCAACACACCTTGAAATATTGCTTGAGTACCCGTCCGGCACTGTGACATTTTTCAAAGTCCCTAAAAAGACATCTTTCTTTGCATTTGACATTGTGAACAAAGATGGAAGAAATCTTCCATTATCATCTGGCCAAAGATCCTTCCTTATGCCCATTTCCTTTAGATCCTTTCAAGCTTTAAGATTGTCTTTTGACCTTCCAGTTTCATTAAGCAAAGTGAACAACACATTATCACACACATTTTTTTCAATGTGCATAACTTCCAAATCATGACGCAACAAGTTAGACTCCCAGTAAGGAAGATCAAAAAATATGCTTCTCTTCCTCCATTGACCCGATCCATCTTCAACAAGTTTCTTTCCTCTAGTTCTTTTTTTACCTTTATCAGTAGGCTCTAGTATTTTTCCAAAGGTATCATTAATGCCCTAAAGTTGTTTCAAGATGTCTGACCAGGACAAAGCTACCGGTGGATCTCTTTGCTCAACTTTTCCATTAAAACGAGATTGATTCAATCGAAATTTATGACCTTCTTGTAAAAATCGTCGATGGCCCATAAAACTCCATTTTCCTCCATGCTTTAGTCTACAAGAGTCGGTGTCAAAAATTACATGTGGGGCACCCAAACTGTGTGTGTGTTCCAACCAGATAAAGTACCAAGCCTAGGAAAGTCACTAATTGGCCACATTAGAGCTGCCCGCATTGTGAACATTTCATTTTTTGAGGAATCATATGTTTGCACCCCATCATGCCATAACTCATTCAACTCTTTGATGAGAGGTTGTAAGTACACATCTATGTTATATCAAGGCATTAGTTTTCCAGGAATGATCATGGAGAGAATGGTTGATGTTTGCTTCATGCACTCCCAAGGAGGGCGCTTGTATGGGATAAGAACCATTGGCCAAATACTATAGTTAGTACTCATAGCTCCAAAAGGGTTGAAACCATCACTAGCAAGGCCAAGTCGTACATTTCGTGGATCTTCAGAAAAATTTGGATGAAGTAAATCAAATGTTTTCCAAGCCTTAGAATCTCTAGGATGCCTCATCAATCCGTCTTGGTTACCTTCCAACACATGCCATCTCATAGATTCGGCAGTCTTAGAACACATGAAGAGTCTTTGTAATCTTGGCTTTAGTGGGAAATAACGCAAGATCTTTGCGGGTTGCTTCTTCTTCTTATCTTTCCATTTAGATATCTTACATCTTTTGAATTCTTCTAAAGATTCATTCTCTTCACCCCAATACAACATGCAGTCATTTGGGCATGCTGGTATCTTTATGTAGTTAAGACCAAGTTTGTTGATGATTTTCTTGGCCTCATAAAATGAACTAGGAATCTTGGCAAATTCAAACGCATCTTTTAGCAATTCTAGAATCATAGTCATTGCTTTGTCACTCATCCTACACAAGCACTTTATATGATACAATTTAACAAGGAATGATAATTTTGAAAACTTTCTACACCCTTCTTATAAATCTTGATCGCTGTCTTTCAGCAACTCATAAAACTCTATGTTATCTTCATCATGCACCGTGTTATGCCCTTCGGAAGAATGCTGAAAAGATGCACCAAGGTCATTACGATTGTGACTCACAAACCCAAACGCATCGTTGATCATGTTTTCCATTGGATTTTGAGGCTGTAAAACATCTTCAATATGTGTTCCTTCAGTAGCCTCAGAGTGGACTACATTTGATACTTCGCCATGTCGGTACCAAAACATGTAATTTCTTGGGCATGGTCTACGAGTTAGGTGTTCATGAACTACACCCCTTTTTTTCCATTTCGTGAAACCACATTTTGAACATGGACACTTAATGACACGACCATCAATAGACTTATGTTGAAATGCAAAATCCAAAAAAACATTTAATCCAACTCTATATTCAATAGTATTTCGCAGTTTGCGAATCCATGACTTATCAATTGACATGACTATAAAAGGAAAGATAATATTGCATAATGAGTGTCAATAATTAAATAGCCATACATGAGGAGATAACATTATATCATATAGTAGAAATAAAATAGTATAATAAGAACTTACCTTGGTAGTTCTTTGCCAACAAAATCAATAGAGATCTAATTTAAAGTTGAGTTCCAAAGTGTTCCTTCCTACCTACCATGTTGAAAGACAATATGTTAGAAAAAATAAATATGCACTTAAAATATGTGATGCTTAGGTGTAAATACAAATTTAGTTTCAAAGAACTTACCAATTCTTGATCAAGTTGCTTCAAAAACAAGAACATCAACTCAAGAGCCAACCAAATGAGAATCCTTGATTAAATCTGAAACCTCAACCAGAAGAAGACATTAGCTTCTGCATCTTATAATTTCTTTCAAAAGCTCTATTGTTCAACTCATCTTCTCCATAACATTTATAAACTTATAAGAATCTTTTCATAGGTGAACAATCAATTCAATTTCAATACACCAAAGGGCAACAACAGCTAGGAAATGGCAAATATAATAAAAGAAGAAAGATGTAAACTACATGCATCCTTTCCATTCCATCTACACCATTCTTTTCTCTCTTTCATCAATAGCCCAGCTGGACCAAAATTCATGTTTCAAGTAAAGAAAGAAAGAAAGAAAGAAAGAGAAGCTCAAATGTCCTACAACAAAACCAAACACTTCTCTCTCTTCATAAACCAAAATGGATTTCACCCTCTGATTTTGTTCAAGTAACTTTGACAATACAACAACATCGAAGGAAGGTGCCAAGACAATACAACAACATCAAGAAAATTAAACATGCAGCAAGCCCCAAAAATCAAACCAGCAAAAAATTAATACATACAATTCCAAGCACACTCCCTAAAAAAGAATGGGAGGAAATTAAATCAGCAGCAAATTAAACCAGAAAATTAAACTCTAAAATAGGGTTTTAGAAAATAGGGTTTTAGAGTTGTGTTCCTTATATGCGAGTAAACACTTCAGCGGCGATGGGTTTTTCAATGTCACTCACCATAAACGAAAGATAAACAAAACCCTAAAAATCCTAACACACAAAAGCTGGACGTGATGGAGAGAGGGAGCCATCAAGAAAATGCTCACAAGATAAAACATAAGAATTAGGGATTCAATTAGGGGTTCAATTAGGGATTCAATTAAATTATCAACAATGTTATTTTAGGGATTCAATTAAACATTCAACAATGGAGAACCAATTTGAAGATACAACATAAGAATGAAAGATGAAAATCGAATTAGCGATTCAGAATGTGTTACGGAGAATGAAATAAAGAGGGAGAGTGGATACGGAGTGAAAAAAATAGCTCTAAAGTGAAATATCAAGCACAAAGACCAAAAGATAGCGCGCGTTAATCAATAAAAGAAGGAAGTAAATTCTGGCAGTTCAAACCGCCAATATTTTCATTCTTATTAAGGCGGCTCAAGGAACTGCCACTTTTTACGGTATATAATGGCGTTTATAATTAACCAGCTTAATAAAACCGCTGGAAATTACCCGGTTTTTTGTAGTGTTTATTTTGTTTAGAGCATCTTTAACGCAAGATGCTAAATGTGAATAGAATGAAAAACATAATGTTAGCATGCATCAAATTGCATAATATGATCGTTGAAGATGAACGAGACACGTACACCGGTAATTTTGACTATGACCACAAAGATAATAATTTCTCCATAGCTGAAGTTTCAAATGGTCCTGATCCAAATTTTACAACATTATTTCAAAAGGCAGCACATGTTCATCCAAAGCAAAACCATCGCCAACTTCAAGCTGACCTAGTGGAGCATATTTGGGAGTGGTTTGGACATGAGAATAATGAAAATTAATTTTTACGTATTATTTATCTTTTATTCCACTCAAAATGTAATTAATTGCTTCTTATTATGCATTTTATATTTCTTAATTAATTTTATAATACTATCTATTTCTTGTTATTTTAAAGTTGTTGTTCCAAATTATATTAAAATATTTATTCATTTTAAAAAATTAATATTTGTATCGTGTTTTAATTAAAATAATTGAATTAATATTAAATTTGAATAAAAATTAAATATAAATAACAAATATAAAAAAAGTGGGTTCATGTATAGTTCCTTATAAGCAACCCCCATTGGAGTAAAAATCATTTGAGTCAACTAAGAAATGCTTAAGCCCTACATGGCACTTTGGGCCTACAAAAAAGTGCCATTAAAGATGCTCTTAGGACACGCCTTTTAAGGATTCTGTTATAGTGGTTGTGAAAAATTGGATGCCCTGTTTTATTAAAATTAAAAAGTGTTTGAACATTTGCTTCTATATATAAAGGAAGGATGAAAGAAAGGCTTCATGAAATCACACAAAGGCTGTTTGAAAACTTGAACTTTGGCTTTTGTTCAACATATGTGCTTTAAGCCCTTTCAATTTTGTTGACCTTTGGCTTTGGTTCAACATTCGATCATGGGTATGCTAATATAGTTGTTGTGTTTACTAAGTGGATTTGTGGCTGGAATATGATAACTTGGCCCAAGCACTGAAGTTGCTGCTTTTGTGTGTTTTGTGAATTGACTATTCAATCTCAGGTTGCTATTTGCATATTTCTCACTGTTGAGTCTCAGTTTGATTCATGCACAGACAATTTCACCAGGGCTATCTACATAAATGTCCTGAAGCTTGGTGAAGACTAAATGAGCCGGTTGCCTTCTGCCTTGATTGAATGATAAATTGAATGTTTATGATATTGTCCTTGAGTTCTCAATAAAATTTGAATCTCCATAATTTTT
Source organism: Astragalus glycyphyllos (assembly GCA_963573325.1). Taxonomy (NCBI): domain Eukaryota; kingdom Viridiplantae; phylum Streptophyta; class Magnoliopsida; order Fabales; family Fabaceae; genus Astragalus; species Astragalus glycyphyllos. Next base: position 59,358,482 of record OY754312.1, on the reverse strand, counting down.
ATACTAGTTTTCTTTTTCTCTTGTATAAATTTTCTAGAAGTGCATCTTTATTAGTGCATATTTTGAGCGTATGTGCATCTGTGAGTATGAACATTCGAATTCACACTTTCTTTTGTTCTTTCTCTTCTTAAAATTAGAATTTAAGTATTTTTTAAATTCCATAGTCAATTGGCTAAGAGTTATTGATTCAAGTTATCTCATCCTTCAATCTATATGATGATTAGTTTGAATTTAGTTCAGGATTTTTTTTACAAAAAGAATGAAAATTCGCCATAATTTTCTATATTTTTTAGTATAAATGGGGCAAATTATGGCGGCTTTAACTAACATTATTTACATATCATAACCGCCATTTTATTCCATGTATATTGTGGCGGTGTGTATGGCAGTCTTCTGGAAACCGCCATTTTAATCTAGTGGCACACGAAATTATGGCGTTTTTTGGAACCGCCAGAAATATAAAAAATGGCGGTTAAAACCGCCATAATATACAAAAAATAACCCCCATTATTTACATGTTTTTTTTGTAGTGCCTTTAGTGCATACTGTTTCACCTTTCAGCTTTCACAATTAGATTTATCATGATCCAATATCCAAGACAATATACCATCTTTTATACCAAACACAAAACGAAATAAACACCGTTTTGTTTAGAAAAAAACATTCCAACTACACTAACAACATATAATAAATCTCTCCGAGCGGTCCACGTGTCTAGAGAGAAGGCGCTCTCTCTCTCTCTTCGAACCGTGTCGTCACCCCCCACTCAAACCTAGGGTTTGTGGTGGTCCTGCCCCAGTTTTCACTGGTTTTCTCCACCTCGGTGGCTCTTTCCCCTAGTCTCCCAGATTCTTAGGGCTCTTCCCCACCGTGTGTGGTTTTATTCTTCTGTTTTCATTTGGTGTGAGCGTAATGGATAGTTGGAAAAAAGCTTCATTCTCTAAAGATGAAGGTGTGCTTGACGTCGTTGATGATGACGACGTGGTGGGGGACGAATCATTCCAAAGATCTCTCGCAGGGAAGCTATGGACTGAAACATCTTTTAACACACAAGCTTTCAAGCAGACGATTGTTGATGCGTGGCGCTTGAAGAAGCCAGTGGAAGTTCAGGAACTTGGGATGAATCTCTTTCTTTTCATTTTTTTGAACAAAAGGGACCTTGATAATGTTCTCAATTCAGGACCATGGAGCTTCGATAGGCATATTCTGGTGCTTCAACGCATATCGGGTATTGAGCAGCCATCGGAGATGAAACTGAACTCGGCGGGGCCCGAGTTTACGATCTTCCCCTAAAACTCAGAACTGCTAGCATGGCTACGAAGATTGGAAACATGATGGGGAAATTTGAGGAATTTGATAGCAGAGAAAGCAATCGGCTGGGTAAGTTCCTCAGCTTGAAAGTCACTATTGACCTAAGCAAGGCTTTGAAGAGGTGCTACTATCAACTTTCAAGGGAAGGAATTGAAGGTTAAATTCAAGAATGAACGATTACCCAATTTCTGCTTTATTTGTGGCAAGTTAGGGCACCAAACCAAAGATTGTGATGACTCTGAAAATCCTGATGAGGATGACTATGAAGACATACAGGAGAAATACCTCCCCTACGGTCCTTGGCTTTGTGCCTCACCCCTGCCTAAAGCTACATCAGAGTCCAGGTCTGACACCTCTCAAGGCACATGTAGCAAAAATTTGTTTACTTCATCTAGTAGCAGCAAAGTGGACACCAATATTCAGGTGAGAGAGGAAGTTGAAGTTATTCAGACTACCAAGAGGGTCACTACCAGCCCTGTGATTGCTAATTCCACTGTTAGTGAAGCCAAGGAACCTACTCTTGCTCAATTAATGAAGGAGAAAAATGTGGTGTCTAAAGATGTGGAGTAAGTGGCTGAAACTCTTGGCTCTATTGGTCTTGCTCCGAAACCTCCTCTTGCTAGGATAAAAGGTGAGGGTTGTTCTAAGCCTAAACCCAAACCTAAGCAACGAAGATGGACAAGGCAGACAAATAAGAAGCGAAGTCCCAAACTAGATGCCCTTGCCCAACATGTGGAGAGGGGTAAGAGAAACATTTTGGATGTCAATGAAGATGTAGGTTTGGAGGATATAAGGGAGGGTACTTTGAAGAGGCAGACTGTGGGTATAGAGCTTGATGAGAATACAACAAGACCAGAGGGGGTGTTGGAGAGCCAGCACCTCCTATCCCAATGAAAATCATAAGCTGGAATTGCAGGGGGTTGGGGAACCCTCGAGCAATTCGAGCCTTGTTGAGGCTCAAAAATATTGAAAATCCTCATATGGTTTTCTTAATGGAGACCAAACTTTCTGTTATTGAGATGAATAAAGTGAAGAGTTAATGCGGCTTCTCTTCTGGTCTTATTGTTGGTTGCACTAGCAATGGGAAAGACAGAGCTGGAGGTCTTGCTTTGATGTGGTCTGACCCTATCACTTTTAGTGTGGAGTCCTATTCTCTAAATAACATCCATGGGTGCTGTGTGGCTAGTCCTGGGGAATCTCCTTTTATGCTATCTGGGATCTATGGATACTCCACTGAGGGTCAAAAAAGGGATACTTAGCTCATGGTTCAGAACTTAATTAACCCTCAGGTTCATGATTGGTTATGTTTTGGGGATTTCAATGATATATTAGCTGCTGAGGAGAAGCAAGGGGGCAACAATAGAACTTTTGACCAATTTAATTGGGGGAGGGAGACAATGGAGCTGTGTGTCTTTAATGATTTGGGGTTTGCTGGTTATCCTTTCACCTGGTCCAATGGAAGAGCTGAAGAGGTTCAATGTAGGCTGGATAGAGCTCTGGCTACGGAGGGATTGTGCAACAGGTTTTCTCCAATTAGAGTCACTCACCTTCCAAGATACAGTTCTGATCACTATGTTGTTATGATCAGTTTGGAGGACCAGGAACATCTTAGCAAGAAGAAGAGGGTTCATATATTCAGGTTTGAAGAGAACTGGACAAAGGATCCTAGATGTGGAGTTAAAGCTATTGATGCTGATTTTGAGGGGTACAGAACCAGTGAATTAAAAAAGGAGGTCGATAGGGTGGAACAATTATTGAAAACTTCTGAGATGTGGCTTGAAGGGAGTGAAAATCTGGCTAGATACAGACATCTTGAAAGAGAACATACTGACTTACTCCAAAAAAATGAAATTGCTTGGAGACAAAGAAGCAGGGCTACTTGGTTAAAGGAGGGTGACAAGAATTCGAAATTCTTTCATAGGAAAGATAGTCAAAGGAGTAAAACCAATGCCATTAAGAAGATTAAAGATGAAGATGGGAATTGGTGGTTTGGGGAAGAGAATGTTGAAAGAGTTATCCTTAATTATTTCACTGGCCTATTTTCTGCTGAAGGTACTGTGGATGCTGACTTGGTGTGCAGGAACATTCAAAAGAAGTTGTCTCCTGACCAGGCTAATTGGTGTGAGCAGGAGTTCTCTGTTGATGAGGTGAAGGAGGCAATTGATCAGATGCACCCTCTAAAGGCTCTTGGACACAATGGTTTACCTGCCCTCTTCTTTCAAAAATTTTGGCATGTGGTGGGAAATGATACTCAGGAATTGGTTCTTGACATCCTCAACTGTGGCAGATCCCCTGAGAGCATCAACAATACTTTCATAGCAATGATTCCTAAATGTAAGAACCCTTCTTCCCCTAAGCACTTTAGGCCTATTAGCTTATGCAATGTTACCATGAAGATAGCCACCAAAGCTATAGCTAATAGGATTAAAAGCATTCTGCCTAGCATTATTGATGAAGAACAAAGTGCTTTTGTCAAAGGGAGACTTATAACTGACAATGCTTTAATTGCTATGGAATGTTTTCACTGGTTAAAAAAGAAAACTAAGGGTAAAAAGGGCATGATGGCTCTTAAGATTAATATGGCTAAAGCCTATGATAGGCTTGAATGGCCCTTCATTAAATCTGCCTTGTTGAATTCTGGTTTCCCTAAGAAGACCACATCCTTGATTCTGTCTTGTATCAGCTCTATCTCATACCAGGTGCTCATCAATGGCCAACCCGGTAGAAGATTCACTCCTGAAAGAGGAATTAGACAGGGGGATCCCCTCTCTCCATATCTATTTATTATCTGTGCTAATGTCCTCTCTAGTATGCTACACAATGAAAAATCTCAATCCAATCTCCATGGTGTCAAAGTGGCTAGAAATGCCCCTCAGATTACTCATTTGCTTTTTGCTGTTGATAGTTTATTTTTTGCTAGAGCAAATGAGAAGGAACTCAACACTCTCTCTAATATTCTTAATTCATTCCAAGCTGCCTCTGGTCAACTTGTGAACTTTGACAAGTCTGATATGTCTTTTAGCCAAAATGTGCCTATACAAGATAAAGAAACTATCTGTAACAAGATTGGGATAAAGGCTGTGACACATCACTCCAAGTACTTGGGTCTCCCTGTAGTCTTTGGAAGGTCAAAAAAGGAGATTTTCTCCTTAGTTCAGGACAGAGTTTGGAAGAAGGTTAACGGGTGGAAGGAGAAGTTTCTCTCTCGGGCAGGTAAAGAGACTTTAATCAAATCAGTAGCTCAGTCAATCCCTAACTACATTATGAGTTGCTACAAAATTCCTGAGGGAGTGTGTAAAGAGATAGAATCTTTGGTGGCTAAATTCTGGTGGGGTTCAACTGTGTCTCAAAGGAAAATTCATTGGATTAGCTGGGCCAAGATGGGTACTCCTAAATCTAAGGGTGGCTTGGGCTTTAGAGCTTTTAGTGAGTTTAACACTGCACTGCTGGGCAAACAATGTTGGAGACTGATCAGTGATGAGGAATCTCTTCTAGCCCGTGTGTTCAGAGGTAGATATTATCCTAGAACAGACTTGTTGAGAGCAAAAATTGGCTTCCAACCAAGCTATGCTTGGAGAAGCATCATTTCTGCTAGGAGGGTGATTGAGCAAGGATCTAGATGGAGTATTGGGAATGGTGAGAAGACAAGTATTTGGAATTCAAACTGGCTCCTTGAGCAAGCTAATTTTAAGGTCTGCTCACCTATCAACACCTTGGAAGACACTGCAATGGTATCTTCCTTGATTGACCAGGACACCAAACAGTAGGATAGGAATCTAATTTTCAATATTTTCAATCATTTTGAAGCCAAACAAATTGTGAACATCCCTATCTCTTGGAGGCTTCCTGTTGATAGATTGATTTGGCACTGGGAATCTCATGGTAATTATTCTGTCAGATCTGCTTACCATATGCTCAAGGCTGCTAGCTCGAGGAATCTGCCTGAATCTTCTAACTCCTCTAACAATGCTATTTGGAAAGCTATATGGAATATTGAAGCCCCTAATTGTGTTAAAAATTTCCTTTGGAGACTGGTGAAAGACATCCTTCCCACTAGATGCAAATTGGAGAGAAAAGGCATCTCTCTGGACACTCAATGCCCCATTTGTGTCTCTAATATGGAATCCAGAAGCCATCTGTTTTTGAGCTGTAACCTTACTCAGCTGGTGTGGTTCTCCTCCCCGTTAGGAATCAGTATCCCTCATGAGCCTGATTTCATGTCTTGGATTCTCCACTGGCTCACGGTGTCAAATATTTTGGCTAGACAGCTAGTTTGTGTAACTTTATGAAAGATTTGGAAGGCAAGGAATGAGTTGATCTTCAACAAAACTCAATTCAATCCTATTGAAATAGCAACAAGGAGCTCTGAGTTTGTTGAAGACTTCAACTTGGCAAACCTTAAGACCACCAGAATCTCTAGAAGAAACCCTTGTTTGTATTGGACTGCTCCAGCTGCTGGGATAATAAAAATCAATGTGGATGCTGGCTGTTTTGTGGATGGTACCTCAGCCCGGAGTTTAATTGCTAGGGATCACTCAAGATCTGTCATGACTGCTGCTACCAAGGTGTGTTCTGAGGCAACCTCTCTTGCTGTAGCTGAAGCTTTGTCTCTGAGATTGGCTATCCAGTGGGCAATGTCTCAAAATCTCACTCACTGCTGGTTTGAGTCTGATGTAGAAGGTGTAGTTCAGTGCTGCCTAAGGAAGTAGGTTCTAGATTTTGGCAGGGGGATGTCCCTGATCCTATCAAAACTCTGGTTTGTAATGACGCCTTGTGCGCTTTTTCTTCTCTATCAATAGAATGAGAATGTTAAGTTGTCAAAAAAAACAACAACAACAACATATAATCATTATGATAAACAATCATAGGGTTCGAATACCAAAAACTAACAATTCTCATTCCGCTAACTAATTAACTATTTATATTTGTATATATAAAAAGAGAGAATATGAAATATAATTCCAAAAAACGTGACCAAAATTATTTTGTAACTTGCAGCAATAACTGTCTTTTTGCATAGATAAGATGTAGTTACTGATAAACAAATAATCTTGTGTTGTGGGTTCGATTACTAGAATACTTATAGATCAAATTCATCCTTCATTTTGTTCGTAGTCGCTGTAATCACCATGCGCACTGAATCCATATAATATATTGTCTCCGATGTTACATTGTTGGCGATCAACACCCAATGTTTTCTGCACCCAATAGTGAATTAGTGATCTATTAGTAACTCAAAATCAATATATTTTAACATCATAATAAAGTTCAGAAGAAAAGACTCACTCTATATTGTAGGGTGCAACAATCAATTTATCATTCTCCATATTATTTATGAGTACTTTAGCTATGTCTCGTGCTTGACTAGTTACAAGAAAAGCTGTGTCATGTGGAGATATAAAGCCAAATCTATTTCTCAATCCATGTGGGCAGATTAACTTGTCATACAAGTACCTTAAAATAATGAGAAAAAATGAATTACTAATAACATAAATATAAGTCACCGTAGAAAACATTGTTGAATACTTAAAGTTGTTTGAAATACCTGACATATACAGTGTGCGCCCAACCAAACTCTGTAGGAAGGGAAAGTAAAAATATTTAGGTGTCATTAATAGCGCTTCTTCTGGGAAGCACTATCTAAACTTATCTTAATAACATCGTCCCACCAGTCAAACGTTTTGGTAGACCTTTGTGTTTCATATGATAGGGCTTCTCCATGGAAGCGCTATTATATAGATTATTAAAGACCATTGTTCATCCCTATTCCATAAGTATCCTTTATTAAGAACTATATATACTCAAAGTGGTCAATTTAATTTCAACCATTGATTTGTTCCAAAATGAAGCCACCGTAAGAAACTCAAGTCAAAAGTTCTATATTAAGTCTCCTCTTCCTAGCCATACATTCATTTAACCCCAAATTCCCAAATTAAAGTTTCCTTTCTATATTTCTCCCTCATTTCCCACCACAAATTTCCCTACCTTCTCTCACATTCCAAAACTTATAAAAGGGCCTTCCGCATGCAAACCCTATTTCCCCAACATTGATTAGTGCTTATTTCTCTAATATCCATTAGAGAATTTAAGTGCTAATTAATAACACAAACACAACAACAGAAGAAATGGCCCGTCAGGTATTTATTCTTACCCTCCTTTTGGTGGCCATTGTTGGTGTGGCAATGGCAGATGAAGCCCCAACTTCATCACCAACTTCATCACCAGCTCCATCTTCATCCCCCGCAGCATCTCCTAAGAGCTCACCACCTCCCACCACCACCACTAGCCCCCCTTCTCCAGTCGCTTCCCCACCAACTGAGGAAGTGGAAATTTCATCTCCACCAGCACCAGCACCAGAGAGTGATGACATTGGACTTGATGCTCCAACACCAGCCCCAGCCCCCGTTGCAGCTGACGCACCTGCAGCTTCTGCGCCTGCAGCTCCTGCTGATCAAGCAACCACCAGTGGCGCTTCTGCCCTTGGTGTCTCGGCTCTTGTCGTCGCCATGGCTGGCTTCTTTGCCTTCTAAGTTGCTTTGTTATTAGCTTTTGAGGAATAAAAAAAAACATGCATGTGTTGTTGTTGTGATGTTGCACCTTGTGCTATTTGTTGTGTTTGTAAAATGTGCATGAATATAATCACTTTATTCGTAACTATTCATAACAATTAATTTTATTTAGATGTTAAAATAGTTACTGTTATCCTTGAGAAAATCAAAATGCCCATTTTTTTTTGGGTGAAATAAATTTACACGTATTGCTTTTGAAATTGATTACTAATAGAAGGCTACATGCATCTACATGTATTATTTATGGCGAACTCACTTTTTGTTAGACATATGTTTTTGAGATTTATCTTCAATATTCTTTTTTGGGAACATTCATTTATGGTTCCCTTTCCCACGTCTTCCTTTTTGCTGGTAGTTAGATTTTGAGTGATCCAGAAGAATTAATAAAATAATGTCATTTGCTTATAAAAGAGAAATACTATTGATTAGTTCATACTAATGGTTCTTTAAAAGAAAATTAACAGAAATCAAATCCAGGCAATTTTAATTATTTTGCGACATAGTAGAAAACTTATTCTGTATATCTACTTGCATTAGAAAAACAAAATATGGTGTGATTTTGATATATAACTTATTCTATATGTCTACTTATTCTATATTTTGCGACATAGTAGAAAACTCAATGTTATATAACTTGATTTTAATACTGCCAAAATCTCTCTCTTTTTCTCACCAAAAAAAAAATCTCTCTTTTTAAAACTCACCTAAAATATGATTCTTATGAACTCAATGGTATCACTCTGATGTGAAGCGCGGGGGAGGCCGCCACCTACAGGCACTTCGACGCCCAAGTCAGACCATAATAAAGATGGAGCATATACGTGGAGTGAAAAAAGCTTATCCTATTTTAGAGTGTGGAGTTGAATATATAGTTGTGTGATTGGGCTGGCTTACAATTGGGCTCCTAGGCCCATTATCTCTAGCCAAAGTTGGATCCGGAACAATATCTATATATATATGTATGTAATTAAATTTGTATTGACATAAGAATTTATTTGCATTTATGTATTTACTATCTTTTGAGAAAGCAAAATAATATATATTATATATAGGGAAAATTGGTGTTCAGCAGGCAATACAAAAAAATGTCAACATAATACAATCACAAAACGTCGCAGGAATCCCAAGCATAATGAGACTACAAAAACCAAACAAATCACCAAGTAAGAACTGGAATCACTCCTAGTATGACTAGAAAAGAGCATAGGCCAAAAGCTTCTAGATCCTAGAGATACATTCTAAAGGATCCACACATCATTCATAGAAAAAAACTATGTTCTGTCTTGGCCTTAGCCAAGAGCCAAGAGAAACAAATCACCAAGTAAGAACTGGAACCACTCCTAGTATGATTAGAAAAGACCATAGGTGAAAAGCTTCTAGATCTTAGAGATACATTCCAAAGGATCCACACACAATTCATCGAAAAAAACTATGTCTTATCTAGGCCTTAGCCAAGAGCCACTACCAAGAGAAGTGCTTAATCGCATAGAAAGTCTTTGAGAGATTTAAGATTTTTCTTGAGAAGATTATTCTATTACGGGTTTCCTATATTGCCCAAAGTATTGTATACGAAATCATGATTCCACCCTTCATATTACGAGCCACTTAATAGGATTGAAAAGTGAGTAAGAAGGTCGGGAGGAACCACACCTAGCCATTTAAATACTGTATACCAATAACAGATGGAAGATTCACGCATGAGAAATGACTTTCAGGCTCCTAGTGAGAATTATAGAAACCCCTCCTGAAAAGATTCCCCCGTGATAGGAGCCTATTCAAGAGCAGGTGCTATGCGAAGAAAACAACTTTAGTCGGTGCAACACTCTTCCACTAATTTCTAGTACATACATCTGGAGGGGCAACCCCGAAAGAGGTGGAAGGGAAATTCGAGTCAGCAAAACGTATGCCAACTTAACTTAGTAAATATTTTATTTGATACCTCGCAAACCCACTTGTCCTCATCACGGGAGGTACAGACCAAGGCTAGAAGAGACCTCATTCCCGACAATAGTTCATCCTTCCAAAACCAGAAAGCCTCTCCTCCCGGAAAATATCCACTCTCAATACTCCCCTAAGTCACTTTTCTAAAGGGCTTCATTAAAAGCACTTATGTCTAAGCTCTAATTAAGTTCACCCTTGGCTAATAAACACCTACAGTTCACCCTATGAATTTTGTTCTCCTATATCTAGGTTTAAACAAGAATTATTAAACTACCCTTTAATAATTAGTATTCATATTAATCCTTGAAGTAAGTTTACAAACTCTTTCAATATTCATAAACAAGTATTTATTTTAGTTGGCCATTCCTAAAACAAATTTGGAAATATTAACACCAAGGATTAAAGATACTAAACATCAACTTCACATTAAAACCATTAGAAATCCATTACATAGTTAATAGCATTCCAACCACAAAAGGTTTAGCTCATGGGGAGCAGCAAATACATAAACAAAAGCATAGATGCTAGATCTAGTTCCATACTACTGAAATTACAAAAGAGATGAAGTGGAATTAGAGAAATATAAGAATTAGCCCCAAATTCACACTTTACTCCAAGAATGATAGCTTCAGTAGTGCTGCAGCACTGTTCCCAGCACTGTTTGTGCAGAATTTCCTGTTTAGTGTATAAGCTTGGTAAAAAACGAAAATAGCAGCAAGGAAAGTGATGTCTCACTATTCTCTCTTCAGCCCAGCCTCCAAAAGGAAGAGAATCAACTTTCTTAAATAGTGCTAGGGTTGTGGGGACCAAGAAAACCTCTAAAAGCATCATTCTTTGTCTTCTAGGGTTGTGCTTAAAAGGTCATGTGTCCTTAATAAAAGGAATATACATACAAAAATAGGTGGTCCCAGCCCTGACGCGTGGCTGACGCGCTACTTTAAGCACAGAATTCTTTTATAACATTTTCTCTTTCATCTAGTGTAGGAATTCGAGCTGATGTTGTAGCACCTGAACACTGCACCACACTAAAACACACATTAAAACACAAAAATATAGCACCAAAGTGCCCATTAAGATTTAACCAGAATTTTTCCATAACTAACCTCAACTATTAAAGTATAAATAACTCTTATAATTAAAAGTTATCAGACTCCCAAACTTAAACCGTTGCTTGTCCTCAAGCAATGACACTTGATAAAGCAACAAGAACAAAGACACAAAGGCATACTCAAGTTGCGCAACTGATTCATACCAGATTTTTTTTAAACATGCTCTAAATGGGCTTTACTTTCAGAAAATCACTCAATCCACACCGTGCCTTTCAAGATTTCCTGAGTTATTAACTGCTCAATTGTGAGTATGTGACTACTAGGCTCTATTCAGCTCTTAGCAAATTTCAAAATTTCACCTAGCTTTTGGAAGAATGGTCTTCTTTTGGTTATGCCAAGGATTTTTCAAAAAGAAAGGTAGTCTAATAATTTAAGCACGGGGATGGGGGCTTCAAAGAACAATAGAAGGCTTTTTTAAACAATTAAGATCCTATTGTCAATGCACTAGCCCTTATTTAATCCTCACCTTTCTCACAGGTTGGCCACTTATTTCGACTAAAACCAAAGTGTGTCACCCACAAATTGGCCTCCCTACTTCATGACCAACCAAACCACACATTCTTCCTTTCGACTGAAACTACAATGTGTCACCACAGAGTAGCCTCCCTACTTGGCGAGAAAAAGCAGCTTATTTCCCTCTTTTCTTTCTAAATACAACTCTATTTTCTCTTTCTTCTTTTTTTTACTTCTTTTTTTCTTTTCTTTTTTTTCTTTTCTTTTTTTTAATAAGCCTCTTGCCTAGTGCATTTGACATACTATTCTTTTATGTTTAGCCTCAATACAACTGATTCACCCCCAAACTTAGTTTCATATGCTACCCTAAGTTTTTAGTAAAAACTTGGCAAAAACCTAAGTTAACCAAGATTAACTCAGCATCAGATCATTTTTAGCTCACTAAGCTCCTACCTAAGGTGTGGAAGCAGTCAACAACTCAGTCAATCATTCAAGCACAGTTTAATCACTCACATGCACATTATCATCATTAAGCTTGGCCCATCTAGAACACTATTTTTTTTTTAAAACAAACATACAACTTGACATACCTAGACTAAACAATTTAACAATAATAAAACATAAAGACTCTCCCACCAACCTAAGACCATGCAGTGTCCCCACAGCAACATGCATCAACCTAAGGGGAGGACATGACAACAACAATTCATAAGAACAACATCAAGACAACACCAACATAAACTACATTGCTGCCAGGTACTAGAACAGGTGCTACAGCACCTAGCAGTTATTCAAACTTCAACAACAAAAACAAAAACAGAATATTAAACAAGGAAACATAAACAAGAGGTTTAGTTACGAATAACCCCGGACTTTAGCCTTGAGCTTACTCGAACAGATCCTTCCTTTATTGCTCTGCCTTGATAGACCTTTGGCTTCTTCTTTAGAGGCTCCTTGACATCATCCTTGGTGTTGCCCTCAGGTGCTGCAGCATCAACTTTTTCCAAGACAGCTTCTTGAACTTGTTCTTTATCAACTTCATGCACAGGTGGAGGTGGAGGGACCCAATCATTAGGTTCCTCAACAACAGAGAGGTGCACTCATGGATTTGCTCTAGCCATAGTTCTTGTCACAAACTTCCTTTTTGATGCAACAATAGATGTTGCAGCATTTCTCTCAGAATAAAAGTGCTGCAGCAGTAGTGCTGAAATAAATGCTATAGCACAAGATGCTGTTAGATCAACAATTGATCACCGATCACCAAACTAGATCAACACACCTGCAAAATGGAAAATAAAAAACAAAAATAATAAAATTTGAATAAAACTCTGGCTGCCTCCTAGTAACGCTTGGTTTAAGAGTCCTCAGCCAGACTAAGCTTTGTGTTAGAGATCTTGCAACTCAATGGTGACTCTGTCCATCACCACATGCTCTCCATAATATTGCTTTACCCTCTGACCATTGACCTTGAAAGTGGAGTTAGTGGCTTCATCAAACAGTTTTACAGCTCCATGGGAATACACCTTCACCAACTTGGAAGGCCCTGACCACCTAGATTTGAGCTTTCCGGGGAACAACTTTAATCTTGAATTGAACAAAAAAACTTGTCCCCCTTCTGTTAACTCTCTTCTTTGAATCTTCTTGTCATGCCAGGCCTTAGTCTTGGCCTTATACAACTCTGCATTCTCATAAGCAAATTGCCTCATTTCCTCCAATTCATTCAATTGCAAAAGCCTAGCTGCCCCTGCGTTCTCATAGTCAAAGTTGAGCTTTTTGATTGCCCAAAATGACTTATGTTGCAACTCCAAGGACAGGTGGCAAGCTTTGCCATATACAATTCTGTATGGAGACATTCCCAAAGGTGTTTTGAATGTCGTTCTATAAGCCTCTAAAGCATCATCAAGATGACTAGCCCAATTCTTTCTTGTAGGTCCTACCATCTTCTCAAACACTCTTTTTATTTCTCTATTTGACAACTTTGCTTGACCACTTGTTTGAGGGTGGTAAGCAGTCGCAATCTTGTGCTTCACTCCATATTTGACCAAGAGATTCTCAATAAGGCTATTACAAAAATGAGAACCTTCATCACTAATAATGGCCCTAGGAGTTCCAAACCTTGTGAAAATGTTTCTTTGCAAGAACTTGCTGACAGACTTTGCATCATTATTGGGCAAAGCAACTACTTCAACCCATTTGGAGACGTAATCCACAACTACAAGTATGTACAAATTGCCAAAAGAAGGGGGGAAAGGCCCATGAAATCCATTCCCCAAACATCAAAAAGTTCAACCTCTAAAATGTTGGTTAGCGGCATTTCATGCTTGTTAGAGATATTCCATGTCCTTTGACAATTATCACACTTCTTCACAAACTCATGAGCATCCTTGAATTTAGGCAAGTAGTAACTAGATTGCAACACCTTAGCTGCAGTTCTCATTCCTCCAAAGTGACCTCCATGTGGTGCAGCATGGCAATGCTGCAGCACCTGATGTGCTTATTCTGCAGCCAAACACCTTCTAAACAACTGGTCAGGACACTTTTTGTACAAAAATGGTTCATCCCAGAAATATTGCTTCACAATGTGAAAAAATCTTTTTCTGCTGGGATGTCATATTACATGGCACCACTTGGCTAACCAGAAAGTTGACAATGTCTGCATACCAAGGTGTTGCAACATCAGATTCAGCATCTGCCACTGCTAGTAATTGTTCATCAAGGAAGCTCTCCTTGATTTCTCCACTATAATTACTTGCACTATCACTTTCCAATCTAGGCAAATGGTCAGCAATTTGGTTCTCCACCCCCTTTTTATCAAGGATTTCAAGATCAAATTCTTGGAGGAGGAGAAGCCATCTTATTAGCCTAACACCCTTCACACTTCACACTGGTTGGAGAAGCCATCTACATGACCCAGAAAACTTCTAACACCGTTCACACTGGTTGGAGGAGGCATCTTCTTACTTACCTCAACTTTGGCTTTATCAACAACTTCAATACCTTTCTTTGAGATCCTGTGACCCAACACAATACCCTCTTGGACCATGAAATGACATTTCTCCCAATTCAACACCAAGTTGGTTTCTTCACATCTATCTAGAATCTCATCCAAGTTATCAAGGCACAATTGAAATGTTTCCTCAAACACAGAAATCATCCATAAACACTTCCATAGACTTTTCAATGAATTCAGAGAAGATTGACATCATACATCTTTGAAATGTAGCTGGTGCATTACATAGCCCCAAATGGCATCCTCCTAAAGGCAAAGGTACCATAGGGGCATGTAAAAGTAGTCTTTTGCTGATCTTCTGGCACTATAGCAATTTGATTATAACCAGAGTACCCATCAAAAAAGCAATAGAACTCCTTACCAGCTAATCTATGAAGCATTTGGTCAATGAATGGTAAGGGAAAATGGTCTTTCTTTGTAGCCTTGTTGAGCTTCTTATAATCCATACAAATCCTCCAACAAGTTACCGTTCTTGTGGGAATCAATTCATTTTTCTCGTTTGCTACCAGTCACACCCCCTTTCTTTGGAACACACTGCACAGGACTAACCCATGCACTATCAGATATGGGGTAGACAATACCAGCATCAAGTCACTTGATTATTTCTTTCTTCACAACCTCCTTCATGATAGGATTTAAGTATTCTTTGAGTTCTCATCAAGAATGATTCTTTGCATGCAAATGGTAGGACTAATCCCCTTAATATCAGACATCTGCCACCCAATAGCCATCTTATGCCTTTTTAAGGTAGTAATGAGATCATGCTCTTGACTCACTACAAGAATTTTTGGGGATTTCCGGTAATGGTCAAATTCCGCTGGAAATTGGACATTACCGGCAGATTTTGTCCGCCGGAAATACACCCGCAAGTAACGTCTACCGGCGGATTTTTTGCTAGTAATTTCCGGCGGATTATCCGCCGGAAAATCCGCCGGTAATTACTGGCTGAAAATCTGCCGATAAACATGACAAATCTGCCGGAAAACTGCTTTTGAAATCCACCAGTAAATTCGCAAATCGCCGGTAATTTCTGGCGCCAAATCCGCCGGTAATAAATGCCAATTCTGCCGGAAATGTTTTAAAAAAGAGCCGGAAATTTCGAAAAAGCCGTCGGTATTCAATGAAAAACCGCCGGTAATTCTTTATTTTTTAATATATAAAATTCGTATAATATAAAATCCGCCAGTAGTTTCCTAATATCCGCCGGTAACGTAATTGATTCTTTAAAAAACAGTACTTTTAAATTCATTTTTTTAAAAAAATTAATATTAAAACAGTAACTGTAATAATATTTAAAAAAAAAAACAGTAATTTTAAATTTGTTGATTTAAAAAATTAATATTTTAACTATTTTAATTTTTTTTTAAAACAGCTTTTTTTTTTATACAAAAATTAAAACAATAATTGAATAATTCTTCGAAATGATAAAATTTTCATAAATTCAATTCAACAAAGTACTAATAGAAATATCAATTACAAAATACAAATTGAAATTTCCATTACAAATGCAGATTTAAGTATCTAATAAAACTACTAGTCATCTCTATAGTAGTTTCCAGAGTTGGTCATCCTCAAACCAAATAAAATTAAAATCGGTGTTGGTGTTTGTGTTGAACTGTTGTTGGGGTTGCCGCAGGGTTTGCTAAAGCTGTTGCTGAGGTTGGTGGAGCTGCTGACGAGGAAGTTGAGGCTGCTGCTGCGGCTGAGAGTATGGCTGACCATATGTGCTCGGGAAGGATGGCTGGAAGACACCAGCTGGGTACGGATGAAAAGCACTGCCGAAAGGCTGCATCTGTTGTGGTGGAAAAAATGATGATGATGCTGATGGCATAGATGGCCTCGGGGGTACAAACTAGCCATTAATTGATTCCAATGCTCATCGGTCAACCTCTGCTGCTCCAACTGCTGCTCCCGCATCTGCTGTATTTCCTGATCATATTTGTTTTGTCGCTCTTGCAACTCACGCTGAGTCTCGCTCAATTTCTAGGTCAATATATAGCTGAACATCGTTTAGTTCTGAAGGAGTAGGGACATAAGAGCGACCTGTACTTCTTTCTGAAGAAGATGTTGGCCTCAGATTTGGAATAATGAAATTTTGGAAAGCAGAATGGCCAATACCACCAGCTCCTACCAACCGGCCACTTTTTGTTGGACTAATAGATTGCTGCCAAGCATCGAAAGCCGCACAACTCTCCTCAGCAGGATCAATGTTAGTGCTGCCACTACTCTGCTGAGTTTGACGGTACTCAGCCTACCATTCACGGAAATTTTCCTGATAGGAAAAACAAGAAATGAATAATTAAACCATTAGTAAGTAAAAATAGAATATAGAATATAAAATAATAAAAACAATATATAAAAAATAAACGTTATTAATTTACCTGAATAATCCTATATACATAGTTATTATTTAATTATTATTCAATATATTAGTATTTAATAAAATATAAAATATGTAAGTATAATATAAATTTAAACAATTAATAAATTTACAAAGCGTTTAAAGTGTTCATTAGTATTGATAGAACCAGCCGTGTTTATGCAACCACCCTTCTTAGAAGCACGGTTCTTCTTGGCTTTCTCACACTTTTCTTTATACTTAGGGTCCTCCCACTTCACTTGGAGCTCAGCCCAATCAGAATCCCCGATCCACGTTGGCTTAATACGACTATTACGGCGCTCTCGGAGCATTTCAGAAAAGCGGTGAGAAGCTCTTGTGTTAAATGTTCTCTCAACATCCCTCGACTCCTCTGTGAGCCATGCAGTTTTTTCCTATTTAAACACATTAATATAAGTTGTTAATTAGTAAAAACAAATTAATTAATTCAACAAAATTTTAAAAAATTGAAAATCCGCCGTAATTCTTAAAAAAACTTACTCTGAACTGATTCCACATTTTGGATGCCGCATCTTTTCTGACCCGCGTCCAATTCAGCCAGGGTTTAGTGTAGTTCGCTTTGATGATGTATGAGATTATGCCGGATACAACCCTCCCAGGATCAAACCTGTACATAAAAAAGATAAATTAAAATGATAAGAAATTATATTTAAAGTTTTATTAAATCAAACAAATATCATTAAAAATTAATAAATACTTACTGTTGGCCAATAACCTTCACCACGATACGACCGTCGTGTGTAACCTTAACCACCTCCTTATTAATATTATACCTGCGTACCCCATTTGCATCTGCTGGGGGAATGTCAGTACCGGGTGGAGGCACAAATGGGCGATCTATCGTACTAGATCCACTGCCATCATCCGTACTAGGTGGAGGCACAAAAGGGCCACTAACAACGACAGATACACGACGATGACGCCCGCGTAAAGAAGCAGAGATCTTCTTCCCAGAATCAGTCGGTGGTACAATCTCATCTTGAGGCAGGTCACGATCAGATTCTAATCCTTATGATGCCATGACAGTATTTATATATATATATATAATGAGTAACATAAATTATGAATAAGATAAACGATGAATAAAATACATGAAGAATAAATATTATTTCGATCATAACAAGTTAATTAATTAATTACTAATAAAATGATCTAATTAGAATCCCATTCTTTCTCAAAATCACCATCATCATCATCTGAGTGAATTCCTGATACACCGACGTGATCGGCAGCATCTTCATGGTCTGTATCTTCTTCTTCATCATTAACTTCGTCACCCGTGTTTGGCTCATCACATAAACGGGTAATGAGTTCAACTTCAATCACTTCATTTACATTGGACATTTCGTCCATTTGATAAGGGACGTCTTCCACTGTGTCTTCATTTGTCTCAATGCGTCCTCTTGGTTTTGTCTTAATTGCGACACACCAACCACGCCGATCAGTCCGTGTTGATGGATAAGAGACATAATAGACTTGTCTCACATTTTGTGCAATGACGAACAGATCATACGGTCAATATCTACTATTCATTTTAATGTCCACTGTATTTGTCTTTGGATTAAACTTTGTTCCTCGAGCGGACAGGTCAAACCATTTACAATAAAAAACCACTATCATTTGACTATAGTCTAGATAAGATTAGACAAGTTCATATATGTGTTCAACCACACCATAAAAATCATCTTTGCCTCTCCCAATGTCACCCTTCATGCAAACTCAACTATTGACTGTTTCTCTACCCTCTGTCCATTCCTTAGTGTGAAATTTGTATCCATTGACAAAGTATGTGTGCCATTCTTTAACACATATTCGAGGACCGTCAGATAAGTTCCTCAAGTGTTGGTTGGTAGGAGTTGGCGGGAGGGAATACACACGTTGCCTAAACCACATTGGAAAATGTGCATGAATATGAGTAGATTGCTCATCATTTACTTCCTCTAATGAAAAGAATTTCCTATAAAAGGAAATTATTAATTGTCACACAGTTGTGTACTACTAATTGAGATGTATATTAACTAACTGAGATAGTTTTGTAGGTAATGAAGGATTGGACCTCAGTACAGTTTATTAAGACATGAACATGGGTTGAATTTAACTCTTCTTCTGTTAGCTAGTGAGTTGATTCCTTTCCAGACTGACAGCCAGGTAGACAAAAGACAGACAAAGCTAAACGATGTCTTGGACATTCAATTTCCGTTTCATTTCAACTACTTCTATGAGCAAATTCATTCTTGAAATAATATGAAAAAAAAGGAGTTGTTTCACGGTGTAAGTAAGAAGAACATATCGGTCCTTCAACTCTAGCTTTATTTTAACCGATCTTTTTGAATCACCCATAAACCTAGAGAAAATGATATGTTAATAATCATCTAATCAAAGTTTGAAATATATTCTTTCATAAATATATATATATATATATATACACACACACACACACAGATATATATATATATATACTGACCTTTCAAACGGATATATCCATCTGTATTGGACAGGTCCGCCAAGTTTAGCATCATATGCGAGATGAACTGGAAGATGTTCCATGGAATCAAAGAAGCCAGACAGAAATATTCTCTCCAACGTGCATAAGATAAATGGGATGTCTTGTTCCATTTTTGTAAGAACATCTGCTTTTAGCGTTGCAGAACACAAATTCTTAAAGTATTGACTTATTTCAATGAGCGGATTCAAAACATGTGTTGGCAACGAACTAAAGGCAATAGGAAGTAAGAACTCCATGAATAGATGACAATCATGGCTCTTCATCCAATGTAACCTCCCATTATCCACATCAGAACATCTTGCTAAATTGGAAGAATAACCATCTGGCATTTTCAACTCTGAAATCCACCGATAAACTGCTTTCGCTTGCTCCGTAGATAAAGTATAATTGGCTTTAGGTTTCAGTGTCCTACCGTTAGCTTGCTCAACCAACAAGAAATCCTTTCGCTTGCAGTAATGATCCACGTCCTTCCTAGCCTTCTCATTGTCTTTCGTTTTACCTTTCACGTTCATGACAGTGTTAAATATGTTATCAAAGAAATGTTTTCAATATGCATTACGTCGAGTTTATGTCTCAATAGATTATCTTTCCAATATGGAAGTTCCCAAAAAATACTTTATTTCGTCCAATTATGCCATAATCCATAACCTTCTAGACGAGAAACAACACCCGCAATGACTTCCACGGGAAGGATATCCATGACATTGTTCCAAACTTCTTCTGGTGTCAACCTACGAGGAGGTTCAGCTGTTTCAACATTCCCCTTTATGAATCCATATTTTTACTTTCTAAAAGGATGATCACTAGGTAAAAACCTACAGTGCGAGTCAAACCAGGAGGTTTTTCCTCCATATTTAAGAGTAAATGCCTTTGTGTCAACCATGCAAATCAGATACGCCATCTTACCATGTGTCCCCCATCCAGATAACATTCCATACGCAGGAAAGTCATTAATAGTCCAGATCAAAGCCGCCCTCATCAAGAAATTTTGTCTATGTGCTGCATCATAAGTTAAAACACCATTCCATAACCTTTTCAGGTCATCAATCAAAGGTTGCAAATATATGTCAATACCAGCTGTTGGATTAGTTGGCCCTGGTATTATAGCATTTAAGACTGGCCAACAAGAATACGGTGATGCCGACACTTGAATATATGGTGTGAAACCATCAGACCATAAACCAAGCCGAACATTGCGTGGATCATTGGCGAAATCTGGATGAACACGATCAAAATGTGTTTCGGACCGGGCCAAACTTATGGCATTTGGGCCGACCCGTCTCTGCCTTTCGACGCAACTGGATCCGCATCCAACGGACAGAACCCCCTCGTCCGATCCAACGGCACAGACACGGCGATATTCTCTATAAATATTGAATTCACTCATCACTTCCAGGTACGCTTTCTATTCTCGTCTCTATTACCTCTTCACTTCCCTTGCTGACTTAGGCATCAGAGTGCTTGCTGGTACCCCCTAGGCGCGGGAGAAGCACACCTCGGTCAATCTGAGGTCCAGACTCAGCAGCCCGAAGACATCCTTTCGTCCTCTCGGCGCACGATTATCCGAGGTAACCACTTGTACTCCGGTTCCGAACGTTGGCGAACACAGTGGGAGTGAAATCTCTCCGATTCGACTTCATCCTCAACTTTACATGGCTCCGCGAGCACGATTACTCATTCGATCTCAATCCCGACTCCAGAACGCGAATTCCGGGGCCCGTCCTCAGGACACTCCTGAGGGAGACGTGTAGACTATCCCAGAAGAAGCCCCGGTAATTCCCAGTCTGGGATGTCTTCCGCCGCCCCTCCCGGTTCCACAGATCAATGCCATCCCGGCGCAGCTCCAAGCAGTGAGTCAACTCCTCGACGTACTGGAACGGCACAGTCAGGGCTTGATGCAACAAGAAATGGCTGCCATTGCCAAGGCCACTGCAGCTCAACCCAAACACGGAACTCGACCTCCGCCGTCTCCACCTCGTACCATGGTATCTTGGAGGCGCCGCACGTCACCTCCACGAAATGGCACCCCCAACAACACCTCCCTACCGGTTCGAAGGAAGAAAAGACATGGTAAAGCTCCGACTTCTCCTTCCCCGCAGGGGTCAGGTTCCCCGGGTGACTCGGATGATCCGTCCTCCGACTCCTCCTCCTCGTCTAGGGACTCTTCTCCCCGCAAGAAAACCACCGGCAAAGGTAAGTCCAAGAAAGAGAAGGGGATCCGGGTCAGCTCGTTCATCCACGAGATCGCAGAATGCCGGATCCCGAAGTCCCTCGAGAAACCTCCAAGGCTGAATGTTTACGACAAAAAGGGAGACCCGGACGAGCACGTAGACACCTTTGACCTGATGTTGGATTACCGCGACGCCTCAGATTATGTCCGATGCAAGCTTTTCCCCCTTTCGCTAAGCAAAAGCTCCCTCAAATGGTACCGCGACCTGCTTCCGGGGTCCATATCGGGCAGGAAGTAGTTCACGAAGCTGTTCTTATCGCACTTCACCGCCTCCACGGTGAAGCCCAAATCTAAAGATGTCCTATGTAACGCCCTAAAATTTAATCAAATTACTTCGAAGTTGGATTGCCGTAGGATAATTGTAAGAATTGAAATTATGAGCGTAGTAGCTATGTTGAAAATGAGTTAGATGATAATCACGTGTCGTGGGCCAGTTAAAAATAGCATTGGGCTTAGCACCGCGAGGGCGCAGCGCTCGCGCAACCCTAGCAGCGTGTCCAGTGCGCAGCTTGCGCAGGAAGGCGCTTGTGCGCCACTCCTCCTTATAAATATAGCGCAAATATACGCTAGGGCTGGTCTTTTTGCGCAGCCGCCCTCTTTTCCCTTCTTCTCCTTCTTCCTCTCACTTCTAAGTTACACAAAAGCCTCAATTTTCAAGAGCTCTAGCCTAGGATTGGATTGGGAGGGTTGATTTTCATTGCAATTCTCTACGTTCGTGATCGTCACGCGTCGTTACTATCGCAGGGGAGTCGCCGTATTCGGAGAATCGAGGAACGAGGCTAGGAGGGAGTTTGCGCCACCATAGTTGAGGTAAGGGTGGGTTCGAATTCTATAATAGCGTATATGAGGGATCGTATGCGGGGTTGGGGGTTTATTATAGATTGCCTCTGTGTAT
Organism: Astragalus glycyphyllos; assembly: GCA_963573325.1. Lineage (NCBI taxonomy): Eukaryota > Viridiplantae > Streptophyta > Magnoliopsida > Fabales > Fabaceae > Astragalus > Astragalus glycyphyllos. Next base: position 59,336,060 of record OY754312.1, on the reverse strand, counting down.
GTTGCGTAGTTATAAATATATATATCGTATGAGAAATGTTTGATGAATTGACCGTGTGTGCTTGAATTCCTATGTCGTTAGTTCTAATTAAATCGAATTGTAATTTTGTTGGATTAAGGTTTTCACTATTATAATCAAAAAAATGATAGGAATATAGATAACTCGTTAGTAAGAATTATTAATAATTTTCGTAATTGAATTGATGGTTACGTTAATTCTGTTACTGTTTTGATGTAATGCTGTTGCTGTTTTGCTGTTAATGCTGTTGCTGTTTGCCGATAATGCTGTTGCTGTTTTGCTGTTAATGCTGTTGATGTTTTGCTGTTAAAGCTGTTGCGGTTTTGCTGTTATTGTTGTCATTGCTGTTACGTTTTGCTGCTGTGTTTTTGCTATTGTTGCTGTTTTGCGCTGTTGATGTTGCTGCTTTGTCAATATTGTTGCCACAGTTGCTGTTGTGGTTAATTGTTGCGTTGAATACCTTCTCGAAAATGTGGTAAATTGCAGGTGAAGTTGTAAAAGTTGATTTGCCTCTATTTATTGGCAAAGATAGTAAATTGTAGGCCTATGGCCGCCATGACGTTTTGGTGTTGTTGTCGTGCGATTGCGTGACTGTGATTAGCGTTACTTGTACATTCACATTGTGTCGCATACCTTTGCATTTGCTTTACGACGTGAACGATGAGGGCTAGGCCCTGTGAGCCACTATTTACTGGCAATGACGATTTTTACGACGGGAGTTTTGCTCCAATGTACCACATGCATATGCACAGTTGAGTAGCATTCCGCATTGCACTTCGATGATTCTATTGATGACTCTGTTGAGGATTTTATTGATGATATGTGTAATTCCATAGTACCTGACCTATCATATTGTTCTTCATACATGCTCTTTTATAGTTCGATATCTCACCCCTTCTGTTTGAATGTTACCTCTATGTGGTAACGTGCAGGTAGTCGCGAACGAAGGCGGTGATCCCTCCTTAGTTGAGTCTGTGTCGTCACTCTGATACGTAACACTCGGGGGAATGAACGCTGTTTTTTTTCTTTTATCATTTAGGTTGCAATATTTGTTAGACTCGAAGTTATTTCTATTAAGCAAATTGTTGATTTTGAGTTGTCAAATGGACAAGGATTGTTAAGATTGCTTCAAATTGAATTTACCATGAATGAATTATATTGTTTGTGTTGGGAAGTAAGTGTAGCACTCCAATATTTATGTTGAAAATTCCGCACTCTGATTTATAGTATTATTGGGTAGAATTGGGGTGTTACATTAGTGGTATCAGAGCATGGTTGGGTCTGTCTGACCAAGTTGTCGAGTCATCGCTTCGATTAACAATCAAGTATTGTTATTCATTCTAAACTATAATTTGTGTTGTAGAGATAAGCTGAAATGGCCGGACGGAATGATGCTGCTATTGCTGCTGCTTTGGGCGCTATGGCTCAGGCATTGGAGAATCAACAGAACGCTGGTGAGAATGCTGGATCTCGCAGTTTGGCGACTTTCGAAAGGGAGAATCTGCCCACTTTCAAGGGTAAGTATGATCCTGATGGAGCATTGGCTTGGTTGAAGGAGATTGAGAGAATCTTCCGTGTGATGGATTGGACTCCAGCGCAGAAGGTTCGTTATGGTACTCATATGCTGTCAGAAGAGGCTGACGACTGGTGGTTAGATACACGTCAGAGATTGGAAGCTGCAGGTGAAGAGATCACTTGGGTTGTGTTCCGTAGGGAGTTTTTGAGGAAGTATTACCCTGAGGATGTTCGGGGTAAGAAAGAAATTGAGTTTCTTGAGCTGAAGCAAGGGAACCTATCAGTTACTGAATATGCTGCTAAGTTTGTGGAGTTGGCCAAATTTTATCCGCACTACAATGAAGGAACTGCTGAATTTTCAAAGTGCATCAAGTTTGAGAATGGGCTGCGACCAGAGATCAAAAAGGCAATTGGGTATCAGAAGATCCGTGTTTTCTCCGATTTGATTGACAGTTGAAGGATCTATGAGGAGGACAACGATGCTCACTATAAGATCATTAATGAGAAGAGGAGCAAGCAGCAGACTCGTGGTAAGCCGTATGATGCTCCAGTTGGTAAAGGTAAGCAGAAAAGTTTTGATGGTAAGAGAACTAATGGGGGTAACGCCCCTGCTGGTATTCTATGTTACAAATGTGGCAAACCTGGTCATAAGAGTAACGTGTGCAAGGTTGAGGTGAAGTGGTGCTTTCGTTGTGGTAAGACTGGGCACGAATCATCCGAGTGCAAGCACAAGGAGCAGGTCTGTTTCAACTGTGGCGAAGAAGGGCATATTAGTAATCAATGTCAGAAGCCAAAGAAAGAAAGAGTTAGTGGAAGAGTGTTCGCTCTGGCAGGGACACAGACTACTGAGAACGACGGATTTATTGGAGGTACATGTTTCATTAATGGTGTTCCTCTAATAGCTATTATTGATACTGGTGCTACTCATTGTTTTATTGCTGCGGAATGTGTTAAAAGATTGGGTCTTGTGTTGTCTTCTATGAATAGGGAGATGGTTGTCGATACTCCAGCTAAGGGGTCGGTGACTACTTCTCTTGTGTGTTCTAAGTGCCCTTTGTCGATTTTCGACAGAGAATTTATTGTTGATCTGATTTGTCTGCCGTTAAGCGGATTGGATGTGATCCTAGGCATGGACTGGTTAGAATAAAACTATGTTCATATTAATTGTTTTAGCAAGTCTGTGAATTTCTCCACTCCCGAAGAGGAGGAGGCTGGTTTGTTGTCTGCTGGATAGTTGCGGAAGTTGATGCGGGAAGAAGTTCAGCTATTCTCGCTGATGGCGTCGCTATCTGTTAAGAATCAAGCCATAATTGATGAGTTGCAGGTGGTGCGCGAATTTCCTGAAGTTTTCCCTGATGAGATTCCAAGTGTACCACCAGAGAGGGAAGTTGAATTTGCTATTGATCTTGTACCTGGTACCAAACCTGTTTCTATGGCACCTTACAGGATGTCAGCATCTGAATTATCCGAATTGAAGAAGCAACTTGAGGATCTACTTGAAAAGAAGTTCGTGAGGCCGAGTGTATCACCGTGGGGAGCTCTGGTGTTGCTAGTGAAGAAGAAGGATGGAAGTATGAGGCTTTGTGTTGATTATAGACAGTTGAATAAAGTGACGATTAAGAACAAGTATCCACTCCCAAGAATAGATGATTTGATGGATCAATTGGTGGGTGCTCAAGTATTCAGTAAGATTGATTTGAGGTCGGGCTACCATCAGATTAATGTGAAAGATGAGGATATTCAGAAGACGGCTTTTAGAACTAGGTACGGGCATTATGAGTATTCGGTGATGCCTTTCGGTGTTACTAACGCGCCGGGAGTATTCATGGAGTACATGAACCGTGTGTTTCATGCTTATTTGGATCGGTTTGTGGTAGTATTCATCGATCATATTTTGATTTACTCTAAGACAGAAGAAGAGCATGCAGAGCACTTGAGATTGGTATTGGAGGTCTTAAGGGACAAGAAGTTATATGCAAAGTTGTCTAAGTGCGAATTTTGGATGAAGGAGGTGAGTTTTCTTGGTCACGTTATTTCTGGTAGCGGCATTGCGGTGGATCCATCTAAAGTCGATGCTGTATTGCAATGGGAGACTCCAAAGTCGGCTACCGAGATTAGAAGCTTTTTGGGATTAGCTGGCTACTATAGAAGGTTCATTGAAGGCTTTTCTAAGTTGGCACTTCCTTTAACTCAGCTGACCTGCAAAGGTAAAGCCTTTATATGGGACGCTCGTTGCGAAGAGAGTTTCACCGAATTGAAGAAGAGATTGACGACGTCTCCTATCTTGACGTTGCCTAATCCGGGAGAGTCCTTTGTGGTGTACTGTGATGCTTCCAAGATGGGTTTAGGAGGTGTGCTTATGCAGAATGGTAAGGTAGTTGCTTATGCATCGAGGCAGTTGAGGACTCATGAGAAGAACTATCCTACGCACGATTTAGAACTTGCTGTAGTTGTTTTTGCGCTGAAAATTTGGAGGCATTATCTTTATGGTTCTAGATTTGAAGTATTTAGCGACCATAAGGGTTTGCAGTACTTGTTTGATCAAAAGGAACTGAATATGAGACAGCGGAGGTGGTTGGAGTTGCTAAAAGACTATGATTTCAGTTTGAATTATCATCCAGGGAAAGCTAATGTCGTGGCTGATGCTTTGAGCCGAAAGACCTTGCAAATGTCGGCAATGATGGTCAGAGAGTTTGAATTGATTGAGCAGTTCAGAGATATGAGTTTGATTTGCGAAGTGACACCTCAGAGTGTTATGTTGGGGATGTTGAAGATTAATAATGACTTTTTAGATAGCATCAGAGAAGCTCAGAAACTGGATGTTAAACTGGTAGATTCGACGGTAGGAATTGGGCAGTCTGAGAATAACGATTTTGAGTTGGATGCGCAAGGTGTGTTGAGATACCGTAATAGAATCTGCATTCCTGACGATGCGGAAATGAAGAAAGCAATTCTCGAAGAGAGTCATAGAAGTAAGTTGAGTATTCATCCAGGAGCTACGAAAATGTATCAAGACTTGAGAAGATGGTTCTGGTGGCCTGGGATGAAGCGCGATGTAGCGCAATTCGTGTATGCATGATTAACTTGTCAGAAGTCAAAAGTTGAACATCAGAAGCCTGCGGGGTTGATGCAACCTTTAGAGATTCCGGAATGGAAATGGGATAGCATTTCAATGGACTTTGTGACGGGGCTGCCTAATACTGTGAGAGGGCATGATGCGATTTGGGTGATTGTTGACAGGATAACGAAGTCGGCTCATTTTATACCTATTAATATCACGTATACGGTACCGAAGATGGCTGAGATTTACCTCCAAAAGATTGTAAAGTTGCATGGTGTTCCTATGTGTATCGTTTCGGATAGAGATCCTAGGTTCACTTCTGATTTCTGGAAGAGTTTGCAAGAGGCGTTGGGTTCTAAGTTGAGATTGAGCTCAGTGTATCACCCTCAGACGAATGGTCAGACAGAGAGGACTATTCAATCGCTGGAGGATTTGTTGAGAGCGTGTATTCTTGAGCAAGGAGGTTCGTGGGATACCCATCTCTCGTTGATAGAGTTTACCTATAATAACAGTTATCATTCTAGTATTGGGATGGCACCTTTCGAAGCGTTGTATGGTCGAAGGTGTAGAACCCCTTTGTGTTGGTATGAATCTGGAGAGAGTATAGTGCTTGGACCTGAAATTGTTCGAGAAACGACTGAGAAGGTGAAGTTGATTCGTGAAAAGATGAAAGCTTCACAAAGTAGACAGAAGAGTTACCATGATAAGCGAAGGAAGGATTTGGAATTTCAAGCTGGTGATCATGTGTTTTTGAGAGTCACCCCTGTGACCGGTGTTGGACGTGCTTTGAAATCTAAGAAGCTTACTCCTCGATTCATTGGTCCGTATCAGATCACGGAAAGAGTTGGGAATGTAGCTTACAGAGTGGCCTTACCGCCTAATCTTTCGAATTTGCATGATGTGTTCCATGTGTCACAACTTCAGAAGTATATTCCAGATCCATCTCATGTAATTCATATGGATGATGTGCAAGTACGGGATAACCTCACTGTGGAGACGATGCCTGTACGAATCGCGGACCGTGAGACGAAGACTCTAAGGGGCAAAGAGATCGCCTTGGTGAAAGTAGTCTGGTTAGGAGCTGCCGGAGAGAGCATGACATGGGAGTTGGAAAGCAAGATGCGGGAGTCCTATCCCGAGTTGTTCGAATAAGGTAAATTTTCGAGGACGAAAATATTCTAAGTGGGGGAGAGTTGTAACGCCCTAAAATTTAATCAAATTACTTCGAAGTTGGATTGTCGTAGGATAATTGTAAGAATTGAAATTATGAGCGTAGTAGCTATGTTGAAAATGAGTTAGATGATAATCACGTGTCGTGGGCCAGTTAAAAATAGCATTGGGCTTAGCACTGCGAGGGCGCAGCGCTCGCGCAACCCTAGCAGCGTGTCCAGTGCACAGCTTGCGCAGGAAGGCGCTTGTGCGCCACTCCTCCTTATAAATATAGCGCAAATATGCACTAGGGCTGGTCTTTTTGCGCAGCCGCCCTCTTTTCCCTTCTTCTCCTTCTTCCTCTCACTTCTAAGTTACACAAAAGCCTCAATTTTCAAGAGCTCTAGCCTAGTATTGGATTGGGAGGGTTGATTTTCATTGCAATTCTCTACGTTCGTGATCGTCACGCGTCGTTACTATTGCAGGGGAGTCGCCGTATTCGGAGAATCGAGGAACGAGACTAGGAGGGAGTTTGCGCCACCATAGTTGAGGTAAGGGTGGGTTCGAATTCTATAATAGCGTATATGAGGGATCGTATGCGGGGTTGGGGTTTATTATAGATTGCCTCTGTGTATGTTGCGTAGTTATAAATATATATATCGTATGAGAAATGTTTGATGAATTGACCGTGTGTGCTTGAATTCCTATGTCGTTAGTTCTAATTAAATCGAATTGTAATTTTGTTGGATTAAGGTTTTCACTATTATAATAAAAAAAATGATAGGAATATATATAACTCGTTAGTAAGAATTATAAATAATTTTCGTAATTGAATTGATGGTTACTTTAATACTGTTACTGTTTTGATGTAATGCTGTTGCTGTTTTGCTGTTAATGCTGTTGCTGTTTGCCGATAATGCTGTTGCTGTTTTGCTGTTAATGCTGTTGATGTTTTGCTGTTAAAGCTGTTGCGGTTTTGCTGTTATTGTTGTCATTGCTGTTACGTTTTGTTGCTGTGTTGTTGCTATTCTTGCTGTTTTGCGCTGTTGATGTTGCTGCTTTGTCAATATTGTTGCCACAGTTGCTGTTGTGGTTAATTGTTGCGTTGAATACCTTCTCGAAAATGTGGTAAATTGCAGGTGAAGTTGTAAAAGTTGATTTGCCTCTATTTATTGGCAAAGATAGTAAATTGTAGGCCTATGGCCGCCATGACGTTTTGGTGTTGTTGTCGTGCGATTGCATGACTGTGATTAGCGTTACTTGTACATTCACATTGTGTCGCATACCTTTGCATTTGCTTTACGACGTGAACGATGAGGGCTAGGCCCTGTGAGCCACTATTTACTGGCAACGACGATTTTTACGACGGGAGTTTTGCTCCAATGGTACCACATGCATATGCAAAGTTGAGTCGCATTCCGCATTGCACTTCGATGATTCTATTGATGACTCTGTTGAGGATTTTAATGATGATATGTGTAATTCCATAGTACCTGACCTATCATATTGTTCTTCATACATGCTCTTATACAGTTCGATATCTCACCCCTTCTATTTGAATGTTACCTCTATGTGGTAACGTGCAGGTAGTCGCGAATGAAGGCGGTGATCCCTCCTTAGTTGAGTCAGTGTCGTCACTCTGATACGTAACACTCAGGGGGAATGAACGCTGTTTTTTTTCCTTTATCATTTAGGTTGCAATATTTGTTGAACTCGAAGTTATTTCTATTAAGCAAATTGTTGATTTTGAGTTGTCAAATGGACAAGGATTGTTAAGATTGCTTCAAATTGAATTTACCATGAATGAATTATATTGTTTGTGTTGGGAAGTAAGTGTAGCACTCTAATATTTATGTTGAAAATTCCGCACTCTGATTTATAGTATTATTCGGTAGAATTGGGGTGTTACATCCTACAGGGAGTCTGATAGGGGAAAAGGAATCTCTAAGGGACTACATTGAACGGTATAACCACATAGCTGATGACGTGCATCAACTCTCCGACGACATCAGAGTCCTGTTCATGTGGCACGGGTTAAGAAAGGGGAGCCTCTTCCAGATCAGCGTCGGGCTATGAAAGCCGAAGACCCTAGACGAATTCCTAAGGTGAGCACAACACTATATTGATTACGAGGAGGCCGACGCCGCGGACACTTCCAATCCAGCCCGGCGCCGGGCAAATGGGAGAGCAAGAAGGATTCCGGGGCCGGCACCAAATAGTGGCGCCGGGCAAAGGGAAAAAATCCTGGCCGAATGCGCAAGCACCGAATTCCGCGGTGTAAAGTGGCCGGCTCCTATACCCCAACTGGGGAACACCAACAAAAAAACTTACTGCAGGTACCACCGGAGCAGCGGCCACGACATGGAAGGTTGCAGGGTGTTGAAAGACGACATAGAGGACTTAATCCAACGATGGAAGCTGAAGCAGTACCTAAGGACGAACGACAAGAAGAGGGAGAGGTCTCCAAAACACTCACCTCAGAAGTCCAAATCCGCGGTAAATGAGGTGACGAAGTCGCCTGCCGACAGCAGCGATTCTACGAAAGAAACGCTGAGGTCGTAGAGACCACGCCTCGTGGCCTGGAGGTCCGAAGAACAAAGCGCTCCATCAAGCGGCATTGGGAGGAAGTTCTCAGCATCGGCTCGGCCACGGGATCACCCGCGAACGGAAAAGACAGACCCCCTCTGTCATTCGCCGAATCAGAACTCCCCCGAGGTAAACCCAACGAAGAAATCCCTTTAGTCATTTCAGCCGTGTTGGCTGGGGTCGATGTAAAAAGAATCCTAGTCAACCAATGGAGCTCGGTGGACATTCTCTTCAAAGAACTGCTCCCCAAGCTTAAAATCTCCGAAAAGGACCTCTCCAACTACAAAGGATCCGATATGGTGGGATTCAACGGCCCCAGGACTCGACCCCTAGGCTACCTCAAGCTAAGAATAACGTACGGGGAAGACAAGCTCTCAAAAACCATCAAGACCAGGTTCCTAGTGTTACCTTGCTCATCCCCGTATCACTGTATCGTCGGATGACCGACATTGGTGAAGCTCGGAGCTGTAGCCTCCACGGTTCATCTCAAAATGAGGTTCTTATCGGAAAAAGAGGAAGTGGTCACAATCCTCGTAGACCTGGACGGGGGAAAAAGGTGCCAACACCTATGCCTGAAGTCGGACCGCCGGGATGAGAAGGAAGCACTCGCTTTGGCCGGCTCCGACGCGCAATAGAGGGCTTGCACCCCGAAGGTGGAACTAACGAAAAGACGAACATCAAGATTGTATCCAACTTTGATTTCTGTCTTCAATAAAAAGATTGTAAAACACTCACTGTCTTATTGTTTCTAACTCGCAAGTCCTATCATAATGATGACCCCTATCCCCCTGACAGGAGCTGCCAAGCCACTCAATGTAGGACACGTGGAAGCACGAACAAGCCTCTGCAGAGATGTTCAAATCGAAGCCAAACCCCATCGCTTTCCGACCTCGGCTTGGGGGCCACTGTTCCGGACCGGGCTAAACTTATGGCATTTGGGCCAGACCCTTCTCTGCCTTTCGCCGCACCCGGATCCGTATCCAACGGACAGAACCCCCTCGTCCGATCGAACGGCACGGACATGGCGATCTGCTCTATAAATATTGAATTCACTCATCTTCCAAGTACGTTTTCTATTCCCGTCTCTATTACCTTTTCACTTCCCTTGCTGACTTAGGCATCAGAGTGCTTACAGGTACCCCCCCCCCCTCCCCCCCTCCCCCCCCCCCCCCCCGAGGCGCGGGAGAAGAACACCTCGGTCAATCCGAGGTCCAGACTCAGTAGCCCGAAGACATCGTTCCGTCCTCCCGGTGCACAATTATCTGAGGTAACCACTTGTACTCCAGTACCGAACATAATGTATCCAAGCTTCACCATCAGATGGATGACGTAATTCACCAGAATTATTACTATTTTCATAGTGCCACGTCATTTTACCCGCAGTTTCCATTGAAGTAAACATCCTCTTCAAGCTTGGTATAATCGACAGATAGAACATTGCTTTTCTTGGCACTTGTTTGCCTTTGTTTGTCCCTTTTCTCCTGACACGATACTGTGGCTCTTGACAAAACTTGCATTCCAGCAACTCTCCATCATTTTTGCGAAACTCATTGTTATAATACCAATCTTTTAGCATCATAATAACTCTGCGGTAAAAGTCCTCTAATTGGGGTTGCATCCAACATCATTTTAGTCATATATTCCATGCACAATTCCGCAACATTAAATTGAGACTTGAGACCCAACAACCGAACATACATTGATAATTTAGAGTCTTTAGATCCTTCAAATAATGGTTTATGTGTCTCACTCAAAAACATATAAAACCTCTGAGCTTCCTCGTTTGGAACTTCGTCAGCATCATATTGTGGTTCTTCAAAATCCAAATTTACACCGACAGCATCAGATATCATCCCCTGAACAACATCAAGCGACTGATATCCTGTAGTAGTTGGATTACTACATGTGGCAGCTTCTACGACTGGACTTGAAGTGGGACCTTCTACTTGGACAGGAACATTAGCAACCGCAGGAACTCCAGCTGCTACCTCGCCATGACGAGTCCATATCCAATAATTTGCCAAAAACCCATTATTGTACAAATCAAGTCGAACCTCACCTTCATTTTTTATAGATCGAAACCTACATTTAGAGCAAGGACATCTAATTCCACCTACTCGATCAAATTCTTTTTGAGCCTTAGCAAAAAGAACAAACTCTTCGACTCCTTGCACAAAACGTCCCTTCAACCCAGCTCTTCCAGGATACATTCGATCATACATCCAACTACGATCCATTTTTTTGTGGATCAAGGTTCTTAATATATACTACAACATAGTAGTATATGTATTAGAACAATACACATTGGTATAAAAATTATAATTATCATGTGTATTAGAACAATACAAATTCATATACTAAATAATTAACTATGATTCAATATATTTTAATAACACACTATTTTAATTTAATTCATATTTTAGATAATAACATTTTATATCATTTTAATTTTAAAACAAATTTATTTAAATAATTTAATAATAGAAAATATAGAACAAATTTTATTTTAATAAATACAACACAACACAAATTATTTATATTATACTAAATACTTAACTATGATTCAAAAGTAATTACAATATATTAAAATTATTTTAATAACACACTATTTTAATTTAATTTTTATTTTAGATAAAAACATTTTATATCATTTTAATTTTTAAACAAATTTATTTTAACAAATTAGTAATAGTAAATAGAACACAAATTTTATTTTAATAAATACAACACAACACATTTTATATTATACTAAATAATTACAATATATTAAAATTATTTTAAAAACACACAATTTTAATGTAATTCGTATTTTAGATAATAATATTTTATATCATTTTAATTTTTAAACAAATTTGTTTTAATAATTAGTATTTATATTAAAATAATAATCAGTTTTTTTAAAAAATAACAATATATTACTCTATTCGAATATTTTAACTTTTTTTAAAATAAAACAGTATATTAATTAATAAAATTAATAAAAATATATTAATCAAAAATAATAATAACAGTGTATATTTTTTTTGGTGATAATAAAATAAAAGCCTATAATAACAGTATATTATATATATTTTATTGCGTAACTAAGAATTTTAATTTTAAAAAATAAACAAAATAATAACATTATATTGTTATTTTACAATAATTCGTATTATATTCAAATAAAAAACAATATACTAACTTTTTATAATATGTTATTTTAGCTATAAACAGATTTTAAAAACAGATTTTAAAAACATACAACAATAAACAGATTTTAAAAAACAATTCCTTTTTAACAATATGATATTTTATAACATATTACAATAATTCGTTTTTAATTAACTGATTTAAAAAAACATACAGCAATAAACATTTAATAAGAAAAAACTTGCTAACTAACCGGTAGTGAAGAGAAGACTTTGGTTTGAAGCAAATTTCAGACTTCTCTAATGAATATTTCAACCGACCTCTAACCAATTGCTAAAAAAAAATAATACATGAAATATTAACTAATTACTCATCTTCTTAAACAAAATATAAACTAAAACAAAAAAAAAATAACAATTAAAACATACCTTAACAATATTTGAAAAGAGTATGAGAAGAGAAAAGATTACAAAAAACTGAAATGTGAGAAGAGAAGAGAAGAGGAGAGGAGATGTTTGAGAAAAATGAAGATAGAGAGAAAAATGAGTGTGAGAAAATTTGAGATGGTAGGAATTTATAAGGTTGTGAGGAAGGAGTGAAAAACGTAACGGTTGGATTGGGTTCCCAAAATAAAAATTCGAAATCCGCCAGAAAAGACAGTTACCGGCGGAAAAGAAACGGTCAAATTTCGAAATTCAAAATTTCCGCCAGTAAATGCTATTACCGACGTATCTGTGGCTGTCAGTCAAACTTCAGATTTCAAGACAATTTCCACCGGAAATGTCTGCGTACTGGCGGAATTTTCGGTGGTGCATTTGTGGCGGATAAATCCCCCGGAAATTGACAATACCGGCGGATATTTGAATTTTTTTTCTTAAATTAACCCACCGGTAACGTACCATACTAGCAGATTTTTCGGTGTGACGTTTGTGGCGGACAGATCCGCCGGTAACTTCAAATACTTGTCGAATTTTGAACTTTAATTTTTTAAATTAATCCGCCGGTAACGGACAATACTGGCAGAATTTTTGGTTGTTGTCTTTTGGCAGACTAATCCGCCGGAAACTGCCATTTGCAGCGGAACTGATAAAAAAATTTTAAAAAAAATTTTAATAGAATCTGTCGGAAGATGTCATTACCGGCGGAAATGTTTATTTAAAAAACTTTTTTTACGCATCAAATCCGCCGGAAATGTTACTGGGGGACTGTTTCCGCAAGTAATTTTCAGCCAGTAATGCAACTAATTCTTGTAGTGACTTTGGGATAAGCCAGCAGCTATGATCACTGGAAGGGTATCATTTTCCCCTAAATAGGCATACTTCAAATGCTTGGGAAACTCTTTAAGTTCAAGTGAAGGAGGACTATCAATTGATGGGACATTTCTCTTGAGGTTTGAGTCTCCCAGCTCCAAAGACTCATATTTTCTTGCCCATATCTATTTAACAGCAACCTCTTCTTGTAACACACCTTCTTCCACAAGCTCTTCTTTATCAACTTCAGCAAGAGCCTTAACCAGATAGTCACTATGCTTGTGGATGTGTTTTTGAACCACAGAATCAATGGAGACCACAAAAGAGCACTCCTCAGTTCCCTGATCAGGAAATTTAAGAGCATTCATCACATTGAATTTCATCTCTTGGTCATTGACTCTCATAGTCAATTCTCCCTTCTACACATCAATTAGAGTCTTCCTAGTGGCTAAGAAAGGTCTTCCAAGAATAATAGGTACCCCTTTGTCTGCATCAAAATTAAGAATTACAAAGTCAACAGGAAACACAAACTTGTCTACCTTTATGAGAACATCTTCAATGATTCCCTCAGGATAGACAATGGATCTATCTGCAAGCTGAAGAGTGACAGTAGAAGATCTAGCAACTCCTAAACCAAAATGAGTGAAAACAGATTTGGGCATCAAATTGATGCTTGAACCCAAGTCACATAGAGCTCTGCCAGTATAGGATTCTCCAATAGAACAAGGAATAGTGAAATTGCCTGGATCCTTCAACTTCCTTGGAAGCTTGCTTTGGATAATCATACTACACTCCTCTGTCCTAGCCACTGTTTCAAATTCTCCTAACCTCCTCCTTTTGGTGACCACATCTTTCATGAACTTCGCATAATTAGGCATTTGTTGAAGTGCCTCAACCAAAGGAACATTGATGTGAAGTTGTTTCAACACCTCTAGAAATTTACCAAATTGCTTGTCTTGATGAGTCTTCTTGAGCCTTTGAGGAAAGGGTGGAGATGGCACATCTTGAACAAGCTCAGATGATGGTACTGGTGTAGTAACAGATGTTGTAGCATCAGTTGTGACAGTGTTAGATGCTGTAGCATCAAATGTGAGAGCACCTGTTTTATTCTTTTTTTCATTTTTTCTTTTCTTTTAGTACCATCACTTGTATCAGCTGATGGCCCATTCAATTTCTCCCCACTCCTCAAAGATATAGCTTTGCAAGTCTCTTTCCTTTTTGAAGATGAAGGTTCAGTAGTGGATGGCAATGACCCACTAGGTCTTTGGTTAAGAGCGGTAGCAATTTGACCAATTTGATTCTCTAAGTTCTTGATAGCCCATTGAGTTTGATACTGAGTCTTGGTTTCATTCATCGAAGCTTTAAGCATTGCTTCCATAGAGTTATCAACTGCTGATGCTGCTTGCTTGGGTTGAGCAGGGAATCCTAATGGAGTTGCTGGTGCTGGAGTAGGTGCTGCAGCAGTAGTTGCTGTAGCCTTGTTGCTTCATTTGAAATTTGGATGATTCTTCCACCCAGGATTGTAGGTATTTGAATATGGATTATTATTCCTGTTGTACCCCACATAGTTGACTGAAATAGGGTTGGCCGGGCATTCTTCATACAAGTGACCTCCTCCATAATATACACAACTAGTTGTCCCTGCAGGGGCTTGCTCAATGGCACAATTTTGATGATTCTTCCACCCAGGATTGTAGGTATTTGAATATGGATTATTATTCCTGTTGTACCCCACATAGTTGACTAAAATAGGGTTGGCCGGGCATTCTTCATACAAGTGACTTCCTCCACAATATACACAACTAGTTGTCCTTGGAGGGGCTTACTCAATGGCTGATGTTGTAGCTTCTGGTGCAGCAGCAGGTGTTGTAGCACTAGCTGTGCAGAGATTCTTGATCATGTTGGTAAGGGATGCCACTTGAGAAGATAGAGCTGTAACTTCACTTACTTCATGCATTCCAACAACCTTCTTTTGAGCACTGACCCTAGCTGTGGGCCATTGGTAGCTATTTGCAGCATTAGTCTCTATTAGATTGTAGGCATCATTGTAAGAACCGTTGAGCAACTGTAACACCCATAGTTGTTTTTTTTATTTTCATAACTGTTAATTGATTAATTTGTTCGCATAATTTAATTGTCTATTTAATTAACTAATGTGATTAATTGGTTTTTTATAATTGTTGTGGCAATTGTTTTATTTTATTTTCATTGAGTATGTAATTGTTTGTTTAATTGTGGGGTTTAAAGGAGAGTGAGTAGGAGTGGTGGGGGAAAGGACCATTAATTTACCCATACTAAAATCCCCAATATCATTTATATAAAACCAAGACCACATTTCATCCATTCATTCTTTCCCTTCCACCTTCGAGCACTATGAGAGGAAAAGAAAGAAAGTTAGAGTGAGAGAGAGTTATGGGCGTGAGAGAGAGGAGAGGATAACTCTCAAGGGTTTTGGTGCATGTGAAGCCTTGAACCTCCATTGAAATGCCCATTCCTTCCTCTTCAAAACAGTACCCTTTTTGATAGCTAAGGATCCCTCTTCCTCTTCATCTCCATTTGAGTTCCATACGAAAGAATGTGGGTCAAAAACTTGAGTTTCATCCTTCCATTTTCGATTTTGGGCATAGTAATCCACATTGGAAGTTAGGTTGCTGAGATTTTGGGTAATTTGAAGCTTCAAGGGTTTGGGTCAGAACATAGGGCTTATTGGAGAGGGTTTGAGCTTCTGGGTTTCGAGTTTGGTGAGTTTGGAGCTTAGGATTTCGGTTTTTCGGTTTCCGATTTCGAGCTTCGAAAGAGTTTCTCGATTGGGGCTGCAACGATGGTGACTTCTTCGCATTTTTCTTTAATTAACAGTATGTTTACTGTCCTTTTATGAGTTGATGATTTAATGGTGTGTTGGTAATTTGATTTTGGGATGATTGTCATGCTAAAGTGAAATTGATTTGCTGAATTTCAGTTTGAACCCGTTTTGGTATGTGTTTGGGTTCGTTAGAAACTAGACACGATTATCCTCACTTTAGGCACTGGTTTTACTAATTTTGAGTTAGTATAGCTGAAGAAAATAGTGTTGCAAGTTAGGTCAAAAATCTGGGACTGTTTTGGGTATAGGTTCGGTATTTTAGTAATTGGGAATATATTTCTAGTTGAAAAATTATGTGGTTTGTAATTTTAAAAACTAGATTCAATTCTTGTTAATTTGACTTTGGTTTGGCTGCACTTGGAATTGTATAACTAGAGTTATAGGTGTCCCAAGTTCGGTGAAATTTCTGGAACTAATCTGTATATAGGTTCAGTATTGAGTGTTGTGCTTTCATTTAAACTCTGTTTTGAACGATTCTTATCCCATTGGAAACTAGACTTAATTTTCATCTGTTTAGGCTCAAGTCCCATGTCATTTGATTAAGTTTTGATCATTTCAGAGGTGCCACAAGTTAGGTCATGGTGGCTGTCATGTTTTCTGAACCCTGTTGCTTGTCTACTGAAACTGTAATAATTGGTTGACTATTTTGCAAAACAAAAATTATAATCAGAAATTAGACATTCTTAGCTTTCTGTCCGTTGCCGTTTGATAGGTTCATTAATTTACCGAAGTTTATGTATGTTTGCTGAAATTTCTGCACATAGGCTGTTTGTTGAAATGTTTGTATAAGCATATCTTGATGATGTTAAAGGCATAATGTTGAATATGGCTCAATGACTGAAATAATTTTGTATTGGGTACATTTATGTCTTGACTTGATATCGAAATGTCTTTAAGAAACGTCACGAGTGAGATGACTACACTAGCCCATGTAAGGGTAAATATAAATTGATTAAAGAATGGAGGGTGTACTTGGGGTTAGTGTCATGGACTACTCCCGGGGTCTTCATGGTTCTATTACTCGTTAGATTGGCGAGTGTCGGATTCCCTCACCGTGTACGCGATAGCGTTTATATTATGTAAGTCTATCACATTAGGAGGGATGCACCTAACCCAGAGAGTATTATGGTAAGGGGTCACGAGAACTCACTGAGATTATTTAATCTCACCCCTCATTGATGTTGTTTTTCAGATTCACAGTTAAAGGATAAAATAGTTTCGGGCAACTCTAAGGGCCTTATGGCATGAGGATTATCAGATTGAGAAGATTAGCACATAATTGCTAATATTCATGTTGAGGATCATGATGTATTGTATAAGTATCAGTTACGTTATGTACGACCGTTGTTTTAGGGTCTTATGCACTATGGATTGAGTTATGTATTTAATGACTGGGTTGGATGATCGTCAGTATTTTTTTTTATGTATTAAACCATGAAGTTTATAAGGTTTTTGATCATTCCAGTTAGTTATAGTTGATTTTATCAATTATGTTCTTTCAATCCACAAAAGTGCATCTCTGAAAGACTAAAGAGTAATATTTCGAGTTTGTATTGTCGACTACAAATTTGGGATGTTACAGCAACACTCCTCCAGATGAGGCATCAAACATAAGTCTAGTTTGAGGTTCCAGCCCATTGTAAAAAGTTTTCATTTGAACAACAACGGGTAGTCCATGGTGAGGGCATTTCCTAAGAAACTCTTTAAATCTTTCCCATGCTTCAAACAATGATTCAAATTCAGTTTATCTAAAAGATAAAATTTCAGTCCTCATTCTGGCATTTTTGATAGGTGGAAAGTATTTTGTCATAAACTTTTCTGCTATTTCATTCCAAGTAGTGATAGAGTTAAGTTTTAAGGAATTTAACCAAACCTTAGCTCTATCCTTCAAGGAATATGGGAAAAGCTTGAGTTTAAAAGCATCATCAGAAATACCAAGGAGAATGAAATTACTACAATCTTCTACAAATTGTTTTAAATGCAAATGTGGGTCCTCAGTGGGTCATCCACCAAATTGCCCAATTGTTTGAAGCATTTGAAGCATCGTAGGCTTAAATTCAAAATGAGTTGTGGCAAGTTCAGGCCTTACTATGCTAGTTTGCATCGTTTGAGGGTCAAAACCAGAATAATCCCTCATAGGCCTGTCCCTGTCATTAGCCATGCCTATGACTGTTTGGTTAATGAGTCGTTGCCTATGAAATGCCTCACTAGGAGTACCATGTTCAGTTCCTGTATAATCAGATCCAGACCAATCAGTACGCGGTCCTGTCCCTTGTAAATATCCATGTTGAGAAGCCATGGCAGCAGCTCTGCCCAATTCAATGAAACCTTGATTGCTTTGAACCATACACAACCTTCTAAACAGCGTTTCTATTTCAGGATGCAACTCAAACTCCGGTGAACAACGCCTGTGCATATGTTGTAGCACCAGGATGCTGTAGCAACAGAATGATGTAGCACAGAAACAGAACACCAAAGTAAGATAACAAAAATCACTAACTTGCTAGCTAATTAAACAATCAATTAAACTATTCAATCCCCGGCAACGGCGCCAAAAACTCGTTTTGAAAATTAATGTGAGTAAACCCAGTCCAACAAGTAGTAAAGTGATAAGTAGAGATCGTTCCCACGAGGATTGACGTTCAATATATGCTTAATTTGGCTAACAAATTAATGACGAAAAATAAAACAAAACAAGATTTTGTAACCATCATTATAATCAACAGTAAATAAGTCAAGGATTGGTGGAAATTCAAATTAGGAACAAGTTGGAAAGCCTTTCACCATGCAACTTCTAAATAATAGTTTAATGTTAAATCTGATGTTGCAGCATCTAGGTGTTGTAGCATCAGTACGTGCCTTTCAGTCACTTTTCTAAAGGGCTTCATTAAAAGCACTTATGTCTAAGCTCTAATTAAGTTCACCCTTGGTTTTAAACACCCACAGTTCACCCGATGAATTTTGTTCTAGTATGTTTAGGTTTAAACAAGAATTATTAAAGTGTCCTTTAATAATTACTATTGATATTAGTCCTTGAAGTAAGTCTACAAACTCTTTCAATATTCATAAACAAGTATTTATTTTTGTTGGCCATTCCTAAAACAAATTTGGAATATTAACACACAAGGATTAAAGATACTAAACATCAACTTCACATTAAAACCATTAGAAATCCATTACATAGTTAATAGCATTCCAACCACAAAAGGTTTAGCTCATGGTGAGCAACAAATACATAAACAAAAGCATAGATGCTAGATCTAGTTCCATGCTACTGAAATTACAAAAGAGATAAAGCGGAAATAGAGAAATATACTGTTTAAGCTCCAAATGCCATAGCAAAGAAGAAGAATTAGCCCCAAATTTGCACTCTACTCCAAGAATGACAGCTTCATTAGTGCTGCAACACTGTTCCCAGCAGTGTTTGTGCAGAATTTCCTTTTTAGTGTATAAGCTTGGTAAAAAAACGAAAATGGCAGCAAGGAAAGTGATGTCTCAGTATTCTCTCTTCAGCCCAGCCTCCAAAAGGAAGAGAATCAGCTCTTTTAAATAGTTCTAGGGTTGTGGGACCAAGAAAAACCCTAAAAGCATCATTCTTTGTCTTCTAGTGAGCCTAAAAGGACATGTGTCCTTAATAAAAGGAATATACACACAAAAATAGGTGGTCCCAGTCCAGACGCGTGGCTGATGCGCTACTTTAAGCACGGAATTCTTTTGTAACACTTTCTCTTTCATCTAGTGTAGGAATTCGAACTGATGTTGTAGCACCTGAAAACTGCACCACACTAAAACACAAATTAAAACTCAAAAATAGAGCACCAAAGTGCCCATTAATATTTAACCAGAATTTTTCTAGAACTAACCTCAACTCACTGATTCTAATTAGTTAATTAAAATAATTACTCTTGAACAAACAATAATTTAAACTATTAAAATATAAATAACTCTTATAATTAAGAGTTATCAGGTATAATCTACGCACAACCTCCATTTTCCGTTAGCATTCTTTTCGAGCACTACATTGGACAGCCATGTGGTATATTTGACTTCTTTGATGAAGTCGACTTTAATGAGATCTTCTACTGCCATCGCGGCTGCGTCGTACTTTTCATCGTATTGAGATCTTCTGTGTTGGGCCACTCAATTTGCCCTTGGATTGACGGCGAGGTGATGGCATGCAATGTCGGGTGAAATTCCGGGAATTTTGGCCGCGCTCCAAGAAAATAGGTCAACGTATTCTCTGAGACACTTGATGAGCATAGCTCTCACCTCCTCGGAAAGATCTGATCTGATCATGATGACTTTATCGGGATCCTTTCTGATCTGTATTGGCACAAATTCACCATCGAGTTTGGTTCTCTTGCTTTTCCTTTTTAGCTTTTTTGTGAGTATGTCGTCTTCTTCGTCGCTTGCGCTATTTGGTTTGTATCGCGTGTCCAAATCAGCAAGGTTTACCTCGGGGTTGGAGGTGACTTGCTCAGTGAGGTCTGTCTTTGAATGGCAAGCTTGCACTACCCGTCTATCTACATCTAAGGTCATGACCTAATGATTATTGACAAAGAACTTCATCTTCAAGTGGATTGTAGAAACGACTGCTTCCAATCGTCCCAAGGTCAGTCTTCCTCTTATGTAGTCGTAGGCTATCAAACATGGCAATATTAAGAAGAGGGTGTCGGTTGTTTGGAACAGGGGATTTTTCCCATAGGTTATCGACAAGCGGGTGCACCATGGTGAGTCTCGCAGCTCCATCTAAGTCGAGTAGGTCATCTCCTTGGTAGGGTTCGAGGTCCTTCCTCGAGATTCCTAATGAAGTAAGTGAGCTGATAGACATGATGTCGTAGGAGCTTCTCTGATATACACGAATTTTGTGAACTTCACGATTGGCCATAGTGGCCCCGATCAAGATGGTGAGATGGATGTTAAGCTTTCCCTAAATTAGTTTCTCATCGTTGAAAACCAGTGCGGGTCGGACAACGAAAAGCTCCTTTCAATCCAAGGTCAAATTAGTTAGAGTCGCCTTAGTTGCCTGAGTCAACAGAAACTCGACACGCCGACTTGGGTCGCGTAGTAGGTAAGAGCATTAATGCTCCCACTATGGTCGTCAATGAATTGTACTGGCTGCAAATCTCGGTGGTGCAATAGGTTGAGGTGCTCACCAAGCTGAGTAGCTAGATCGCTCCAAGTGGTTGGTCGAGATGCTCTTGCTCGCGTTGGTCCGAGGAGGGGTGTGGTACCTGCACAAACTCTGATGGTTAAGTCAACATTAGGATTTGGTGATATGAGATAATAAATGTGTACTTGTAGCATTAATGGGGATGTGTACTTATAGGCGAAAGTATCAAAAAGGCAAGTGAAACCCCATCAGTTGGATGTAGGGTTTTGATCTCCACCGTTCGTAAGCGCGTGTTGAGATTTGTCCTTGACATTAATCGTTGTCCGCCTAACGTGTCCCTTGTTATCTTACAATACAATTCATGAATTGTATTCTTCAAATTCCATTGAAATTAATATCTTACAATACAATTCATGAAACTTAAAATTTCTACAAGGTTCTTACACAAAATGCAACAAAATGTTTCTAAAACACAAACGTCAAAAACTAAGGTAAGGTAACAACCTAAGCAATTGTCTACTAGCACCACCGGTTCAAATCTTCACTCAAGCTTATATCAGTGCTTTGGTTCTTCATCATGATATACTTCTTCACCATTAAATGAAACTCCTTGCTCAAATGTTCACTGACGTAAAACCTAATGGTTCAGTTTCATATAAAGCATAGCCACACCTTTTTGAACTTTTTCTTATCAAATCAATAGTAAATTAACAGAAACGGCAACAAAAACCAATATATATATATAAAGGTCAGTTAAACATCAATAACTAACAATTAAGAGTAGAGAAGAAGTTCAGAATTGATAGATGAGCACGAAGCAATAAAAGAGAATTGATACCTCTTCACCCTTCTTGACAAGCCCTACTCTTTTGATAGATGATAGATACCTTTATAAATAACAAATTTATAAAACAATAGAACTTTCAAACATACCTTCTTGACTTATCGGTACAGCAACAGTCAAGGCCCTGATATGATGTGTATGAACCCTTATGTATTGAACATGGATCCATTTCTTAATCATTGTTGGAGAACTAATACCATCATATGACTTTGCAATGTGAAAAAGATCAACTGCTATGGTTCAAAAGAATTGACACCATACCATGACTAGGGGATGCAGGATGCTGCCAGAGCATTTACATCTCCCTTGTGTTCAGTGATGGGGGATCCTGCAAGCGAGTTCCATGTTGGATGTCCCAAAACTGGACACTACGTACCACTGCTATCTCCACTAACAAGTGTCCCAGACCTAAATAATAACCATAAAATCAGCAACAAAGGTTGTAAATAGGCAGATGAAACCTCTGTAGCAAAGTTATAGATTACGGTAACATGATTTACAGAAGTGTGCACATTAGTTAATTTCAGACAGTCAAACAAAAGGATGTCTCCAGAGTCACCTTAAGGGAAGTAATGACCATATACAAGTTCATGTCCGTCCACTGCCCACACCTCCAAGCCCAGCTGTAATTCTATAGCATCCCAGCATCGTATTATCCTACAAGGCTACAAATACACAAAAAAGAAACATGAACACATATTTAATTGATATATATATCAATCAAAAAATTGGTAGACTATGATGTTGGGAGTAGAATTTTTTTGAGAATGAACATACAAACTTGGATTGTAGCAAAAGAAACAGGTTACAATTTCCTGATAACTTATAAAGTGGCACGTGATTATAGTCACCAATGATCTATCATCAATCACAACATTAATACATACCTCTTCGGTACCGGAGTACGAGCCTAAGGCACCCGGATTCTGGCAAAGTGAAGTTGGAGCTCTAAGGTGAAGGCTGAGCTTGATGGATAACAGTTGGAGCTCAGACCATCCGAGGTGATCCTCTGTCCACGTCGGGTGGGGGGTACCTGCAAGACACTCTGACGCCCAAGTCAGTAATAGGTAGAGATGAATAAAAGTAGAGAGATAAGAGAGAATTATGAGGGATATGAGCGCGGCGTTGTGCCGTGGTTGATTCTAGGGTGTTTATGTATGAAAGACGTGGTTGCGTGAATGTAGAAAATGTTAAGATCATACCTGGGATAGAGGGAGGAGCCTCTACTTATAGACGAGGGGCCGTACTTGAGTCGTTGGATGTGTGGGAAAGATCCTGGTCGTTGGGTGCGATTAGAATGCGAATGCAGATGTCTTAGAATGCAGAAGTGGGCCAGGCCGAAGCCAGTGATGGTTTGGCCCAGTCCGGAATAGTGGCCCCTCAAGTCGAGGGCGAAGGCGGCGTGAGTTTGGCCTCGGCTTGTTTTCTATTGGCCTTCCGAGGTGGGGTCTCGTTGAGTCCTGCTTTTTCCTAAAAGGTAAGTCAGATAAACATGCAATGCTTTGGGGAGTTCGGGTACCTGTTCGCGCAGAGTCGAAGAGGCGTGCATTAATTCGTTGCGACGCTTCGCCTTCTGCCTCTTATAAAAGGCGAGTTGGAGACTCATTTGATCATTCTTGTATATTTCATCATCCTGAGCTCTGCAAAGTGAACCCTTTTTGTTGGCGTGCGAGATCAACATTTCATCTGTCGACGTCGTTTCCTGGGTTTGCTCTTCGGCGAGATCAAAATTCAGCCCGACATTCGAAAGTTCCTGCATAAAGTTCCTTATTATTTTGTTAGCGGCCGACGTCGCCGTCTCAGCGATCATTGCTGCTCACTCCAAGGGGAGGAGGTAGTCCGGCCTTGGGAGTTTCTGAGGCCTAGACTTACACTGCTAAGGATTAAGATAAGGAGCCTGATGTAGATAGATTTAGTTAGTGATGGCGCCGTCCTCCCCTTGCAGATAATGGTTTGAACTCGGAGCAAGGAACACTCGATTCCTGGAAAGCCACCTGGCAAACCAATCTTAAGGAAGTCAGCAACGGGAGATCCAATGCTGGCCCCTAGGGGATCCCCGTCTCTGATGTCTTCGACATATGCTCCTTCCCCTGCAGCGTCGGGGGCTTCGACTAGAGAGTCGTTTCGTCAGACTTTCGAGTGCACTGTTGAGGAGAATCCAGAAGGGGGACATGCTGAGGTCGAATCTTGGGTAGAAGAACTCAAGCCGAACTTCAAGTCGAGACCAAGGCGGATGAAGAAGTTGTAGCTGAGGATCAATACAAATGGGTCGCCACGAGGATCTGTAACACTGCTGCAAGATTGAGGGCGGATAAGCCCAGATCCTACTACGAGAAATTTATTGTCGCTCCTGCTGAGCAGAGGTGGAAGCTGATCGAGTACGAGGACTATCCGGTGCGCACGGAGCATGATTGAATAGGGTTCTTCTTTTATGGGGTCGTCATGGAGACCATGGGGGTCCGGATCCCACTCACTGATTTTCAGAAGGGAGTGCTGAGGTTTCTGCATGTGGCCCCTTCGCAATTGTAGCCGAATGGTTGGGGCTTCGTCCGAGGCTTCGAGATGACCATGGAGCGCCTCGAGAGGGTTCCCACTGTGGAAGTCTTCTTCTGCTTCTTCAACGTGCTCCATTCTCCGGAAGCTGGAACAGAAGGCAAAAGGCAAGGACACGTTGGACTCAGGTGCAATGCTGGATGTTCTTAGTTCTTTCCGGCCAACGATTCAAACCGGGACTTCAAGCCGAACTTCTTCTTCATCCGGGCTCTAAGCAGTGTTGCCAAGCTCTCAATTGGAGACTTCGAAGATGGAAAGTTAAAGAAGGTTCACTTCCCGCTTTCCTGGGATCAGAGGCACTTTGTCCGAGATGGAGTGGAGGTCGGGACCCAAAGCTACATGATGAACCCTGCCAAGCTGGAAGGAGAGGATAAAAAATCATACGAACTGTTTAATAAGTGGGGGAAGGCGATGGTTAAGGTCGGCTTGAGATTTCACTGTGGCTCGATGATAGATGCTCTGGCCGAGTCCGAAGCCAAATTGAATAGATACTTTGATACTTGTAATTTCCCTTTTATATCGTCATTTCTTGTTGATTTGTATCACCCCGGCTTCGGCAAGTCATTGTTACTGATTCCTTTCTTATTGCTGCAAGTAGAATGGAAGAGTTGGACCTTGACGCTGTTTTCGCCGAGGCTAGGGTGGACACTACGGCCAAGATAGATAAAACCATTCCTACAAAGAAAAATGCAGACAAAACTTCTGGGTCGACCTCAGGGACTGGCCCTTCAGAGATACAGGCGGGCAAGTCGCATTCTGGGGGCAAGCCCGTCTCAGAAAAACAACAATCACAAAATCAAACAAAGTCTCCTGCGGTCCGTTCCTCCACTCCGAAGCCGAACTCGGGGCCTGGCGGCAAGGGGCAATGCTGAGGTTGTCTCCGATGAACCTGCTCTACTGAAAGAACAAAAACAAACGCAGCCAGAAAAGAGCATGGTGAAGGGGAAAGGCAAGGCTTCCCTGGCTGATTTTGAGGTCTGCATTCGGGTCGACCAGACCGGTGCCGAGGTCATCAAAGAGCTACAACAGCTGGCGGTAGCCAAGATGACTCAACGGCTCCAAAGTAAGATCTCTTCCCTTGATGCTGAAAATAGATATTTACAAGGCAAGTTAATTCATACATGTCACGAGTTGAGTACTTACCGAGACCGTAACTAGGTAGCATTTTTTGAAGAGAATCGAAGTCTGAAAGAAGAGCTTGAGAAGCTAAAAGGAGTCCAGCTGCAGCTTGATGACGCCAACACCAAGGTCAATCAGCAGGCGAAGGCTATTGCTGATCTTCCGAAGTTGAAGGCTGATTTGAAGTCGGTCCGGGAGAGGTTGGAGGCCGCTGAAGCTGAGAAGGAGGAGCAAACCGAGCTGGTGGAGCAGCTGAAAAAGGACAAAACCGAGCTCACCATAAAGATGGCGAAGGCAGCCATGTTTGGCTTTGATCGTTGTCTCAACATGGCTGTGGTCCTGGAGCCCGGGCTGAATATCAACTTGTTGGACGCCAAGTACAAGGCGGAGAACGGGAAGATAGTCTACTAGGGGACAGTGATCTACGACCCAGCTGCAACTTCTCCCATTCCTGATGAAGCCGTGTCGACCAACCCGGAGCAGGTAGCCGAGGCGGAGGAAGAGAAAGAGGCTGAGAAGGCTGCTTAAGTCTTGCGAATATTTCTTTTTTGATTTTTTGTCGATTGGCTTCGGGCATGTCCGGGGTCAATCTTTATTTGTATTATACATTGGGCACCGTCCCCTTTCTCTGACTTTAATTCATTTTGTACTTTGCCAACTTCACTTTCATATATCTTGAACTATTTGCATGTTTTGATTGAACGCTCGCAGTAGAGTAGAAATCCGTTGCCGAGATTTAGAGGATAAAATTTGTACAACGGCCAAGCTCTGGCGTATGTAAAATAATATAACTCCTTTGCAGATAGTAGAGTAGAACTCCGGTGTTGATAGTAGAGATCCGGACACTTGTGAGATTCTTGCGATTTAGAACAAGATTTTAAGAAATCCGCTAAAGGCCGAGCTTCATAGATGGGAAGGCCACTGCGGGCCCCCATCTCTGTCGTGAGATTGCGTAAGAGAGCCGTTGCGGGCATTAATCTTCATAGATGAGAAAGCCGCTGCGGGCTCCTCTCTCCCCAGAGATTCCTCCAACGGAGTTCGCTGTGGACCTCCGCCCTTCAACCTCTGATGGAGTGCGGAGCTCGGAGATTAGAGGTGCTGCAGGCTCGCACGAGGCGAAATTAGGAAGACCTCGGCCTCTGATGGAGCTCGTCAGCTCGGAGATCAAAGGGAAGCCGGCTCGCACGGGGCGAAATTGGGAACCCTTCGGCCTCTGATGGAGCTTATCAGCTCAGACATCAGAGGGAAGGTCGGACTCTCTGATGGAGCGCGGAGCTCGGAGATCAGAGAGCTATTAGAGCTGTTGCGGGCTATTTGCTGGATGCCAGAAGCATGATAGAGATCTGAGGTTGGATAGAGAAACTTGCATAGAAATCTCGATCGGGATCGGATGAAGATCCAATTAGAGACATAAGTCTGAGATCAGATTCAAGAATTCCAAGAGATCCATTATGATGAGGAGGTCCGAGACAGGATAGAAACTCAAGCCATGCTGGTGAGGCGAGTGAAACTTGCGAGCTCAAGCAGTGCTTGGGAGGCAAGCAGAACTTGCGAGCTCAAGCCGTCCTTGGGAGGTGAGCAGAACCTGCAGATAAGAAGAGAACATAGTATCAGAAGTGATTGTGGAATTCGGGACATATCTCGGGGAGGCGAGCCAATCCTGAGGAGGTATGATATACTTAATAGACTGCGGAAGCAAGTGACGATGCTCCCACTGTGGTCGCCAATGTTTAGTACCGGAGTATGGGCCTAAGGCACCCGGATTCTAGCGGACCGGACCCGGGGATCAAGATGCTTGTATGCTTCCAATGGAGTTGGTCTTCTAAGGCGAAGGCTGAGCTTGATGGATAACAGTTGGAGCTCGGACCGTCCGAGGTGATCCTATGTCCACGTCGGGTGGGGGGTACCTGCAAGACACTCTGACGCCCAAGTCAGTAAT
Source organism: Astragalus glycyphyllos (assembly GCA_963573325.1). NCBI lineage: Eukaryota > Viridiplantae > Streptophyta > Magnoliopsida > Fabales > Fabaceae > Astragalus > Astragalus glycyphyllos. Next base: position 59,308,921 of record OY754312.1, on the reverse strand, counting down.
AGGTAGAGATGAATAAAAGTAGAGAGATCAGAGAGAATTATGAGGGACATGAGTGCGGCGTTGTGCCGTGGTTGATTCTAGGGTGTTTATGTATGGAAGACGTGGTTGTGTGAGTGTAGAAAATGTTAAGATCATACCTGGGATAGAGGGCGGAGCCTCTATTTATAGACGAGGGGTCGTACCTGAGCCGTTGGATGTGTGGGAAAGATCCTGGCCGTTGGGTGTGATTAGAATGCGGACGCAGATGTCCTGGAATGCGGAAATGGGCAAGCCCTCACAGTGATGGTTTTGGCTCAGTCCTGATCAATACCCATCATTAGTTCCTGAAAATATGAATTTAGCATCTATGCTCCAAGCCACACTCAAAACTTGTCCTGAAGACAATATACCATAAACCAACCTCTTAGTGGGAATCAAGAATAACAGAAAGCATGCCCAAAACAACGCAAATAATCTAGGTAAAGAAAACTCCGTAAGATGAAAATAAACGACCATAAGATGATCCACTAGAGGCACTTTGAAATGTTTTTCACTTCATAGCAAAGATTGAAGCTCTTCGAGTAATACAAAAAACAACAGAACTGCAAAATTACCACCGCCTCTACATTTAACATCGGTTATTCAAACAACCGATGCTAAATGGTGGTTTTAAATGTCAGTTTTTTTTTTGAGAATAAAAGGGGCTAAACAGCCCAAAGAAGAGAAACACGGGTTACACTAGGACAGTTCTCGGAGTAAAAACTCTGTTATAATCAGCGTGCAAGAGATGCACAATACAAGCAGGGGGATCCTCTAATATCTACAGCGCAGCACCACCATCACAAGCTAGAGAAGCCAAGTAATCAGCAACGTAATTTGCTTCACGATAAATATGAGTCATAGTGACTTGCCAATCCAACTTGAGCAGTTTCCTAATACGCATCAATAAACACCTACCTTCCCTATGACCAGATCCAACACAGTTGAGCAAAGCAATGATCACTTGAGAATCCATTTGAAGCTCCACATTCGTATAGCCTTTGCTCCTCGCTAGATACAAACCCTCTAACGCGCCCCACAATTCAGCGATATAAGCACTAGCCTCTCAAAGATGCCGAGTAAAACCACCAAGCCAAGGAAAACCTCCCAATGATGGCTCCCAAGCAACGTTTATGCCAACCTGCGCCTTTGCTGGAGATGGAGTAAAAGATGTCTTGCTTTTAAGATAATTGTCCGCATACTTCCTTATGACCTCATCTGGAAAATGAGAAGAGACAAAGTTTGGATCATGTATACCTTTGTTTCTCCCAATCCACAGAAAGTAACAAGCACTAGCCCATAAAGAACTCCATCTCGGCCCCTCTATGGAAGAAATATTTAACATCACCCACTCACCAAAGGAAAAACCATAGAAGTTGGAGCACAAGTTACGGGGAACAAGCCTCCTCCAAATAGCAATAGCAAGAGGACAATCTCTCAAAACATGCAAAATAGTTTCTGGAACACCAGAACAATAATAACAATCTGAATTACCACCATTCCACTTGCAGCAAAAAACCTTCGTAGCCAGCCTCCCATGAAGAATTTGCCATGCAAAGAAGCGAACACGCTCCGAAGCATCAATACGCCTCACCTCTTTCCACCGATGATCAAAAGGACCAGCACCATGTCCACGTAAAAAATGATAAGCACTAGCAACCGAGAACATACTTGAGCTTTCACCAGGCCAGAACGCTACATCAGGTCCCATAGAAGGATCCGGAACCGGGTACGCAAGAATCTTATTAAGAATATGGGAAGGAAGTAAATCATTCAAAACGTCCCACTTCCCTCGCATATCACCATCCACAAAATCCACAACTCTCATCTCTTGCATATGAGGAGGAATTTCATCAACATGCTCAGCCAAAGTACTATGATTATCAAGCCAACGATCCCTCCAAAAGCTAGTACGCACACCATCACCCAAGGCCCAAGCTTCTTGACTTTTAATCTCACCCCAACAAAGATGAATGGCTTTCCATATATAAGAGTCAGAAGCTTTGCACTCCAACTCACCCAACTGCCACTTATTACGACCATACTTACCAATAAGGACTTGACTCCAAAGCTTGTTCTCCTCAGGCTTGAGGTTCCAACCAAGTTTCATAAGACAAGCCTTGTTCATATCAACCAAGGACCGGATTCCAAGACCCCTGTGGGCTTTAGGCAGCGTCAAAGTATCCCCATTGATAAGATGAAGCTTACGGGCATCATCAGTTTCACCGCAAATAAATTTCCGCTGCAGCTTCTCAATCTCATTCAAACAAGCTTTAGGAATAGGATTTGTCTTCATGGTGTAGGTGGGTAAAGCTTGAATCATTGTTTTGGCTAAAGTTACTCGCCCAGCAAAAGACAACTGGTTCGCTTTCCAACCGGAAAGCCTATGCTACACCTTCTCTAACAAATAATTAAAGTCTTGTCTCTTAGGCGTACGCCCAATGAGAGATTCGATAACCAGACATTGCACCAAGCCTTCTTCTTGTACGAGTGCGAACATTCTTGGAGAAATATATGCTAGTCTTCTCCGTACTAACCATTTGCCCAGACATGTCACAAAAAAGTCTAATAGTATCCATCACACTGGTCAAATTTTCCTCATTTTCCTTGCCAAACAAAAGCAAATCATCAGCGAACATAAGATGCGAGATATTAGGCCCACTCCTGCCGGCACGAATAGTAATACAACGCCTATGCTCAACTTCCTCTGCAATTAAATGAGTGAGTTTATCCATACATAAGACAAAAATATACGGGGAGATAGGGTCACCTTGACGAATACCACGTTGGGGTGAAAATTTATCTGTCCTGCTCCCATTCCATAAGACATTAGTTGACACCGTGGTGATGCACTGCATGATTAACACTTGGAGGTGTGGAGGTAGCCCGAGTTCAGAAAGCACCATATCAATGAAACGCCATCGGATTCTATCATAAGCTTTCGCAAGATCCACCTTAATAGCAAAGAAACCCGTTTGGCCCCGACGCATAGAGTGTAACAACTCCTGAGCCACTACAATATTCTCATGGATACTTCTAGTAGGAATGAACCCCGTTTGATAAGGAGAAATAATTTGAGGCATGAGAGGCTTCAATCTACTCACAGTAACTTTCGTAATAAGCTTATAATGCACATTGCAAAGAGAGATAGGCCGAAATTGAGTAATGAATTCGGGCTTGGGAACTTTTGGGATCAAACAAATATCCGTGTCGTTAACACGAGCTACCAACTCTGGATTTTCCAACACAGCCTTCACAAACGCATAACAATCATAACGGACATGTTCCCAATTAGAATGATAAAAACCTGCCTGAAAACCATCCGGTCCCGGAGCCTTCCACGGCTGCATACTGAACATAGCTTCATTATTTCCAACTCAATAACTTCCTTCCCCAGCGAAGTCACGGTGTCATCATCTAAACGAGCAAAAGTGTATTGCATATTGGAATTTGAGGCATCCACACCACCTTCAGTAAATAGATTTTGAAAGAAAGTAGCTACATGGCTACGGATTTGCTGCTCAACCTCCATCCAATGCCTATTCTCATCTCGTAGCATTATAATTCTATTCTTTATTTTGCGGTTGACTGCCTTGAGCTGATAATATCTTGTATTGAGATCCCCATCTTGCATCCACTTAGCCCTACTTCTTTGAAACCAAATAAGTTCTTCTTGGAAAAGGATGTGTTGGAGCTCTTATTGAAGTTGCTTTTCAAGTTTATAAAGAAAGCGATTCATGGTACCTGCATATTGTCTCTTTTGAATTCCATCAAGTCGCGTCAATAACTGAGATATTTTCTTCTTCACCGAACCAAACACATTTGTGTTCCAGTCAACAAGATGAGTCCTCATGCATCGAAGGTTTCCTTCTAATCCTTGGCCAGGCTGCCAATGCTCTCTTAGGAACCGTTGGAAATCAGAATGCGTGAGCCAAGCGCTCTCAAAACGGAAAGGCTTGGCTTCATGACGAACATTGCCATGGAGGTTTATAAGAATTGGATGATGATCGGAGAAGCTTACTCGAGCCAAAACTTTTACATAAGCATCCAGGAAGGAGACTCTCCACATCACATTACACATACCTCTATCAAGTCTTGCATAATGCCTGTTATACGTACCATGCACAGCACCTTTCCATGTAAATTTTGAAACCCACAGCCCCTAAGTCAATGAGGCTACATTGGTGGATCCTTGCTTGAAACACTTGGCACTTGTGTATATTCAAAGGACCACCCCCTTTCTTCTCTGATCTATCAACAATATCATTAAAATCACCAACAACCAACCACTCACCCTGCATGCTTGCCGCCAAGTCAGCAAATTTGTGCCACGTCTCAGCGCGCAACTCATCTACTGGACTAGCATATACAGTGGTGAGCCACCAACTTCTATTATCATGATTAACTTGAAAGTGCAAAAACTGAAAGTCATTTATCACCTCAACCAAAGAGAGTCTATCAGTCTTCCAACTTGTTGCAATACCACCAGCAAAACCTCTAGTCTCAGCAAATGTGAAACCATCATACCCCAATAGACGAAAAGTATTCTGGATCCTAGCAGGATAACATCTCGTTTCTATAATCACAAAAATTTCCAGATGGTGCACATCAATAAACTGTTTACAATTCCGGAACAAATCCGGACTAGCTGCCCCACGGCAATTCCAAACTATAATTTTTTGTAAATCCATAAAAAACTCTGGAAAAAGGGGGACCCACTACCCAAAGAAACTTAGAGACCAGGGGTCTCAACAACCATATCAACATTAGGCTCACTGTGGACATGACCCTGATCTTGTGCATCCATGAACTCTTCCACCTCCAAAGTAGCATCATTGCTGGTGTGTGTATTAGTAGAAATAGGGGTGTCAATCATCATATCTCCTAAAGTATCAGGTGGGCGTGGTGCATGTTGAGGCCCAAACACCCTTGGCCCATTTGAGCCTTCAGTGTGTTGCACCAGCCCAGAATTTGCTTCAACCTGATCATCATGTGTGCCACGCGCGTCGTCCATGCGTGACACGTCCGTTGTCACGTGAGCAAGCTAGCTCCGCTGCTGAAAAAGAGGCGCTGATGTTGGTCGTTGAATATTCCCTGAGTGCTGGCGTTGACTGTCACTCTCTCTCCTGGGTTGATCATGTGGGGCCATAACTTCAACTTCTTTTGCGGCGCTGACTTCTTTCTCACGCATATTCTCGTGGGTCCCATTGGATTTGACAACTGATTTTTCGTAGGGCTTCTCCATTATGTAACGCGTTTTGGACGTTGAGGCTGCATGATTTTCGGCCACAACCACGCCATTTCTACCACTCTCATGCATTGCTTGATCTTCATTATTAAGGACATTAAAACGAGATCCGGATCCTCTGCCGCCACCATTAATGCTGCCGGAAGGAGCCCTACCATTAATGGCTGCCGTCAGACCACCCTTATCCCTACTTTTCCGAGACCACCGTGGCTTCTCCACCACCTTCCAAGGGCCATCCTCCCTAGAAACATGAGTACCAACATCTACACCAGCACCATTTGTAGTATCACCGTTCACATCATGCGTATGCTCCGTAGCAGCTTTGATCAGACAACCCTCCTTATAATGGCCATATGTACCACAAGCTACACACAACATATGAAGACCTTCATACTCTATTTTATAGACATGATTTTTGATTTCAAACATTGGCAACAACGGTTGATCTAGGTCCACCTCAACACAAAGCCTAGCATATTTGCCTCTTTCAATCTGCTGGGTAGTTTTATCCACTTTGACTGTTTGCCCTATACGATTCCCCAAGAAGAACAAGAAATCAGGATCATAGTATTCGATAGGTAGTTTCGGAAGACGCACCCAAACAGTAACACGATTAATCTTTTCATTCTCCAGCCTGAAGTTTGGCTTCCATTCCCTAACTGTTAAGTAATGTTCATAGATGAGCCAAGGCCCATTTGTAAGTGCCTTCTCATGATCATCAGGACTTGTAAGATAGACCAAAAAGAAATCACACCCCAAGTCCATGATACTCACTGTGCCTTTCTTCACCCATAGCTGATTGAGTCGAGCTTCAAGAGCCTTAAAACCGATGCTTCTCCCCAATAACTTAACGATTAATCCTTGCTTCCATGGCCGACACCAGCGCGCTTCAGCGCTAGGCGAGATAACAATTTCAGGACAATCATATTCACCTCTTTTCTTCTCAATAATTTCCAATTTCATTCCATGTTCACAATGATCAGGCCACACACCCTCATGTGCCTTATCATGCTCACCCCCGTCGCCACCGCCGCCACTGTTTCCCACCGTCGTCTCTGTCCCAACATCCACACCAAGAACCGTCTCCTTGTAAGATCTCTTCCCATCGTCGTCACTCTGTGGCCCGTCGCCAATATCAACATAACTTATAGGTACCGTAAACGTATTGGTGAACTGTTGCTCACCCCCTTTGACCTTCTTCGTGCTTTGTTCAAGGAGGTCCAGCTCCTCCCTGGTTTCCGATGCCTTGTTGCGTTCAGTCATGCCGGGAAAAAGTTTCCTTTTTTAGTAAAACCCTAGCAGAGCGCTAGTGTATTAATGTCAGTTTTGCACTAGTGGGTATATGATGATGGAACTTATTTAGACCGAGTTGTGTAGTATTTTATTTGAAATGAAAGACAAAAATTTGATGTTTATAATTTTTTGTGAATTAAAAAAACGAAAGTCCAAATAGGAAATATTTTATAATATATATTTTGTTGTATAAAAAGCCCATTACGTTTACGTCCTTGAATTCTATTAAAAAAATGACTTGAAAAACTTTTTTGGTACTTGGCTGCTCGAATATGATTAATGAGACAGCTATTTGGAGATAGAAGTTTATTTAGACGAGTTTATTAATCTGTGGAATATTTAATGACAGGTATATGATGATGGAACTTATTTAGACTGATTTATTAATTAGTGTCAAACAAGTTTATATTATTGCGGTGATTAGTTGAGTTGTGTAGGATTTTTTTAAAATGAAAGACAAAAATTTGAGGTTTATAATTTTATGTGAAATAAAATAATTAAAAATCAAATAGGAAATATTTTACAAATATATATTTTGTGTAAAGCCTGTTAATTCTATCTACGTCATTGAATTTTATTAATTTATTTAAAAAAATACTTGAAAAAATAATACTATAAACGCCATTTGAGGCAATTCTGTCCCAACTCGAGCCTACCCGCCCAAACAAATACATTGGACCTGCCGCTAGCAATCACGGATTGGGCCGGATGGCTGTTTTGGGCCCTTAACACCCCCCGTGCTTAATGAATAAAGAGACACCTCCAATTTTTCCATTGCCATGGGGTTAACACTTCACACAACACAACAGACGTAAAAAGCCAAAGAAAAGAGTGGAATGTGGGACCTAGCCTACACTTTCTCGTGCAAATCCTCTCTCATTCAATGCCCTACACGTCTTTCTTGACTTCTCTCCCAATTGCATTACATGCAAACAAATTCATCTATCCAATATTCAATCCCTATAACACTCTTGTCTCCCTCGATCAAAGATTAACGAATTCAATGATAATGATAATGATAATGATAATGATAATTATAAGGATGATAAGGATTTCCAATTATCTTTCCAATGGTATTGTGATTTTATTTTGAGAACGAGTTAATAATTGGATTTTAATTCTCTTAATAACATTTTTCGATTTCTAGGAATTCTCTTAATAACATCTTAGCTTTAAACACCAACAAGGTTGGTGCAACTGGTAACTAGATTTCAATCCCACTCCAAGGTATTGAGTTCGAATCTTGGATGTGACAAAAACTCTCCTGGAGGAAGAACCACACATGCCGACAAAGTCGAAAACTCGTGGTCACTCAATGAGAGCTGCGCACTAAAAACAAATGTTAGCTTTAAACGATACAACCTCTATCCAAAATATAAGTACTAAAAAATATTTATTTGGTCAAAACAAAACAATAAATATTTATTTAGTTGCTAACACAAACATCACGTGACTTTTTGCTGGGACAAATTAAACAATTGAATATAAAAACTGATATATCTTGAATTATTGAATACACAAATTAGTCCCTGAAATAAAATTTGGTACTCAATTTGGTCCTCGAATATAACTGATGTTACTTTTAGTTCGAGACAATTTGGTCCTCCAATACACAAATTGAGTCGCTCTCTTGCTGATGTATCGAGTTAAATCGCTTATGTGCCCATTAGGGTCTGTTCGGTATCTGGACGTCGGGTCCTGGGTACAAGTTGTCGTGCTTCTTGAGATTAGGGGATTGACTTCGGATGGGCGAAGATTGGCCTCGGATAATCCGAACTGACTTGCTCACGCGCGTCGGATGGGGGTACCTGCAAACACTCCGATGCTTAAGTCAGCGAGGGAAGAGAAGAGGTATGCAGGGAATGAGAACGTACCTTGGAATGGAGGGGTGCACCTCTATTTATAGACGACTTCGCCGCGGCTGGGCCGTTGGATACGGACACGTGAATCCTAACCGTCCGATGCGGATGTTGCGCGTATCGAGTTGCTCTGGGTGCGGAGTTGCGTATGGCCCGGATTGATTGGGGCTTGGGCCCAGACCGGAACAGTGGCCCCCCAAGTCGAGGTCGGCGGAGGATTGAGGTCGACCTCGGCTTGATTGAACTGTTACCTTTTCGAGAGGGGGCAATGATTGCAGTGCCACGTGTCTTTCATGGAGTGGGCAATCAGGGAGGTGACGCTTAGGGAACCGAGGCAGGAGTGTCATAATTACAGTTCAGTTCCCTATGTCAGAATTGAAGTGACGCATTGATTGGACGTGCCGGTTCGATTTCTGAGTCCCAGGCGTATATAAGCTTCGCAGGGATCCTTCCTTTCCCATTTTGTCATTTCAAATATTGCTAGAATTGTTTTTCTCCGGTGACAACCAACATCTCCGTTCAGATCTCCGACCGTCGTACCGAGCCAAAAACTCATCGTTTTTCTGGGATTCCCTCTGATCCGAGTTTGTCATTGAAGCAACCGAGACCAACATTCTTGTTGATGTCGAGTGTTGAGATGGTGGGGTCACCAACAATGGAGTATCCAGAGAACTCTGCTCTCCAACAAGATTTGCCACGGGAGTCTGGCCTTGAGGCGAAGGGCTCGAATTCGGGGACCGCTGCCGAGACTGGGGGATACAGTTTTGATCCATCAGAGTACCACTGGGTATCTTCCGTGGTCGTCGAGACCATGGCCAAGTTCAAGACGAAATCGTTATCCTCCTTCAAGTAGTATGTGACCGTCCCCAAAGGTCAGAAGTGGAGGTTAGAGGATGCAGGGCAGCTATCGGCTTGTACATGATTACCGAAGAAGGAGGTCGGCTACTTCTTCTACGGGAGGTGCATGGACACCATGGGAATCCAAGTTCCCTTATCTGAGTTCCAGTAGGGCGTGTTGGAACACCTACACATAGCTCCTTCTCAGCTGCCCCCAATGCCTTGGGTTATGTCAAGGCCTTCGAGCCCATGATGGACTACCTGGGACGGAATCCTTCCGTGGGGGTTTTCTTTGCCATCTTTGTCGTCTTTCGTCAACCTGAAAAAGAGGATGCTTCCCGGCACGGTCATGTCTGCCTTCGAGGTGCCCGGTATCGGGCTTATTTCAACCCAGTAAATGATTCCAACAAAGGATTTAAGTTTGTCTTCTTCTATGTCCGGGTTGTGAACAAAGAGGCGAAAAAGGCGAAAAAGGCCATTACTTAGTACAACGGATCCGAGCTGGTGAGGACGCACTTCCCACTGTCCTAGTCCGAGGCTCATTTTGATCAGGATAATAACACGTACGCTGTAAGATCGGAGTCTCTTGGAGGGGAGGATGCCGTTACCTACAAGCTCCTTAAGTACTAGGGTGACAAGCTACTCAAGGCCGGCAAGAAGTTCGAATGTGCTTCCATCATCAAGGACGGGGCTGAGTCCGCAGAAAAACTGAAATCCACTTTCGGTAACTCTTTCACTTTTGGCGTAGGTTTTATTATTTTTTATTTACTCTGTAACTTATCTTGTGTCTGTTTTGTACAGATGATTTGGCCAACTGTCCCGAGCCCGAGGCCCCGGTGGCGGTGCTCATATCATGCTCTAGGCAGAGGAAAGGCAATTCAAGTCGGAAGCGGGTTGCTCCTATCCCGGGAACCCCAGCCCCTTCCAAGTCCTCAAGAACAGCTGCTGCTGATGAGAATATCGTTGATGTGGAAATTGAGGTTCCCTCCGCGGCTAAGCTTGAGACCTGTGGACCAGTCGCCGAGACCGCCTTTAGGCTGTTCAAGGAACTCCAACAATTGGAGACAGATCCAGAAGTTCTGCGGCTCGAGGGGAGGCTCAGCGAGGTCGAGGCCAAAAATCTCTTTCTTGATGGGGAGTTACTCGACCAATCTGACAAGCTTGAGTACTACCGGGACGAAAGGGTTCCAGAGTTGATCGAGGAATAACATTTCCTCCGGGGCGCCATCAGCTCTTTGGCCTCGGCTGACGGGCAGATTGCCAAGCTCGTTGCCCAGGTGGTTGCAAATCAAGTCGAGGCTGTCCAGGCGGAGGCATTGGAGAAGCAACTTGTAGAAGCCTAGGTTGAGGAAGCAAGGATTCAGGCAGAGGCGGAAGTACTCCGAGCTAAGCTGGAGAGAGCCAGAGGAGAGCGCAATGCTGCCGCGGCTAAGCTGGAGAGCTTGTCCGTGCTCGGATTTAACCGCTGCAAAGGTTTGGTGGTTGTGATCAGCCCCACCTTTCCCTCCGAGCTCTTGGAATCCGAGAACGAGATTTTTCAAGGCAAGCTGGTTAGGCCAACCCCCGACGCCCCATTAGAGGAGACCGAGGTGCTTTTCGAAGGTTCTGAGGTGGAGGAAGAGAGCGAAAGGGAGGGATCTGAGTGATTTTGTATATTTTCTAGTTTCATTTTTGTAACTGTCCCCTTGTAAATATTGGCCCGTGGCCCACTTTGCATTGTAATACTTTTAGTTGAATGAAGTTTATTTTACTCCAAGTCATTTTCTCTTTATTCATATTGACTGTGAATGTGAGTTTCTGTTACGGTGAGATGTGGGAGTCGACCGAGGCCGAGATGGTTGTGACTCAAATGGCTTACCTCGTAGCCTTCACGTGTCTTTGTTCCGGAGCCGCTGTGGGCCCCCTCCGTGGCCTCTGATGGAGCTTGGAGCTCGGGGATGAGAGAGGTCTTCAGCTTCTGATGGAGTGCTGAGCTCGGAGATCGGAAGCGTCTTCTACCTCTAATGGAGCGTTGAGCTCGGTGATCAGAGGTGTCTTTTTCTTCTGATGGAGTGTTAAGCTCGGAGATCAGAAGTCCCTTCGGCCTCTGATGGAGCGTTGAGCTTGGGGATCAGAGGGTAGGTCTTGGGTCGAAGTTGCTGTGGAATTCTTCCTTCGGCCTCTGATGGAGCATTTGAGCTCAAATATTAGAAGGAAGGCTACCCGCGCGAGGGCGGGATTAGGGCCTCTGTGGGCCTGAGCCGTTGTGGGCCGATGTACGCTTCTCGACTGATCATTTAAGCTCGGAGTCGGGAAGGGCATGGGTGCTTTTCGCAGACCTCGCCTCACACCGTTGTCCGTCGAATGGCCAGTGATCAGTGCATTTTAATGCACTCTTTAAAGCTTTGCATCTGGTATTTTTAATTGTGTTTTGTTCCTGAAATTTAAGCCTTAGCACGTTTCTAGACTTTGGGTCTTAATTGAGCGTTATAGCAAATTCTTGATTAATTATTATTTTTATTGCATATTGACCCCTGTCTACTCTGCAGGCCATAACTTTGGCTGCGATTATCCGATTGAGGCGTGCGAGCATGTGTTGGAAAGCTAAGGAACATAGATACAATTCTTATGTTGAGCTCGAAATCCAATTCTGAAGTATTGAATGTCAAAACTGAGAATTACTGAAGCAGTTTAGTCAATTACGGGTTTATGGGCCAATTACTATTTTTATCCAAGAACCCAGTTAGTGGATTAGGGTTTTCGTTTTGTCCTAGTTAAAGACACTATTCAAAGCCGTTTTGGCTCTGTTACGCATTAATATACAATTTTGAGGATTTGGTGCGCTAACCTCCATGGAAGCTTAAAGCCCTAAATCAATCTACTGGTGAAGGGTGTTGCTGTAAGGATTTTGAGGTTCAGTGCTTAATGTTTATTTCCTTTTTATGGTTTTAATTCTTTCTCTATCAATTTCATCTATGTAATTCTTGCTGCTAATTCGGTTTGTGTTTTGCTTAATTACTCAATTCCTGTGATTTGCTTATGTGATTCGGTTTATGATACGGTTTTGCTTAATTACTTAATCATGATTCTGTTTTGCAACTTTCATTATTCAAACTATTTTATCGCTTGTTTAACTTGGTTTGGATAGGAATTGATAGAGTCTATGACGCTTGTTTATAGGATTGATAGAATTCAGTTATGATGTTAATTGTCTTAGTGACGCTTGTTCACTATCACGATTGATTGAACACACTGTTTTGACGCTTGCTTTAAAAAGTGCGGATTCATATAAACTGACTGGCGCTTGTTCACTTAGTTTATGATCAATCAAGAATTATCAAACCTTGCACGAATCTTTATTTTAGAATCGATGAGAAATCCAAGAAGTGCACTTGACACCAATTGATTGATTGTTTATCTTTAATTGATTTTCTTGGTTACATATAAACTCTTTTCCTAAAAAGACCCCCTTTTATTGTTTATTTTGGTTCTTGATTTTGGTTATTTCAGTATTTAGACGTCCTCGAGAGACGACCAAGGTTACTGACCTTGTACTATATTTTCTATCTTTATAAATATTTTGACCTGCGTACGACTGCTGATCAAATTGGCGCCGTTGCCGGGGATCTCTGATTAGGAATCTCTGGCTTAAGAACCTCACTAACCACTAACCTTTGTTTTTTTTGTTTTGTTTCTTGCACTTGCAGGTTCTATCGGTTTCGGCATCTTTCAGTTCTATCATAGAATAGGAGAAGAAGAAAAAAACGGTTTTCAGGCGAATTTCTTAGATTGCTCCGAAAATTGGTCAGTAAATCAGAAAAAATCAAGGAGTAGGACTCCCTAGAAGGGAGCTAAGACCGAAAAATCCGAAATACCTTCGTTTTCTATTTTTAATTAATTATTCGAATAGTTCATAATCTTAAAAAAATCCCAAAATATTAGCAAATCTTTAGTTTGATTTTATTAGATTTTTAGTGTTAGTTTTATTGTTTTTAGATTTGATTAGATACGTTTTCTTAATTTCCTCTCTATTTTAGTGCTTAGGACATAGTTGGAATTTTCTAATTTGTTCCATTTATTCTGGATACTGTTCTGATTTGCTGATCATCCTTGATCCTAGTTCTGTTGACTAAAATATGACTGCTAGATATGAACCTTCACTGGAGGATCTCATTAAACAGATGGCTATTCAAAATCTCCAATTCCAACAAACAACAGATTCCACACTTATGCAGTTGGAGATAATAGTTCAGTTAAACACTGTAGTTAATCATATGCAAGCCCAGGGATCAAACCAACTGCCTGCCCAAGAAGTAGAAAATCCTAGTGTCCCAAATACTCCCATTTTCAGTGCAACTACTCTTGTTGAAACTCCGATGGTGCCTAAAACAATTGCAAAAAAATGACAAAGCTGCAAATTTTGGTGACACTAGTGAAAAATATGGGATCTTTGATGCTAAGGAACACCCCATGGAAGAGCATTCCCTTTGTAAAATGGAATTTCTTGATGGTTTGGTGATTATACAAGTTCTGATAACCCTTCTGTTTGCGCTGAGATTGAGAATACTTTGCAGGTTGATACAATTTCCATAGCTGATGTTGTGGATGTAGCTACTGCTACCATTGAGCCACCACATGTTGTGGATCTCAAACCACTCCGTGAAAATTTTAAATATACATATTTGGATGGAAGTGAATATTTTTCTGTGATTATTTCATCTAACCTTGAATCTGAACAGGAAAAGCTGCCTCCAATTCTAAGGGAACATAGGAAAGGTATCCGATGGACCTTGGCGGACGTTCCTAGTATGAAAGTGTGGCAAACACAACAAATTAATCCCCTGATTCAAGATGTGTGGAAGAAGAAGGTGACCAAACATGACTGCGGTAACCATAGAAGAGCCTTCTGTGGCAAATACCAACCACACAGAAGCTTCAAGTTCTCCACCTTCAAGAGGGAGTTTTCTTTCCTTATTCTTAAGATATACTTGTTGCTTACATTGATGACTTTTTGTGATTTAAGTGTGGGGGTGCGTCCTTTTGTTTTTATGTTTTTAATTTTTAACTATAAAAAAAGAAAAAAATTGTTATTTTAGCATGTTTTTCCATGAGTTCTTAGTTTGTACAAGTTGTGAGTGATTTTACTATTCTAGGACCACAGGTGTTATGACATGACTTGATTGATTTCTTGTTGCTCTTGGCATTATAAGTTGGATATGAGCACTAAATTTTGCATCATTTGTGATAGTCAATGTCCCTGGTGAGAATTGAGCCTTTTATTGGATGGACTACATTTTGCCATTCTCTCCTTTCTTGTGTGTGACTCACTCATGTTTGTTAGTTACTCTAGAACTTGACTTGATTCTTGTTGAAGCACTTGTTCACATGCATGTTTGAAATGATCTAGGCAATTCTGTTTTTTAGCTACTAGCCAAATAAGCCTACCCTGAATTTATCCATTTGTGTAAGCCCCTTTGAGCCTATTATCCCATTCTTTGTTTTATAGCTCATTACAAACCTAAAAGTGAAAAACAATGATATTACCCAATCTTTGAGGGTGAAGGAGCTTTGAACTGAAAATTGTCAATCCATAAGTGTGGGGGTGTCCAAATTGTTGCAATTGTGGTTCTCACTTGAGTTAGTTCTTGGGTTCTCAATAGAAATTTTGGCAAGTACATTTGTATAGAAAAATATTCCCCAAAAATAAAAAAGAAAGAAAGAAAGAAAGAAAGAAAGAAAGAAAGAAAAAAAGATAAAAAAGATAAAAAAAGAAAAGAAAAAAATGGAAAGTGTATATATCTTTTTATTTTTGTTTCAAGAAGAGTGAAAATTGTGTGGAGAGAGTTATGTGGAGAAGTATATCAAAATAGAGAAATTCATCTTACCTTGTTGACGTTGGACCCTCTCATGCTCATTCTACAATTGATTTTCATTGCTTTTTTATCCTCTTTGATTCGAGTTATGTGGAGAAGTATATCAAAATAAAGAAATTCATCTTACCTTGTTGACGTTGGACCCTCTCATGCTCATTCTACAATTGATTTTCATTGCTTTTTTATCCTCTTTGATTCTTTTTAGCTTAGTTCCCCTTAGGATTATCCCACCTTGACCTTGGCCCCATTACAACCATTATAAAGACCTTTTGATCTTATGTGCATGTGTTCTTCAGTGTGGATGTTAGAAGCTTGTCAAGCATATGGTAGTGCTAACTTTCATTGATGTGCTTATTATATATATGAGAGTAAACACAAGCCTAGACACTTGAGTGTTGAGCGCATTACTAATACATATCCTGTGAGGACTCATCACTTATGATTCACTCTTTGGAGCTCTATTCTCTTGTTTGCCTTGATGTAATTAAGTGCTATCTCTGATTGTCATTCTCCTTGAAGACTAGGAAAAGTGTTTCTCTTATGACTTTGCATTCTTTGGGTTCAGTGGAAACTCATGCATAGTTTTTCTGTCTTGTTTTGTGTCTTTTGCCCGGAGTACAAAAGCTTAAGTGTGGGGGAATTTGATCAGTGCATTTTAATGCACTCTTTAAAGCTTTGCATCTGGTATTTTTAATTGTGTTTTGTTCCTAATATTTAAGCCTTAGCACGTTTCTAGACTTTGGGTCTTAATTGAGCGTTATAGCAAATTCTTGATTAATTATTGTTTTTATTGCATATTGACCCCTGTCTACTATGCTAATCTGATTGTGCTTGCATCACCACCATGTACACTTTGATCTATTATAGGAGTTATGTTTTGATTAAGATTAAACCAAGTTGAGGTGAGTACAAAACTATTTGGATAAGCTATACAATGTGAAAGAATTCGTTTTACGAATAAATATCATTTTGTGATTTTGTTTAATACGCCATATACCATTGTTACCTGTTTTAGTTAGATAGTATCACTTATAAGTATATGTCCTTGATAGTTGCTGTTTTGAAGTTTTAAAAGCACAAATTTTCTTATCAATGTTAAAGTGAATCAATGCTTTAGCTTTTAGCTAGTGGTACTCCATGACATATATGTATATATACGTATTTTTGGAATTTGACTAGGTGTTGAGAATGTGTTGATTCAAATTCACTTCTTGATGGGTACTATGAGTGTTTGGTCAAAAGTTTCATGAGAATGAATGAAATATTTGATGATGCCATGTCTGTTTGGGTCAGTTATCCATTGTTCAGTTTCACATGAATGTCTACTCAACGATTTTCGGTATAAACTCATAGAATTGCATGGGTGTCGTTTCCATTTTAGCCCAAGGTTTTAGTGTGGTTTGAAACTTTTGGAGAATATGTATTCTCCAAAGGAAGTAAGTAACACTTGATCAATTTTGAGGACAAAATTTTTTCAAGTTGGGGTGTATTGTAACATCCTCTAATTTGGCGAATTTCAATAATTGAAATTAGCAAGTGTTTTTATCTAATTAATGGTTAAGTTAAATATTTGAGTGTACTCGAAATCATGATTTAGAATTTTAATTGCTAAATTATATGAAATATGTGCATTGTTGATTAATTGTTTAATAGTAATGGGTTGTAAGTGAATAATTGAGAGTAAGGGCAAGTAAGTCATTTCATTAATTGATAATTTTGAAGAGTTATTGTTAATCAAGTTGTTTGGTTGATAATGGAGCTATAAATTGATTGTTTGGATTTGCTTGAAATCATGGCTAATGAATAATTAGAGTACATTGTGCATTAGTTGAGCAAGTTACATTGGGTTGTATAAGTAATAGTGGGGGTGCTAGAAACCAAAAGGGTATAGTTGGGACTTCCACCCAATTCACTTTACCTTCAGCTGAACCATTTAACACTCTCACTCTCACATTTCACTCACAAAAAAAGACACACACCCACATAACTCAAAAATAGAAAACCTAAGGGTTAGAGAGAGAGAGAGGAGAAACCGTGAGAAAGGGAGAGAAGAGAGAGTTGAAAAGCCTCACCATCATCAACCATAACCTGTTCATCATCTTTCTTTCTCTAATTTCTGAAACTCAAGCAAGCAAAGTCTCTCATTCTACCTCCTTTTTGAACTCCATTTCGAAATCAACAATAATTGGGGATGTTTAGGTTTGACATTTGAGGTTGCATGTGAGCAATAATGGAGCCTAGGGGTTGTGAGTAACTTGCATATCAGTTTGGAGAGCTTGTTTAGCAAGATTGAGGAGCTTCATTGCAATTAGGAGCTGTTTGGAGAAGTGTAGAAGCTGGATTTTCGAGTTAGAGAGCTTTTGGGTAGTTTTGGTGTTGATTGAGTCTACATTGCCTTGCTTGTTGTGTTTGTTGTGATTATCATCACAAAGAGGTGAGTTCTTCGATTGTTTGAGTGCTATGTGATGTTTCAACTATTGCATGTTTAAAACCTCTTATTTTGATATTCTATGTTTGCTGAAATTGTTTGAGAATGTAGAGGTTTATTGGGGAAGTTTTGTGTTGTTGATATTGAATTGTAAATGATGATATGTTTATTGAGCTCATGAGATGTATGGTTTGCATAGCTTCTTGGATGTTTTTAATTGCTTTAAAATATGCCTAAATTGTAGTTTAGAATCTGTTTTTAAGAAGGAAATGAAATGGGATAGGTTTGGGTAC
Source organism: Astragalus glycyphyllos (assembly GCA_963573325.1). NCBI lineage: Eukaryota > Viridiplantae > Streptophyta > Magnoliopsida > Fabales > Fabaceae > Astragalus > Astragalus glycyphyllos. The sequence goes on along the minus strand of OY754312.1, from coordinate 59,291,093 downwards.
CAAAAACATTGAAAAAGGAACATTTTAAATCACTTACAGCAGGCAAAAGCGCCCCACACGCATCACCGTGCGCCCAAGCGCATGAGAGACAGAACCAAAATGTCCAAAAGCGCTTCAAGCGCTTGGCCGTACGCCCAAGCGCACGAGAGACAGAACCTAAATGTCCAAAAGCGCTTCAAGCGCTTGGCCATGCGCCCAAGCGCACCTATCAATTTTAAAACATATTTTTCTCATTCTTTTGTGTACCAATGGTGTTCCAAACCTCTCCCAATTGTATTTCCAACCTTCCCCAATGCTAAACGAATAATTATACTCCACTTATGATTATGTTGACATGTAAATTGGTTGACATTCAAGTTATCAATGTTATTATAAATCGATTTAATCTTTTACCGAGAGAGAAAATATGGCCAAGGCCGAGTAAAGGACACAAGTGCCCAAGTAAACATAAGACATTAAGCGGATGACGATCCCCAGTTATAGCACACTTGGCGAGGGGAAGTCATGCACCCTAAACCAAGGCCTTCTTTAGTTGACTCGACAATAATTATTGTTGGGTGGGTTTCCCGTGGTATGAGGCTTGCAGTACCTGGGTTTGTGCTAAGAGAAAGATAAGTTAAAACACCGAGAGTTTAAGGTGAGGGGTCGCGAAAGAGCTCACTGAGATTTGTAATCTCATCCCTCATATTTGTTGTTTTTCAGATAAGCAGGTGAAAGAAAGCGCATTGAAGAAATCCGATAAGGAGCGGATTACAAGTTACGGAGTTAGCTAAGGTTTTGGTTAACTCTAGTAGTAGGATCCTTGACATTGTCTAAGTTAAGACAATATTTTGGTTGTATCAAGTCTTTAAGCATTTATGTATTTAAATTGGATTAAGTTAAGAGTCGGCTCTGATAGGTGATTTTTGGACTAAGTTTCAATTTTGTTGAAAAGCCCTATCATTATGAGTTCTATAAGTTAGTTGTATTAATCCAATTTTAAATGCGTACTCTGAATGATCTAAAAAGTAATGTCTAAGATTTTTATTACCGGTTAAAAATCTAGGATGTTACATTTTGGTATCAAAGCCGATTGAGGCGTGCGAGCATGTGTTGGAAAGCTAAGGAACATAGCTACAATTCTTCTGTTGAGCTCGAAATCCAATTCTGAAGTATTGAATGTCAAAACTGAGAATTACTGAAGCAGTTTAGTCAATTACGGGTTTATGGGCCAATTACTATTTTTATCCAAGAACCCAGTTAGTGGATTAGGGTATTCGTTTTGTCCTAGTTAAATACACTATTCAAAGTCGTTTTGGCTCTGTTACGCATTATTATACAATTTTGAGGATTTGGTGCGCTAACCTCCATGGAAGCTTAAAGCCCTAGATCAATCTATTGGTGAAGGGTGTTGCTGTAAGGATTTTGAGGTTCAGTGCTTAATGTTTATTTCCTTTTTATGGTTTTAATTCTTTCTCTATCAATTTCATCTATGTAATTCTTGCTGCTAATTCGGTTTGTGTTTTGCTTAATTACTCAATTCCTGTGATTTGCTTATGTGATTTGGTTTATGATACGGTTTTGCTTAATTACTTAATCATGATTCTGTTTTGCAACTTTCATTATTCAAACTATTTTATCGCTTGTTTAACTTGGTTTGGATAGGAATTGATAGAGTCTATGACGCTTGTTTATAGGATTGATAGAATTCAGTTATGATGTTAATTGTCTTAGTGACGCTTGTTCACTATCACGATTGATTGAACACACTGTTTTGACGCTTGCTTTAAAAAGTGCGGATTCGTATAAACTGACTGGCGCTTGTTCACTTAGTTTATGATCAATCAAGAATTATCAAACCTTGCACGAATCTTTATTTTAGAATCGATGAGAAATCCAAGAAGTGCACTTGAAACCAATTGATTGATTGTTTATCTTTAATTGATTTTCTTCGTTACATATACACTCTTTTCCTAAAAAGACCCCCTTTTATTGTTTATTTTGGTTCTTGATTTTGGTTATTTCAGTATTTAGAGGTCCTCGAGAGACGACCAAGGTTACTTACCTTGTACTATATTTTCTATCTTTATAAATATTTGGCAAAATTACACCAGGGGACCTTTAAGTTATTTATTTGTAACAAGTTGGCCCTTTAAGTTTCTTTTGTAACAAATAGGCCCTTTAAGTTACCCGACGTTGACACCGTTGGCCCTTTTAGTAAAATGTAATATCGTTCATTACATCAAAATACACCAAAATATGTTTGTTTGCATCAAAATACATAAGCTAGAGTAGTCACAATATATAAAGTAGCATTACATCAAAATATATAAGCTAGAGAAATCATTAAAAGGGCCTATTTGTTACAAAAAAACTTAAAGGTCCAACTTGTTACAAATAAATAACTTAAAGGTCCTCTAGTGTAATTTTGCCTAAATATTTTGACCTGCGTACGACCGCTGATCAGCCAGCTCGAGTCGGACTCGGGTGAGAAGGACGTTGTCGTAGGTTGTGCACCGAGTTCAACACGGAACCTGCATGTTAGTGCGTATATTCTATATAGTAAATGTCAGTGTAATTCTGCAATCTTTGTTTATTGAAAATGGTTTAGTACATTTGGAAATTGTATTCCGTTTTCCCGTCTTCAATCCTTACCGTGCTCGGTCTTCTTTCTACTCCTTTTCCCTGTTTTCTCGCTTCACAATAGTGAGGGCTTGCAGTTTCTCGGCCTGTCGCTCCGACTTGAGGCATAGGCACTAGCACGTTCTTGCCCTGTCAAGGTCGATCGGAACTGTGACCACCTCGTCCTACTCTGAAAAAAATCTCATTTTGAGGTGGAAAGTGGAGGAGACGGCTCCGAGCTTCCCCAATGTCGGGCGGCCAATGATGCAGTGATATGGAGAGGCGAACGGCAGTACCAAGAACGTTGTTTTGATGGTCTTCGAGAGTTTGTCTTCCCCGTACATGACCCGCAGCTTGAGGTAATCCACCAGCTTTGTTCGGGAGCCATTGAACACAACCAAGTCGAAATCGTCATACGCCGAGAGGTCGGCCTCGGAGATTTTCAGCTTTGGGAGCAGCTCCCTGAACAGTATATCAACTGAGCTTCCTTGATCAACTAAGATTCTTTTGACGTCGACCCCGGCCAAGACGGCAGAGATGATGAGTGGGATTTCCTCGTTTGGCTTGCCCTTGCGGAGGCCGGCATAGGTGAACGATAATGGAGGCCTGTTGGATTTAGCCGAGCCCGGAATCAGATCACCCCCAATGCTCAAAATTTCCTCCCAGTGTCGCTTTATCGACCGCTTCGTCTGCCCGACCTCAAGGGAGTAGCCCCCATGATTACCATGGCTACCGGTCGCTGTCGTTGCATCTTCGGAGCATCTTCAACCGAATCACTACTGTCGTCATCGGGGGTTTTGGCTACCTCATTGACCACAGCCTTTGACTTCCGTTGTGAGCGTCGGGGAGATCGCTCCCTTTTCTTCTCGTCTGATTTCAGGTATTGTTTCAGCTTCCCTTTTTGAATCATGTCCTCTATGTCGTCCCTTAAGACCCTGCAACCGTCCGTATCGTGGCCGTGACTCCTGTGATACCTGCAGTAGGTCTTCTTGTTGGTATTGTCGCGCTGGGGAATTGGCGCCGACCACTTGGTGTCACGGAACTCGGTGTTGGCGCACTTGGCCAGAATGTGTTCTCTCGGAACATTCAGGTTGGAATACTCGGCGAACCTCCCTCGCCACTCTTTCAAGCCGGACCCGCGGTCCTTCTTGTTCTTATCTTTGCAATCCTTCCCTTTGCCAGAAGTTTGACCTGTGTTGGGTATATTCGCAGCAGATGCTTCTTCGTAGTCGATATAGTGCTGCGCACGCCTCAGGAATTCGTCAAGTGTTTTTGGATTGCGGAGGCCAACGCTAACCTGGAAAAGTGTGCCCTTCCTGAGGCCATGCCTCATAAACATTACCCTGACGTCGTCAGACAGCTGATGGACATCGTCCGCTTCTCGGTTGTACCTTTCTATATAGTCTCTTAATGATTCTTTTTCCCCTGGCAGACTGCCCTCAGCACATCCTCTGACTTGGGCTTTACCCTCGAGACTGTGAACCGTGCCGAGAACAGCTTTGTGAACTGCTTCCATGATGAAATTGAAGCCGGGGGAAGCTCCAGGTACCACTTCAGCGCACACTTTGTTAAGGAGAGGGGAAAAGCTTGCATCGAACGTGGTCTGAGGCGTCACGGTAGTCAAGCATCAAGTCGAAAGTGTCCACATGCTCATCGGGATCCCCCTCCCCTTCAGTTGGGGAGGCTTCTCGAGCGACTTCGGAATGCGGTAATTGGCGATTTCTGGGATAAATGGGCTAGCCCGGGATCGCTGGTCCTTTTTTGACTTGTGAGTTTTCTTGTTGTGAGGTGATGGACTTCGGGAGGAGGATGAGTCAGAGGAGGAATTGCCCGAATCGTTCGTAGAACTCGACCTCGGCGGAGACGGGGGAATTGGGGGTTTCCCGCGATGCTTTTCTCTTCGCACCGGGGAGACGTCCTTTGGAGTTTCCCTATGCCGAGGTGGAGTCCGGTGTCTTCGGGATACGGCTGTTTGAGCAGGGGAGGACGGTAGTCGGATGGCAGGCTGGAGAGCGACTGCTTGTACGAGGGCTTGATCTCACGTCGAGATTGCTCTTGCTGAACTAGGTCTCGGGTCCGTCGTTCCAGTACGTCGAGGAGATGACTTACAGCCTGAATTTGAGCATGGATGGCATCAGTAAGTGGAACAGGAACTGGTGGTGGAAGTCGGCTTGAGTTGGGGATTGCCGATGCTTGCTCGTTGGGCAGCGTCTGAACGTGTCTGGCGTGCCCGTGGTCTGGAGTTGGGCTAGGGCATTTGCGCTATGGGCCCGAGACTGAGCTCGAGTGGGTGGACGTCCTCGCGGAGGCATGAGTCAAGCAGGAATGGTTTGTTTGAACACGGATGCAGATGAGTCTGGAAGCAAGCAATGATGCTCCCACTGTGGTCGCCAGTGTTCGGTACTTGGACGTCGGGTCCTGGGTACAATTGTCGTGCTTCTTGAGATTAGGGGATTGACTTCGGATGGGCGAAGATTGCCCTTGGATGGTCCGATCTGGCTTGCTCACGCGCCGGTTGGGGGTACCTGCAAACACTCTGATGCTTAAGTCAGCAAGGGAAGAGAAGAGGTATGCAGGGAATGAGAACGTACCTCGGAATGGAGGGGTGCACCTCTATTTATAGACGATTTCGCCGTGGCTGGGCCGTTGGATACGGACACGTGAATCCTAACCGTGTGATGCGGATGTTGCGCGTATCGGGTTGCTCCGGGTGCGGAGTTGGGCCTGGCCCGAATTGATTAGGGCTTGGGCCCAGTCCGGAACAGGGTCATTTATGTGGCAATATTAGTGATTCAAATTTTATAATACCCACTTAGGTCCCTAACATTTTCAATTTTGGGCCAAATTAGTCCCTCGTATCTGACCTATATTTAGCTCTTTTCTTCTCCATTTAAGTAAACATTTTAGTCCTTGACAACACCAATTTTGGGCCAAATTAGTCTCTCCTACCTAACTTATATTTATTCAATAATCTTTTTCTCCATTTAGATATCTATTAAGTCCCTAACATTTCCAAATTTGAGCTAAATTAGTCTCTCATGTCCGACTTATATTTAACCCTTCTTTTTCATTTGAACCATAAATCCCATTTTTTCACTTCAAGTCAACTTCTAGCAGAGTAAAATACTTCCACCAGCCTCAACTTTGTGTGTTTTTGCGCGATTTTCATGTTGAGAAATGTTAGGTCATCTTCATCTAGTTATGGGTGTTCTGTTTTTGCAACTTCTCTATACCTTCGGCGTAGGAGGAGATGAAGAAACTTAAGGCGTGTGTGATCTTGTTCTTTTGATTTTCAGAAGTTTGTTTGATAATTCAGAAGAAGTGTTTCTGTAGAAGATGAATGAACTTAGGGAGTGTGTTTTTCATTTTTGAGGAAAAGAAGTTAATATTATTTCTCCGGTTTTGGGAGGGACTAAATTATCCTGTTTTTCATTTTGTGTGACATAATGGTGATGACGTGGCTTAGTAATGTCAAGGACTAAAAGTGATATTAATTATTCTTGGGGACTAAATTCGATACCAAGATTTTTGTCAGAGATTAAGTTGAGTATTCACTCTCATGATATTTATTTTATCGGTGTTACATTTTTTCCCATAATGAAATCTTTTAAAACTCTAGCTTTTATATTTAAAAAAACCGCATCTTCAGCAACAAAGGAATGGGCCTAGCTTTACCTCGACTCTAACATGATGGTCTAACGACCCCTGCCACGTCAGCACCACACGAGCCCGACCCCTTTCATGTCCATGCGCCTTGTGGCCTCACGTATTAGTCACCACCACTCACCTACAAAGAAGTGTCCCACTCTAACATTATATAGATATTTTTTGCCCATTAGTTATCTCACTTTGTCTCTTGTTATCTTTGGCATAAGAGTGTTTGCAGGTACACCCGCAATATTGTTCTTCGCCACATTACAGAAGAACTCAACCTTTGCAGTCACCTCGGCCTTGCCAAACAGATCATTGGCGACCCCATCGAAAGCTCTCTTCTCTCAAAATTCTTCTAAGAAGTCTTTTATTCAAAAATTTCTCTTATGGCTCTAAAGAAAGTTATTACCACTCGGAGTTCATCATTTACTCCCGCCAATGGATATTTCTGTCGTTCCACCTACTCTAACGTGGATGGGCACTACAAAGTTTTCAATAAAGTTCTTCCACATACTGAATGCCCTCCTACTCGTACCATGAATGAGCAACAACGACGCCAACGGGTTGCCCCAATATATAGACACTGATGTGTTGGTTTGTTGCTGTAATAGGGCGGAGGATAAGGAAGTTGTTGGTATGTGCCCTTTCCTTTGCTTGTGGTTTGGTTGGTTGTTTTTGGTAAGTCTGAAAAATGCTCTAGCATGGTGTTTCGTCACGTCCATGTTCGAGGAATCTACGCTGAGGGTTGTTGATGATGGCAGTTCCTTGGATCTTGCACATTTTTTATTAGATACCGGTGGTCTTGATCTTATTGGCTTAGGCACCTTATGTGTTGCTATTGGAGAATCGAGTGGCTTATTGAGCTTGGATGTTGTTGCGGAGGAACATGTGAATGCACAGATTTCTATTAACGATGCTTCTGTGAGTATCCTCTAGCCTCTTTTGGGAATGGTGGCTCGTCTTGGCTTGGAACTTGAGCAGGACGTTCGCCGTTTGCGGTGGACGGTAGAGGCCACTTTAAGTGAGCACGTTTCTCGCCTTAGTTGCGCATTCATCACTTGGAGGCTGAGCTTTTGGACAAGTACATCAAGTTGGAGGTCGTTGAGAACATGGAAGCCTTCGCTAGAAATGACGAAGGGGTTAGGGTATTGGTCGCAAAGAGGGTCGACAAACAAGAGACATTGTTTCTCCTTGCAATGGGAAGAAGGAGATGGAGGTGAAGCTCGCCGCGCTCTTGGTAGAGGCCAACAATCTTGAAGCCTCGGGTGCGGACGACCTCGTCCGAGAAAGGAAGGATGGATGGTGAGTAGTAGCAAGTTCGCAAAGAGGTTTCTGAGCTCAAAGTCCTGAAGAGGAGAATGCCAGGATGCCATTAGAGATAGACAGGCGTTCTTAATTGGTATCGCTGAAAGAGAAGCACCAAGCTTATACAAGGGAGTTGGTTGAGCTTGGGTTTTGAAGGTTTCATGATTGTTATAAGCAGATCATCGACCTTAATGATGGTAACCTCGTAGCCGTCCAATTGGAATAACAATCTCATTTTAAGTTTTGATGATAACAAACTAAGTAAGATTTAAGTTTTCTAATGAAGTGTGATCTAACATATTTGCCACGTGATTAGAACAGGTGTCTTAACATAGCAAAATAAGGCTCTACTTTGGTTCAACAACTTGGTAAAATACAAGGGTAGAAAAAGCTTTGAGAAGGTTAAATTATGAGAAGCTTAAAATAAGTCAAAAGAAGGTTTGACCAAATTTACAGAAGGTTGACCAAAGTCAACAGAAGGTTGACCAAAAGTCAACAGAAGGTTTGACCAGAAGTCAAAAGAAGGTTGACTCAACAAACACCTTAGAAGCATAAGTTCATGCTTGAGAAGGTTGATGTGAAGGTAGATTAAATGTTGAGAAGGTTACTGGAAACAGTAACCAATTTATCACAAACACATTAACTTCCCTTGAATGATATTCAGTTGCATTAAATGAAGATATCTTGCAATAAATGTGCTGGAATGTTTCAAGCCATAAAGAGGAAATGATTGATTATTTCCTTTGCACATTTGGAGTGTTTGTTCATACTAGGAAGCTTGAGAAGGTTCGTTTAAATCAATTCCAGATTGGTCAACAGTAGCAACTCAAGTCATAGCTTTTGAGTAGGATACTAGGAGAGTACATATATCCAACTAAAGCAGGTTCAGTGATTCAGATAAAGCATAAAGAAAGTCTTGAGAAGATTCAAAAGCTGTCAACTTTTGTACCTTACTTCACATCACTCCTATGGACCAATGGATATTCCAAATGGCTCTCATCAAGTTTCTAACAGCTATATTCATCTTCCTTGGCTATTAAAAGAGTTCATTCTGAAGATCAAATGTATGAGAGTTAATTACAACCTGCACAAAGTCAAGCGTCTCAAAGCAATCAACCTTCTCATCCCACACTCAAAGCTTCTTCAAGTTCAGACTTGGGATCTCTTTCTTGAGTGTGTGCTAGCTTGTTAATGTCATTGTTTTCACAGTGTATCTACTTTGTATCAAGCTCTTAAATATCCCAAAACCCCAAAACCATTGTTGTAACCATGTGTTGTGAACATTCCATCAAACAACCTAGATTGTGAGGTGAGTGTTGGTGAGAGCTGAAAAGAAATACCTTTAGGAAACTAGGAGAGGGTTTCTTAGCAGGTAAATACATCTTGGTGAAGCTGTTCAAGAGTGCACTTGTAGTATGGTTCGAACGTCGAGTTTTCACCATGGCTATAGTGGAAACACTTAGCTCTTTTCTTATGAGACTTTCAAGAAATGAGTTTTTACCAGTGGCCCTACAGTGGGCGCCAATGTTCTCGTATATAAAATGAGGGTGGTGCAACCGTTAGGGATATAGGCCTACTAAGGTGGCCTCCCAAAATACATGAACCAAGAGTCCTCAATACAATAGTGGAATGAGCTATTTATAATTCAAAGAGAGTCCTTAGGTGTTCTACTTTACAAGGAACCAGTCTCTCTTGCTTGCTCTACAGTTGCCGCCGAGGTGGTGGTGCGACTGCTACTTCGGTACGAGCCAATGCCTCACGCCTTTTTTGTTTGTCACTACGCGGACATGTCTGAGTCTGTCCTTACATCGGCGCATTCAACTCTGGCCTTTCGTAAGTATCTTTACGCTTCCTCGGTCGACGATTGTGCTACTCGACTTCCCCTTCCTTGCTCGGAAAGAGTCTTCCTTGAGGGTAGTAGAAGCCTTTCTCGGACTCCTGGAGCCCTTCTCGATCTTTTGGATCTTAGCTCAGCAATTTCCTGACGCCGTTGGTAAATGATATAAATATTCCATCAAGAAACAAAAATTGATGTAAATAAAAAATGTAATTTTTTGAAAAACTTGCATTCCAGTCTACAAGCCTACTTAGTGTTTACGCATTTTCCATTATATAGATCTAGCTAGTAAAATAATAAAGGGAAAAGAAACAATCATTTCAAAAAATAATAGGCTTAACTGCAGTTTTACCCCTTTTTTTTATCATATATGCAATTTTAGTTATCTCATTTAACTTTTCGCAATTTTTGTTCACCAATTTTATTAAATCCGCAATTTTTGTTCCTCTCTTAAATTGCTATAGGAAAATACTAATGTGGCAAGCGCGTGTCGTATTGGCATAATCATACACTGTTGATTGGCAGGTGAATGTCAAACTGACACCCAATGATATAGAAAATATGCACTATTACTATCATGTAAGTATTTCCATCAAGAATTGGATGACAATTTAACGAGAGAACTAAAATTGCAGATTTGATAAAATTGGAGGATGAAAGTTGTGAGAGATCAAAATGAGGGAATTAAAATTGTGTATTTAATAAAATTAGGAGACTAAAATTGTGAAAAATAAAATAAATGAACTAAAATTGCAAATTCAATAAAATATGGCATAAAAATGCATTTAAGCCAAAATCATAATAGTTAATACTATCTCTGGTTCATAATATAAGAGAAAAACACAACATCACATAGATTAAGGAATGTCATTGAAATCAATTATTTTTATTTATTAAAATTAAAATTTTACATTCTTTCTAAGATTGCTATTTTCATTAAATGATGATTTACACTACTAATTAATAATATTATTTTAACCACTAATTGTGTTTCTTTCTTTTATATGTGGATCAAGGTTTTAAAAAACGGAGCGTGACACAAAAAATGTCCGCAACAAAACGGTATCGGCAGTTGACGTTACCGTTATTGACCGCTACAGCAGAGTGAAAGAGAATCACCAGAAACAGCCGCCACATACCGCCGATACAGCCGCGACGTACTGCCTTTACGGGCGCAACAACAGTGGTGGACCATCGTTCTTCGAAAAAAGAGAGAAAGAAGCAGTTTTGTCCATGCTGTTGCTTTGAGCTTTGATTCGTCTTTGATCACCTCCTCATTGAGCATCCTTTGATCTCTTCCTCGTTGAACATCCTTCTATCTCTCTGTAATTTCAGATCTCGTGGTGTGTGTGTCAATGGTGTGTGCTTTGCTTGCATTTGATGGGACTGTTGTTGAGTGGCTGAGTGGAACTCTTTCACCGTCAGGGTGAGGGAGATTATTGAGTGTGAGGATGAGTTCTGTGAGGGCGAGTCTAGTGATGGGTTTCACCTTTCTTCTTGTGCTTTTTAGTGAGATTTTTTTATTTTTTATTTTCAACGTTTTTTCTAGAAGAGAGGCATGTAGAATTTTTTTTGGAAAATTTTTTGGAGCGGTTGGGTAGGCTTTTTGTTATGCAATAATATGTGGTCTGAATGAATTTTTTTTAGATAAGTAATACTTTCATTGAAGGAAGCATAAGGGGTGCCCAGCCCTTACAATGGGAGTAAAGGAAACGGGGGGCTTCCTCAAAACCTCCCTAAGCCAAAACCCAATGGGAAAAAGACTCAGGGAGGAAAAAGAGTACCTCATACCACCTGCACTACAGTGAGGATAACTCACTGTTTCTCCTCCTAAAGACTACAAATTGTTTAAGCATTGTAGTGGATTAGACCACCGCATTGAAATGGAAAAGGAGCAATTACAATTCAATCTATAAATACACCAACACCAAGAAAGACTTTTAATACGATTCACCACCATCTCGATATTAGGCTCCTCATTATTGAAAATAGCTCCATTCCTCGCCAGCCATATGCTCAAACAAGTAGTTAACCAAACAACGTGCTTCGTGCGTTTTGCTTTCTTCCCCTTACACAAGCAGCAACACTGATGGACAAGACCAACAACATCCAAAGACAAATCAAGAGCAACACCAATCCAAGATGTAACACACTTCCAAACCGAATTCGCGAACCCGCAATGGAGGAACAAATGATTCACGGACTCACGCTGAACGTGACAGAATGAGCAACGAGCATTGTCTTCCAAGTGGAGAACATTCCTGCGCAATAGTTGCTCGCGCACCAGCAACGCATCCAACAACAACCGCCAGCCAAAAACCAACACTTTCGAAGGCACTATTGATTTCCATAAACCTGCAAAAAAATTCTGCTGCACCGAGACATTAGAGGATAAATCATCACGGACCAGCTGAATATAAAAGGTTTTAACCGAATAATTCTTCGATTTATCGAGCGGCCAAATCCAAGAATCCATCTTCATTCTCGTTGGAGCCACGGGCTGGAGAATATCTCGCAGAATATCTGCCTCAGCTGTTCGGACAGCCTCATTACCGAGATGCCAAGGTTCCAACCAACGCCAAGAATCATTATGCCAGACACCGGATTCAGCCACCGTTAAATTCTGCTGTCCAACACCATTATACAGGAGAGGAAAGACCTTAAACAAAGGGTCAATCCCAAGCCATTGGTCTTTCCAGAAATTAATTGAAGCACCATCACCCAAACCTCTTCTAACACACCAAGCACACCTTCTTTGTTCCTCTACATTAACATCCAAGTTCACCAAGTCCCTCCACCAAATGGATCCCGAGTCCCTACGACGATTACCATCCACAAAATCCTGAACTAATGAAGAGGCAAAATCTCCGTACCTACAAGATAACATACGACTCCAACTCACACAGGGATCCGATAAAGCTCTCCATTTCCACTTAGACAACAAAGCTATATTAAATAATTCCAGGTTTTTGATCCCGAGACCTCCCTCTTCCTTTGGTTTACAAATACTATCCCAAGCCACCCAACACATTCCCCTCTCCCCCTCTTTGATACCCCAAAGAAAATCCCTTTGGATTTTAACCATCTTCTTGATTACTACCTTCGGAGCTTTATAGAAAGAAAACATATATAGCGGCATAGCTCCAAGTTGCTTCCCTCCTCGGATTAGCGCCAATTGGGATTCCCAGAAACTTGAATGGGATAGATTCCGTTCTACAAAATAGGAAAGTGCTAGCTCTCTCCAAAAACCCATCCGGAGTGTGGATATCTATAAGCTTGCTCTTGTGAAAATTTACCTTCAAACCGGAAACAAGCTCAAAGGATCTCAAAATAGACTTGATACTCCAAAGATTTGCCTAAGAAGCTTTGCCCACAAACATTGTGTCATCTGCAAATTGAAGAATAGAAAAGTTCAAATCCTCATTGAAAGAAAAACCTTGATAATCACCAATATCCACCGCCTTCATCATCATCACCGATAAGGCCTCTGCCACTATAAGAAAGAGGAAAGGCAACAAAGGGTCAAACGCTTGAATTGAAGACCGCCCAAAAGTGGCCTATTATGATTTGCCTCAGAAAAGCACTTCTCAAAATGTTGTTTTACAAAAGATTTCACCGCATCCACCTCCTCCACTTGCTCCCCGTTATCTCTAAGAATAACCACACTACACCGTCTTCTTCTATACCTCATTAGAGAGTGGAAGTATTTTGAATTCATATCCCCTTCCTTTATCCACCTTGCTCTAGACTTTTGAGCCAAGAAAGATTCCTTCACACGAATTTCCTTCCAAAGCGAGGCAGAAACTTCTCTTCTGTTTGCCACAACGTCACTATCCCACCCTTCACACAACATATCGTCTAACGAATTCAGATCCCGAACTAGAGTATCAATTTTCAAGTCGACTTTACCAAAAACCTCTTTATTTCAACTCCGAATGCTTCCTTTGAGAGACTTCAACTTTTCTTTTAAAGCAAAAGCCTTATGACCTGTATTGCTAAAACCAATCCAACAAGATTGAACAAAAGGTAAAAAGTCATCATGACTTAGCCATGCGTTGAAGAAACGAAACGGCTTCGGGCCCCAATCATTCGATGACCGAAGAAGCCAAATAGGTGAATGATCGGAGATGTCCCGATTGCCAATCCACTGACCTGTGATCCCCCAATCAACCATAAGACCCTCTGAAATCAAAAACTTGTCCAACCTACTCATATGGTCTGAATGAATTTGATTATTAGATTACGGGTGAGTTTGTCTTATTTATTTTTTGCATTTTTTGGGTTAACTAAATTAGTCTACTTATTTTTTATATTATTAGAGCATTAATTATTTTAAATGATTTATTAATTGATATTTTTATTACTTCTCTTTTACCTTGGACATCTTATAAAAATGGGGAAAAAAAGCATTAATTTAAGTCATTATACATTGTATAATAAAACAAATATAAAAAATGATTAAGAGCACTCGGTAGCGAGCGGGGGTCGATTCGGTTTGCTCCCGGGTTCGATTCCCGCCTACGTCAAATAGGGTGTTGGCCAGCGAAATGATTAAGAGCCCTAAGTAGCGAGAGCAGATTACTCATTCGTTGACAGCGTTGGGACACTGCGTGAGTCGCCCGTGAGGGACCGATACCAAAAAAAATATAATAAAACAAATATTTTAAATATGATTTGTGCAATGTTGTGATTAATTCACACTGCAATGACTGCAATCGTTGTCGCGACATTCGCAACAGCTGAAATCGTGAAAGCCTTAATGCGACCGCGACCTCTATTTAGAACCTTGATGTGGATCATCAAAACATTTTTTTTCCCCTTACATATTGTGGACTTGAGGGAGTGTTTTAAGAGGGTGATGATTGATCTTTGTAGTAATCTGGAATGGCCAAAACTTTTAACCCAATCTATCTATCTATCACCTCATCTCTTCCCAAAACGAAATCCAGATAACAATGGAATCCACACTATCAACCAATCAAACAAACCCACGTGTCAAACAGCCAACAAGTCACATCATCACCTCATTGGTCAGTGTCCCTACCAAACAAAAGTCTCAACCTTTTTCATCACTTTTTCTCTCTTCAACCATTCCACTCTCTTCCTTGCCATCTTTCCTTTCAGAGAGAAAAAAAATCTGAGTGTGAGCGTTTTTTGTGCTTGCATTGCATTCACTAACAAGAAAACAGAATCCAGCTTTGTAATTGTAAACATTGTGAAGAAAAAAGCGATGTGCAACAAGAATACTACTACTACTCCGGCAAAATCTATCATGAAGAAGAAGAAAAAGCCCCAACAAAAAAATAAGAATAACAAAATTTCTTCTTCTTCTGTTTCTTCTACTTCAACATCATCAACTTCTTCTTCTTCCTCTTCTCTTAAACCACTGAAAAGGAAAAACAGAACGAAAAAGAAAAAGCCAAAGTTCTTAAGTCTTCGTCTTCAACTCTCTCAAACCCTAAATGAACCCAAAAACACGACCAACCAAGAGAACCAACTGAATCTCTTCACGGAAACCGAGAATCCAGAAGAGAACAACGTGGCGTTACTCTTCAGTTCAGACGGAGGTGGGACACTTAACGGTTTGTTAGAAGATGAATCAACGACGGTAACGGCTGCCACGTCGGATGATGGGTCATTGTCGGCGATGACGTGTCCGACTATGGAGGGGCTTGTGAGGAAGGCTATGAGGAGAGGAAGGAGCGATGAAGGGAGTGAAGAGAGATGGGTTTGTTACTCGGAGGTTACGAGTTCTACTGTTGAAACGACGTCGTTTGGGTCGTTGTCGTTGAAGCTGGATCATGAGGGGATATTGAATGCTTGGTCTGATAAAGGCTCTCTTTATGTTGATGGGGAAGATGCTCCACAGACCGTTCCTGATTTGTTGGATGCTTCGTTTCTTCATCCTCTTCATCCCAATGTAATTTCATCTTACTCTCATTTTTTTATTTTATTTTCCTGGCAAAATTAGGTATTCTCAAATCCAATAAAGTAGTCTCTATAATTTACCTTTTTCTTTAATTTAACACTTATGCAAATAAAATTGAGATTCTTACTTTTGAAACCAAAGTGAGGCTCTACACTACTCTAAAATTTTAGATTACAAAATTAATTGCTGCTGTTTAAATAATAGTTCTTAATTCAATTTATTATAATTATTTATGTTGCTTTTCCATTGTTAAAGTAAATCACTCACTTTTATTTAATTAGATTGCGTCACAGATTTCATTATAATATTTAGTAATTGTGTGTGTGAAAGAGATGTTTCATTATTTATTTTGTGCATGTTTGCATATTATGATGAATAGGGAGAGATCATTGAGATATTTTTGGCACCGACAACTTATTTTATATTAATGATTAACTTTATGAAAGGGTGGTTGGGCCCAAGTTAGTTGGAGGGGCAGGACATTATATTATATTATTATTACATTATTATAATAATTTAATAATAATGAACCATCTGAAAGGTAGTAGAGAGGATGAGAAGAAATTGGTAATAATGAATTTAGAAGTATGTGACGGAACCAATGACTGGTGATTGATCTAAAAAGGTGTTTGGTGTTTTTGGGCAGGTTGCGTGGGATGGTTATGGGTGTGATGTAGTTGGGAACACATGGAAAGTTCCAGAAATTAGTGAAGGAAATGGGATGTCGGTGAAAGAAGAGATGGGTTGGAAGGTGGGTCAGAGAGAAGCAAGTGTGCTGAGATACAAGGAAAAGAGACGAAACAGGCTCTTTGCTAAGAGGATTCGTTATGAAGTTCGCAAGTTGAATGCTGAAAAACGACCTAGGATGAAGGTAATTAATTACTCTTCTAAATTTGTCTTGCTTTTTACTATACTACACTTGTGAATTTCTATTCCATTGCTATTTAATTGCTGCATAAATTCCATGGGGTGGGTTTGTGTTTTTCTTTGAATCGAAGACATTAGTGATAAGGCAAAACAGAGAACAGCAATGCCAATACTTGCTGCAATCTCAAACAAAATTCTAGTTCTCCACTATTCTTGTGCCAGATCAAATATGTGAATCCAACATTGGATATTGGATATGAGATTGTTTTTGATTTTTTGGATTGAAATCTGATAGGAACCAGCCTATGAAGCCCGGATACGTAATATGATATAGGATATGATACGACACGATACGTGGATACAGGAAAATTTTGAAAATCAATATACGATACGGTAGAGGTACATCAATAAAAAATTAAATCAAAATTTAAAAATATAAAACATAACTAAAGATACTTCACTTTACTAATTGACAATTTGTTAAGAGTCCCACATCGGATGTGATATGACCTGAAAAAGAGTTTATAAGTGGAAAGCAACCCTCACCTTATAAGCCGGTTTTGTAGGGTTGAGTTAGGCCCAAACCACATTCTAAGATGGTTTCAGAGCCTATCCACGCTCCAGGTAGTATCAGAACCCATTTTCGTCAAAAAATAACATAGCTTCAAATTTTGGTTCATCCGGATATGGGCGTTAGCCCAATAGAGAGGCTGAATAGGGAATTAGGAATGACATGTCAATATCCTGTTAGAAAGGGAAGGGGTATAAGAGATAGAGGAGGGAGGGGATAATGTGAGTCATTGTGAAGTTTGTTTAAGAATTCATTAGGAGACATTCTCTCTCTGGTTTAGTTCTTGCTTTTCACCATTGTAGAGCTCTCATTCTTTTCATTTGGGTTCTATTAAAGGCCCAAACAAGCAGGCCCACTCAAGGAGAGAATCACTGGAAGGAACATTCCAGCTAAAAGAGAAGACCGTTAGAGTTGTTGGTTACTTAGGGAAAGGGTAGGTAGCCATGTGATTAGGTATCAAAGGAATTATTTTATTATTCTACTAGGAGTCAAGAGATCATCTCTGACTTAGAGAGCTTTTGCTCTTTCTTGTTTTACTGGTTTCATTCAAGATTTTCTTTCTAGATTCTATAGGAAGTCCTATCAAAATCTGGAAACCACTTAGATAATCAGATTTAGTAGCCATGCTCCTTTTACCTAGGAATGTCATACGCCATGCTGAGTTTATGAGTTTCCTAATTTCCCATTAAAATACCCCTCACTTCTTTTTACCAAAAACTAATGTTGAAACTGATTTTTTTAAAAATTTCCGGAAACACCTCAAAGGACGATAATTCCGGAAGCCAAATTCATCAAAATGGCTTTCGGGATTATCCTCATATGAGATAATTCCGGAAAACTTCATCAAAATGGCTTCCGGATGATAAGTTCAACTGGTTCAATTCGGAAAACTACTAGAATTGAGATGAACAGAATAGGTGTTTCAATATGTATGGCAATTTGAGAGCCAGAGAATGTACAATTGAGATATTATTCGAGAGATACCTCACTCTCCTCATACAATGTGTATACAATTGCCTACTTTTACTGTTCTAATGAATCTCTATTTATACAATTGTTCTAGTAACTCTAACTGACTATCAGTTACACTGTAAAGTTGTTACATAGTTTCAGTTCACTTACAACTGACTATTAGCTATTATTTGGTGCATTTCTCTTAACATACACCCTCTTGACTATAGGATGCCTATCAATACTCCCCCCCAGGACTTTCACCTTGTCCTCAAGGGGATATTCAGGGAAGGTTTTCTGCAGCTTGTCTAGGTCTTCCCATGAGTTCTCAAACTCAGGTAATCCCACCCACTTGACCAGAGCCTCAACTGTCCCAACTTGGTTGTGTCTCAGTTCAATCAAATCTTCAATAGCTGGTTTCGTGATCCATTCTGCTGTGAGTGCAGGGGGTAGTTGCCTTGGAGTGTAGTCTGCTGGTACTGCCTTCTTGAGTTTGCTCACATGGAATACTGGATGAATCAAGCAACCCTCTGGCAGTGCTAATTTGTAAGCCACTGCACCAATTTTTTCTATGACTTGGTAAGGGCCATTGTATCTAGGACTTAGTTTCTCATTTCTTCTATGAGCTAGGGATTTCCACTTGTAAGGAGCAGCCTTGAGATACACCCAATCTCCAACCTGTAACTGTACTTCTCTCCTATGCTTGTCAGCTTGTCTCTTCATCCTCTGTTCTGCTAGTACCAAGTTGTTATGCAGCTGATCTAAAACAGTATCTCTGTCACTCACTAGTGTTGTCACTGCCTCATTAGTTGTAGGAATTGCAGGGCCCTTAATAATAGGGGAAGGGTCCCTGCCATAGAGAGCTTTAAATGGTGTCATCCCAATTGATGAATTGAAATTTGTATTGAACCAAAGCTCTGCCCAACAGAGCCACCTTGGCCATGATTTTGGCTTGTCTCCAACAAAGCACCTTAGGTAAACCTCCAGGCATCTGTTTGTTACCTCGGTCTGCCCGTCCGTTTGAGGATGGAAAGCAGAGCTGTATTTGAGCCTCGTCCCTGCTTGTTTGAACCTTTCCCTCCAGAATTGGCTAAGGAAGATTTTATCCCTGTCTGATACGATAGAGTCAGGAAATCCATGCAACTTAACTACATCAGAAATGAACATAGATGCTACATCCTTGGCAGTGAAAGGATGTCCTAAACATAGGAAGTGTGCATATTTTGTAAGCCTATCAACGATCACCATAATGGTATCTTTATTCCCAACCCTCGGTAGACCCCCCACGAAGTCCATGGAGATCTCTGTCCAAACCTTAGTGGGAATGGGTAAAGGCTGCAGCAGTCCAGCAGGTGACAGAGTGTCAATTTTGCTTTGTTGACACGTATTGCATTGAGCAATAAATTCCTTAATATCCTTCTTCATGCCCTCCCAACAAAATACCCCAGCAATTCTCTTGTGTGTTCTGAATAGACCTGAATGTCCTCCTTGCAAAGAGGAGTAAAATTCCTCTAAAATGAAGGGAATTTTAGAGAAACCTTTAGGTAACACCAAGCTGCCATTTTTGAACAACCTCCCTTTTTGCACACTGTACTTGGGATAGGACTGTGGTGAGGATAGAACCTGCTGGCATAGCCTTGTCAATGTCTCATCAGCAGCAATTTCTTGCTCCCAATCTTCCCATTCCTCAAGTTGCACTCTGGACAGCGAGGCATACATCATTTGCCTAGAGAGAGCATCTGCTACTTTGTTTGAACTGCCTGGTTTATATTGGACTTCAAAGTCTAGACCCAACAACTTAGATGTCCACTTGAACTGCTCTTCTCCCAAACTGTTCTGATCAGACAAGAATTGTAGGCTTTTTTGGTCTGTCCTGATAATAAAATGCTCTCCCAGGAGGTAGTGCTTCCATTTCTGGATGGCCAGAACAATGGCCATAAGTTCTCTCTCGTATGCAGATTTTTGCTGGGCTCTAGTTGACAACTTCTGACTGAAATAGGAGATAGGTCTCCCTTCTTGCATAAGGACTGCCCCCACACCTTTACTTGAAGCATCAGTCTCCACAACAAACTGCTTGCTAAAGTCAGGCACTGCCAACACAGGCAGTGTGGTCATGGCAGATTTAAGCTGCTGAAAAGCTGACTCTGCCTCATCACTCCACTGGAACTTGTCCTTCTTTAATAACTCTGTTAATGGTCTAGCTAGTAGTCCATATCCCTTCACAAACCTCCTGTAATACCTGTAAGTCCTAGGAACCCTCTCAGACCTTTAATGTCCTTGGGAGCAGGCCATTTAACCATGGCTTCAACCTTCTGTGGGTCAGCAGAAACCCCTGCAGCAGATACCAAATGACCCAGATATTCTACTGTACTCACCCCAAAGTCACACTTCTTCTTGTTAACAACCAACTGGTGCTGCTGTAACTTCTCAAAAACCTGCTGGAGATGCTGACAATGCTCTGCCTCTGTCTTACTATAGATGAGGATATCATCGAAAAAGACAAGGACAAAGTTCCTCAGAAATGGCTTTAACACTTCATTCATTAAGGCCTGGAAGGTAGAGGGTGCATTGGTGAGCCCAAATGGCATCACCAAGTACTCATAATGGCGTTCATGGGTGCGAAATGCTGTCTTTGGGATGTCTTCCTCCCTCATTCTTATCTGGTGGTATCTAGATTTCAAGTCTAGTTTGGTAAATATAATAGCTCCAGCCAGCTCATCCAGTAACTCATCAATCAATGGGATGGGGAATTTATTTGGGATTGTGACCTTGTTGAGTGCCCTATAGTCTACACAAAATCTCCAGCTGCCATCCTTCTTTTTGACAAGTATAATAGGGCTAGAGTAAGGGCTACAACTAGGTCTAATGATCCCCAACTTCAACATATCTGTCACTAGTTTTTCAATTTCATTTTTTTTGAAAATGGGGGTACCTGTACGGTCTCAAGTTGGGAATGTTGGCACCCTCTTTGAGTATAATTGCATGGTCTTGCTGCCTGGGTGGGGGTAAACCCTCTAAGCCCTGAAAAACTTCTTCAAACCTCTCCAACACAGCTGCTACCTTGTGTGAACTTGCTCTACAATCTGTAGGACCAACCTGCAGCAGCCTGCACTCCACCATGAATGCTTCTGTGGTGCCCTGTAGCTCACTGGCCAACTCCTTAGCAGTGACTTCTCCTTTGGACAAGGTTGGATCACCCTTGAGAGTATATTTGACACCCTCCCTCTTTATGGTAAGGGTGAGTTCCCTGAAATTGGCTTTAATGTCACCCAATCCTTCTAACCATTCCATTCCCAGCACCATATCCTCCCCATCCAAGGGAAACACATAGAAATCAATTAAGAAAGCCACCCCCTGTATAGTTACTGGTACCTGTCTGCACACTCCTCTAGTTTGAATTCTCTGTCCATTTCCAATCTTCACCCAGTAAGGCATAGTGGATTCTACTGCCAATTTCCACTGTTTCACCAACTTTTGAGAGACAAAGTTGTGAGAAGCCCCATTATCAACCAAGATTAAGACCTGTTGTTCATTCAATTTTCCCCACAACATTAATGACCTCTTGGTAGTCAAACCTGCCAAACTAAGCCAGGCCAAACTCTTCAGTTGTCCTTCCCAGACTATCTCCTCATCATCATCACCCTCTGTCTTTTCCTCAAGGTCCCTTTCTTCCACCACCATGATTTTTAAAGTCTTGTTTTTACATACATGAGTAGGTGAATATTTTTCATCACAAGAGAAACACAAACCCTTCTTCCTCCTATCATGGTATTCATCAGAGGATATAGAACGAAATTTGGTACCTTTACTAGTCTTGGTATCTGAGGTGGTAGTTGCTTGAGTTGCAGTACTTGTGGTGCTCCCTGCTGCCTTACTCACAGTGTCATTTTTCCATGGCCTGAAGTTGCCATTATTCTTGAGAGTTCCCTTGTTTTGTGAAGAAGTGGAAGTGTTGCTGTGAATGCCTAACTTCTCTTCTGCCAACAGAGCCAACTCCATCATCTCCTTGAGATCCTTTGGCCTATGAATTCTTACTTCAGCTTTCACTTCCTCCTTGAGTCCATTGGCAAAAATCCCACAGACGTACTCTGGTCGTGGAATCTTGAGGTGGCCAGACAACACCTCAAACTGCTCTCTGTATTCGCGAACCGTGCCTTCTTGTTTCAATCCCAACAGAATTTCAAATGCGTTCTCTACCACCGTTGGTTGGAATCTTTTCAGCATGGCGTCCTTGAAATTCGCCCAATTAGGGTTTTCAGTGCAAGATTCCCACCATTGCATCCAAGAAAGGGCTTTTCCCTCCATCGCCATCAGCACAGTATCTATCTTGTCTTCTTCGCTCACCTTGCGAAATCGGAAGTACCTTTCCATCTTTCCGATCCACCCTGGTGCGTTGTCCCCCTTAAACAGAGGTAGTTCCACCTTGCGCACCCCCTTCCATTGACTATCGCCGGTCTTGACAACAACGACCTCGTCCTCGGAGTCGTCTTCGCATGTCGCGTTACCCTTCGTTGGATCTCCGCTGTCGCTGCGCTTTGGCTTCGCAACCTTCGTGGCCTTGACGATGCTTCCCACCGCCTCCATCAATCGTTCTTCCATCTGTTGCATCGCCGTGGATAGGCGAGCTTCCGTTTCTTGTAAACCTTGCTCTAACGCTTCAACACGAGACTCCATCTTCTTGCGTACCATCAATTCCCCGTGAGGATCGTTCTGCTTTGATACCAGTTGATAAGTTCAACTGGTTCAATTCGGAAAACTACTAGAATTGAGATGAACAGAATAGGTGTTTCAATATGTATGGCAATTTGAGAGCCAGAGAATGTACAATTGAGATATTATTCGAGAGATACCTCACTCTCCTCATACAATGTGTATACAATTGCCTACTTTTACTGTTCTAATGAATCTCTATTTATACAATTGTTCTAGTAACTCTAACTGACTATCAGTTACACTGTAAAGCTGTTACATAGTTTCAGTTCACTTACAACTGACTATTAGCTATTATTTGGTGCATTTCTCTTAACCAAGGTTGTCAAAACCGGACCGGACCGGCCGGTTCAACTGGTTGAACCGGGAACTGGACTCCTATCCGGTCCAAATGAACCCCAGAATCGCCTGGGGTGAAAACCGGGGATTGAACCGGATAACCGGTTGAAAACCGGGAACCGGACAGGAAACCGGCCAAAAACCGGGGAACCGTGCAGAAAACCGGATTTGGTTTATTTTCCTTAAAAAATGGTATACCAAGTTGATTTTTGGAAAAAAAATGATAAATGATGTTGATTTTTGGTATATGAGATATTTTTTATCATTTTTTATAATTAAATTGATGTAATAAATAAATAAATAATTAAAAAACAAATGTGTACACTAATATTACTATGAGAGTATTTACATTATAGTATCTAATTATCTATGATTGTTGAATATTATAGTTTTATTATGTCATATTATGATTTTTTTTATTTTGTATCCTTTATATATTGTAAAAAATATATTAAATAATCTATTTAATTTATTCCGGTTCGACCCCCGATTCAACCGGTTGAACCCAAGAACCCCTGAACCGCTACCTCTTCCGGTTCAATGTCCGGTCCGGTTTTGATTACCTTGCTCTTAACATACACCCTCTTGACTATAGGATGCCTATCACCGGAATTAACCTCTTGGTTGGAGTGGGGGTAAAATGGTCAGTTTGGTCAAAGTGGGAGGTAAAGTGGGAAGAGGGGGGTAAATAAAAAGCCTTTAATTAAAGGTGCTCATTTTCCCCTAATCCTTTTTATCTATCCAAGTATACCTTTTTCTTGGCTTTCCCTTTCCTTGTTTGTCAAGTCTAGTCCTTAGATCATTAATTAACACCTTCTTACCTATAGATACCTTACCCATCATGTTCTATGTTGTGTCCCATGCATCTGATCATATATTTGCATAGCTACATTGTTCATAGTTGCTGCACTCATATAGCACCATGACACACTCCAACTGCAGTATTAGAAATCTTTTGCTGGCAGTAGCCATTAAGTGTATAAACTACTTTGAATTAGAGATCTCATTCTGAAAAAAGATCATG
This sequence comes from Astragalus glycyphyllos, assembly GCA_963573325.1. Classification (NCBI taxonomy): domain Eukaryota; kingdom Viridiplantae; phylum Streptophyta; class Magnoliopsida; order Fabales; family Fabaceae; genus Astragalus; species Astragalus glycyphyllos. The sequence continues at coordinate 59,267,308 of OY754312.1, read as the reverse complement.
CTCAAATTAATGAGCATTCTTAGCTTGGTGTAGAGCAAGTTGTTCCAATGCTTCATTTCAACTGAACTTCTTTTGTTGTTACATTTATGCAGGGACGATTTGTGAAGAGGGAATGAAAAGTGTACCCTGTAATAAGCCACTGTTCCTAATAAGAATGTTGCAATGTTACAGTGTGTTGAAATATAATTTTATGTGAATTGATAAAATTCCAATGGTAATAATTGTGAAGTCCCCTGAAAGTTAATGTTCAACTGCTGTACTGGCTCAACATCTAAGTGGCAGTTTCTACACCTTCGATTGAATGAGTTTGACAATGTTTTTTATATGTTTGATTTCAATCCTAGGATTTAGAAACAGAAAACATGTTGTCCATGTACAACCAAATAATGTATAAGTGTTGGATCTGACTTAGGTGCAGTCATGGTGGGTCATGACTGCATACAATCATATGCAGTCAGCTCAACGGTTAGTATTCGTCTGCATGCATCATGACTGCATCTAGTAATGACTACATGTAACCCAAAGCCGTATAAGTTGCCCGAATGACTGTATTTTGAAACTTCTTACAAAACTTACACTCTTGGGAGTAGTGGGAATTGAACCTGTTGGAGGAGGTAAATGTGTTGTGTTCCATGTAGCACCGACATTTTAGTTTAAAGACGTGTCGGTTGTCTCATATACCGATACTGGGACTTCTATTACTTTAAATTTGAAAATTAAAACTACTATCTACGTGTCAGTGTCGTGTCTGTGTCATTGTTTCCTAGGTTAGATCACAGTATCCGCCACTAGAAACAGAAAAGCAACTTAAAGTAATTGCTGTGAATGAACATTCTTTATTCTCAAGTTCCATTGTATATAAAATTAAAAGTAATTGAAGTGCCTTTCGTATGTATGTGTAAAGTTAAAACTCTCCAATACAAAAACAGTTACATGGTGTTGTGTGTGGCTCGTATGACACTCGAGTGGAGCATAACTACAATGAGCGGAGCAGAATGATAGAGGGTTAGTGTTTCGGACTGGGCCAAACCTTCACCAGCTGAGGCTCGACCCATTTCCACCTCACAGGATATTAACTGCTGTACTACTCACCTGACAAACGATCAGGACCAACCCTCCGTATCCAACGGTCTAGGTACGGCGCCCCGGCTATAAATAGAGGTTCCGCCCTCCAAACCCAGGTACGATTCTGCATACACAATTCACAAGGAGGCTAAGGTTCCGCACATATCTTACCTTCCCCTAGCCCGGCTCACCTGATCTTCGAAGTTCGGGCAGGCAGAGCTCGGGCACTCGACTAAGCACCTTGGCACAGCCCCGAGATCACATCATTCATCTCATCTTATTTGTTTCTTATTACCTCCTCATCTTTCACATACTGACTTGAGCATCGGAGTATCTTTGCAAGTACCCCCACCCGGTGTGGATGAAACTCTACCTCGGACGTCCGAGCTCAACATTCTAATTGCAACGTATCTTATTCGAAGCAATCAAGCATGTAGCCCCAGGTTCGGAATCTCATCTAGCCTCGGGAGCTTCACTCTTGTACTCCGGTACCGAACATTGGCGACCACAGTGGGAGCATCACCGCCTGCTTCCATCTCTCAAAGTATCAAGCCCTCTCCAAACTAACTCACTTCTCCATGAGGCATAATAAACACGAAGATCACGAAACCTACTTCTTATTATTTCGCAAGGATTTCTCTTTTCCCGTTGTGCAGGTTATGCTCGCCTCCCAACCACGGCTTGAGCCTGAAGAAAATGCTCGCCTCCCAACCAAGGCTTGAGCCTGAAGAAAATGCTCGCCTCTCGACCTCGGCTTGAGCTCGAAGACATCGCTCGCCTTGCAAGCACGGCTTGAGCTTCTGTCCGACCCCGGATACCCCAGGGCACTTCTCAAGGACTCTCATTGCTGACCTCCAGCATCTACCTCAATGATAGATCTCCATCCGATCTTCTCGTGATTTCTTTGCAGGTCTTCGCCCGCTCGGATCTCCCTCATGATCGCGGCGCCGAGTCAATAGCCCGCAGCGGCTCCAATAGCTCTCTGATCTCCGAGGCCCGCGCTCCATCAAAGAGTCCGACCTTCCCTCTGGTGTCAGAGTTGACGAGCTCCACCAAAGGCCGAAGGGTTCCCAATTTCGCCTCGTGCGAGCCGACCTCCCTCTGGTTTTTGAGCTGACGAGCTCCATCAGAGGCCGAGGTCTTCCCAATTTCACCTCGTGCTAGCCTGCAGTGCCTCTGATCTCCGAGCTCTATGCTCCATCAGGGGTTGAAAGGCGGAGGTCCGCAGCGATGTACGTTGGAGGAATTTTTGGAGAGAGGAGCTCGCAGCGGCTTTCTCATCTATGAAGACAATGGCCTGCAGCGGCTCTCATCTTATCTAGCTACGAAGCAGGGGGCCCGTGCCGGCCTTTTCCCCTCTTCAAAGCTTATTTTCAGCTCTATTGTCTTAAATTGCAGGGATGTATGAGGACCTACAGGCTTTCTATTGACTACCTCGGATTTCGCTCTGGATCCGGGATCATGGCATCCTCCTTTGTAAACAAACAAGCCGTCCTACAACAGCTCGTGTTCTCATCTCGGTCGTTTTTCCTACTCTACGGACATTCATTCCAAGCATGCATGAGGAACAAGGAATAATCAACAGAATTAATAAAGGACAAAGACAAATAAAAGACCAGAAAAAAGGGACGACGCCCATTGTATGTTACAATTAAAAATTGGCCCCAGACATGCCCGGGACCAAATCAAGGAAAAGCTTAAAAACAGATCAGCAAGCCCCGCCTTTAGTTTCGGCATTCTCTGCAATGTTGGCAACGACGACCTCTTCCTCAGCAGTAGGGACGGCGGCGGGATCATAGATCATTGTGTCCTCGTGAACTATCCTTCCCTCTTCAGCCCTGTACTTGGCATCCAACAGGTCGGTGTTCAAACCAGGTTCCAGGACCAAGGCCATAGTAAGGCAGCGCTTGAAGCCGGACATAGCAGCTTTTGCCACATTCTGAGTAAGCACGGTCTTGTCCGCCTTCAGCTGCTCCACCTCCTTGGATTTCGTCTCCTTGGTCGCCTCGGCTGTCTCCGCCCTCTCCAGTGCCACTTTCAGATCCTCCTTCAGTTTGGGAAGGTCGGCAACCAGTTTGTTTTTCTGAGAAACATGAGCACAGGCATCCTCAAGCTGCCTCTGGACGTCCTTTAGCTTCCCCAGCTCCTCCTTCAGGCTCCGGTTCTCCTCGGAGTAGGCTACCAAATTACGATCTCGGTAAGAACTGAGCTCACAACATATTTGAATATATTTGCCATGTAAAATTCTATTTTCAGGGACAAGGACGGAGATCTTACCTTTGAGGAGGTCAGTCATCTTGTCGGTTGCTAGATCCCGCAGCTCCTTGATGATCCCCGCACCGGTCTGACCAACTCGGATGCAGGCTTCGAAGTCGGCCAGGGAAGCTTTTTCTTTACCCTTTTCTGTATTCTGCTGCGTGGACCTTTGTTTTTTGACAGGATCGCTGGCAACGACCTCAACGTTTCTCCTCTTCTTGCCGACCCCGAGTCCTGCTGCGGAGTAGAGGAACGGACAACAGGAGATTTGGGAGGAGGTTTATTCTGGCTTGATTTTTGTTTATTTACTGCGGGTCCCCCAGTGTCAGATTTGCCCGCGTTCTTGTCTGATGGGTCGGTCCCAATGGCCGACCCAAAAGGCTTGTCTGTTGCCTTCTTTGCAGGAGTGTTCATATCGATTGTGACCGTGGTCTCGACCCCGGCCACCTCGAAGACAACGTCCAAGTCCAGATCGTCCATTTTGCCTGCAAAAACAACAAAAGGATCAGTCAATGACAATGATACGCCAAACTTGACTATGCACAAAATAAACAAGAAATCAACGGCATTTTACAAGTAGCAAAATATTGATCCAATCTTGTTTTGGACACGGCCAAGGCCTTTATCATTGAGCCACAATGAAACCGGAGTCCAGCCTTGACCATTGTTCTTCCCCATTTATTGAACAGTTCATAAGATTTTTTATCCTCTTCATTCAGCTTTTCAGGACTCGACATATAGCTCTGAGTGCTAATCTCCACTCCGTCCCAGACGTAATGGCCCTGATCCCAGAAAAGAGGAAAATGCCCAGCTACCAGCTTTTGATCTTCAAAGTCGGCAACGGCAAGTTTCGCTGCACTGCTCAAAGCTCTAACAAAGAAGAAGTTTGGCTTGAAGTCCCGGTTCGAATCATTAACAGCAAAGAAGTAAGACCGATTTGGGTTGCATCTCAGTCCGACGTGACCGTGCCTCTTGCCCTTAGATCCGGCCTCTGGGGAACGGAGCACGTTGAAAAAGCAGAAAACGACCTCCGCCGTTGGAATTCTCCCGAGACGCTCCATTACCAGTTCAAAACCTCGGACGAAGCCCCAACCATTTGGCGTTAACTGTGAAGGGGCCACGTGCAAAAACTTGAGCACACTTTTCTGGAACTCGGTCAATGGGATCCGGACTCCCATCGTCTCCATTACAACTCCGTAAAGAAAGAATCCGGCTGCGTCATGCTCCATGCACACCGGATACTTGTCGGCGTCCATCAACTCCCATCTCTGCTTAGCGAGGCCAGTGATGAACCTCTCATAGAAGGATAGGGGTCTGTCCGGCCTCAACCTCGCCATGGTATTGTAGATCCTTATCTCCACCCAGGGGAATTCATTTTCAAGAAGAACCTTGGGCTCCTCCGCCACGACTTCGACTTCCAGCTCGGCCTCAAGTTCCTCGGCCCAAGAAGCAACTTCAGCGTCCTCCATTCCAGGGTTCTCCTCAACAGTGCATTTCGAGGTCTGTGGGATTGGCCCTCTGGCCGAAGCGCCCGACCTGGCAGGAGAAGGAGCGCAGGTGGAAGCAGTAAAGAAGGTCCCCCCTTTAGGGCCATCATCGGTTCGCCCGTGACCGACTTCTTCAGGATTGGTTTCCCAAGCGATTTTCCCGGGGCTTGTCTTTCCTCACTCTTGGTTCGAGTCATGATCTGCAAGGTGAGGACGACACCATCACTTAATCTAAACGCACTATGTTTTCTATCTTAATTTGCGAACAATAACACGTCTTGGCCTCGGGCATCCCTAAGGCCGGACGACTCCTCCCTTTGGAACGAGCAGCCACGACCACGAACATGGTGGCGCCCGCCGCGACTAGAATCATAAAATACAAAATAATTACGAAGGAACTAACCTCGGTGCAGGTACTTTCGAATGTCGGACTGAATGTTGACCTCGGAGGTGAGAATCACAGGAAACGACGTCGCCGCTCGAAGAATTGATCTCGCGCGGTTACAAAAAGATTCGCTATGAAGAGATCAAAGTCGGGAAAAACGCAGAATGACCAGGAAAACCTCCAACTCGCCCTTTTATAGGAGGGGGAGGTGAAGTGTCACAATGGAACAAATGCACAACTCTTCGCAAACAGGTACTCAAATTTCCTGAGGCATTACATGAGTATTTAAAATTACCTTTTCAGGAGACAGCAAGACCTATCAAGGGTCCGACTCGGAAGAAGAACAAGTCGAGACCGAGTTCATTCCACCCCGCTCTCGACTTGTGGGGCCACTGTTCCGGACTGGGCCAAACCTTCACCAGCTGAGGCTCGACCCATTTCCACCTCACAGGATATTAACTGCTGTACTACTCACCTGACCAACTATCAGGATCAACCCTCCATATCCAACGGTCTAGGTATGGTGTCCCGGATATAAAGAGAGGTTTCGCCCTCCAAACCCAGGTACGATTCCGCATACACAATTCACAAGGAGGCTAAGGTTCCGCACATATCTTACCTTCCCCGAGCCCAGCTCACCCGATCTTCCGAGTTCGGGCACGCAGAGCTCGGGCACTCGACCAAGCACCTCGGCACAGCCCCGAGATCACATCATTCATCTCATCTTATTTGTTTCTTATTACCTCCTCATCTTTCACATACTGACTTGAGCGTCAGAGTGTCTTTGCAGGTACCCCCACCTGGCGTGGACGAAACCCTACCTCGGACGTCCGAGCTAAGCATTCTAACTGCAACGTATCTTATTGGAAGCAATCAAGCATGTAGCCTCAGGTTCGGAATCTCATATAGCCTCGGGAGCTTCACTCTTGTACTCCGGTACCGAAAAGTTAGTGTTAAAATTGTATCATCCTATTAGGTAGAACGTATCCTACACTAAGTCATATTATTCGTGTGATAAGAAATAAACTCGAAAAGTCTTATGTGGACATAGCTAGACTTTGCTGAACAAGTTAAATCGTGTCTCCTTTATATCTGTGTGTGTGTTCATCTCTTGATTAATCTTTAGTTTCTGTGTGCGTGTGTTGAACAACTGGTATCAAATGAGTTTTAATTTTGGTTCTGTTAGCCTGTAATTTCGACAGGCTTCATTAAAGATGGTCAACATGGCTTGATTTATATTTATTTCACAAAGACCATATTATTTCGACAAAGAAAATGGTCGTGTGCAAGGTAAACTCGACAAGTTTCCAGGGAAGCAAAAGCAAGAGAGAGGAAAATCGACATAGGCTTTCGACAGACAGAAAACAGAGCAGTTATGCGTTGAAGACTAGCAGTTGGTCAAAGCGTGACAGAGCGGTTTCGGTCGAAAGTAGGAGCGGTTACTTGGTCGAAAGTAGGAGCGGTTACTTGGCCGAAAGTAGGAGCAGTTACTTATTTTCAAATTGTTAGGCAGTTACTTAGTTCGAATTTTCCCCCTTTTCCTTTGTATAAATAACTGTTTCTGAGAAGAAACAGGGGTCACAAAATCACAATACACACCCGATTCCTGAAACTCTAACTTCCAAGCCAGAGCGAAAAACGAGTGGAAGAATCGCTGTACGTGATCGTGTACCATTTTTTATGATTCAATGCAATTTACTTGTTTGTTCTTTACAATTCCTGCACCATTTACTGCTTCTTTTCTTTTCAATTCTGTTAATCATTTGCAAATCGTCCCCTTTTTCTACGTTTTCTTCAACAAAAACCATAAGCAATTCAGAGGCATTGCTTTGAGATTTTTCTAGTTTGATCTCACAAACCTTCTAATAAAACTAGTGATTGTTTGCTAAAAACACCAGCAAACAAATTGGCACGCCCAGTGGGACTTTGCCTTTGATTTTGTTCATTTTTATACTCTCTTATTTGTATTCGCTGTTGTATGCATTTAAGAAGTGGTAAAATGGTTCGGTCCAGTACGAATAATGCGTCTAGTTCCAACCCTGTGGTTTCACAAGGGCAAGGAACAGCAATGGATTCTGCAAACATTAGCGCAGGACCATCATCGTCGGTAACCGTTCCTTCATTATCAATGACTAATGTTGGTTCAACACAGTCAGAAATGGCATCTTTGCCTATGTCTTTGCCGTTAAGTGCAGGGCTTCATAGCCCTTACATGGCAATGGGAAACGGTTTAGACCCACGTTTGAATAACGTGCATCTACCCCCATTTTCTTTGGGAATGTATGGCATGTCTACTGGAATGCCACATATTTCGACCTTTTCCCCTACACATGTCTCTTCTGAGAGCGTATTTGGTCGAAATCCCCCAGCATTAACCAATACGTCTTTGTTGGCCTTAAGACAGCAAGTAGACGAGAGTAATCACGATATGGTTAATATGCTTACCCAACAAATTGGTACAGTTTTCAATCAATTGATTCAAAATACTAATAACAGTTACCAAATGTTGGCAAATCAGATGAGTAGGATTGCAGACTTTTTTGGGGTTCCAGCGGTTAATAATAGGCACGTTCCTATTATTGCGGGTATTGCGTCACCAGTTAACCCCCAAGAAGCAGTTGGAGTCGAAGCGTCGACAGTTGTAGGCGAACTACAAGGGGCAGTAAACCACGTCCCTGAAGTAGTTGTGGTAAATAGACACCAGAACGCTGATGAAGTTGTTCGACAAATGCAACAACACAATGTTGGCGCAGAGAACAATATAACTACTTTAGTCGAAACTATTTTGGCGCAAAATGGCCTTAACATAGGTTTACAGAGGCCTAACTTCGTATCACCATTATGTGAATACGTATTACAAACTGAGTTACCAAGGGGATGGAAAGTTCCCAAGTTTACTAAGTTTGGTGGTGATACAAATGAATCCACAGTCGAACACATTGCTCGTTTCTTGACTGAGGCTGGGGACTTAGCACAAAATGAGAATTTGAAGATGAAATACTTTCCAAATTCTCTAACTAAAAATGCTTTCACTTGGTTCACGACCTTACCCCCTGGTTCTGTGTTCACATGGGGGCAATTAGAAAAGGCATTCCATGCACAGTTTTACATGGGCCAGTCGAAAATTAGTCTTAAAGAATTGGCTAGTGTTCGGCGCAAAATGCTTGAAACTATTGATGATTACTTAAACAGATTTAGACTGTTGAAATCTCGTTGCTTCACACAAGTCCCTGAACATGAGCTTGTCGAAATGGCTGCTGGTGGCCTTGATTACTCAATTAGAAAGAAATTAGACACATCTCATTTGCGAGATATGGCTCATTTGGCTGATAGAGTTCGACAAGTTGAAAGGCTTAGAGAGGAAAAATCTAGGTCGAATAGGTATCATAAAAAAGAAAAAGTGGCATATGTCGAAGAAGAATTTGACGTTACATATAGTAATGTCGAAGAAGAGGAGATAGACGTGGCTGAACTTAAGCCTGGTCCTCCTTATACCTGTAAATTATTAAGGCCTGCGAATGGGAATAACCCTGTAGAGCCTAAGAATGATAGATTTATGCCTAAGACTTATACTTTTGATGCTACTAAATGTGATGAAATTTTTGATCTTTTAGTAACTGATGGTCAAATATTAGTGCCTAAAGGCCTTAAAATACCAACTCTTGACCAAAGAAAGAAAAAGGGTTATTGTAAGTTCCATAATTTTTTTGGGACATAACACTGACCGTTGTGTGCTCTTCAGGGATATTGTGCAAAAAGCAATTGACGAAGGAAGACTCAAATTTGCTGATAAGAAAATGAAAGCTCCTATGCAGATTGATGTTGATCCATTGCCTAAGGCTGAAGCTATGTACTCTGAACCTGTCGAAGCTGATATATGTAGGCATGGTGGATGCTCAAATGACGGACCCTCCTAAGTATGTCAAAACTGCCACCGAGAAATTAAAAGGTTTTATGTATGCTGAAGGTAAGAAACAGGAGGTGACCCTAAAAGAATATGATGGGAAGATACACGCTGTGTATCCAAAGGCTGAGGAAGAATTGATAGATTTCCTTAATCGGTGTAAGTGGAATAACTCTGAAGTTATGCTTTGCCCAAGGTGCAGTGCTGTCTTCGATAAAGAAGCAGCTAAAGCTGTCGAAGGTTATCAGGATCAACAACAACGCAAAAGAAAATGGCTTGATAACAGGCCAAAATTTGACTTTGCAAAAGGAGATCTTCCTGACTATGAGGCTAATGTGTCAGCAAAGCCTTCAACAAGTAAACAACAATTTGCTAAGGAGAAGTCCTCAGCAACAGGGTATTTGAAGCTATCAACAGGTAAATCTTTTGTCCCAAGTGCTAATGCTCCTGTCGAAGCGTGGGTGCCCAATAATCAACGTGTTAAAGCTGTCAAACCAAGTACTGATGCTATTAAGTTTAATTATAAGAATAATTATAAGGGTAAGAACCCTATGACTAGAACACAGTGGCGTCGTTACCAAAGAGAACAGAAGAAGAAAGCACACTTTGACATTAACCAGGTTCCAAGCCATTTGGCTAATAATCAAGTTCCACGCAGCATGATAGTGGCGAAGAGTGAGGTTCACAAAGCTGAAGTTGCCACAAAGAGGAATGCTGATGTTGCTAGTCATGTGTGTGCAGCGAATAAGGCCAAAGGCAAGGCTGTGGTAACAGAAAAGCCAAGAAGGCCTGCTCTTGAAAGAATATTTCCTCCATTGTCAACAGTGAAAGAAAGAAATGCTGATTTCGACATGGATGAAGACATGGAGTCTGATTTCAATGATTCTGAAGATGACCTCGACGTTGTTTGCAATGTGGTATCAATACTGCCTCTTGAGTACGATGTCATCACAGTACCAAATGATGTTGAAGAAGATTTCACAGAGGACATGGCTCATCATAAGCCAATGTGTTACTATGTGATGAACGATGGTTGTGTCGAAGACCAAATGGCTACCTTCGAGAAGCCAGATATGAGTATGCAAAACCACTTGAAACCCCTGTATGTCCAAGCCAAGGTTAATGGCGTTGGAATTAACAAAGTGTTAGTGGATGGTGGAGCTGCAGTGAATTTGATGCCGCATGGTCTTTTGAAGAAGATTGGTAAGTTCGATACTGACCTCAGGCCACATAACATTGTCTTAAGCAACTATGAAGGCAAAACTGGTCATTCTTTGGGGGCCATTGAGGTGGACTTAATTGTTGGTTCCATAAAGAGGACTACATTGTTCTTAGTGATAGCCTCTAAAGCGAATTTTAATTTACTCCTTGGTAGAGAGTGGATCCATGGAGTTGGTGCTGTCCCTTCAACTTTGCATCAACGTTTAGTAATGTGGAAGGAAGATGGTTTGGTAGAGTATGTTGAAGCCGATCAGAGCTACTTCCGTGCTGATGTGAACCAAGTTACCAAGGAAAATTTTGAGAAACAAATGGCGAAGATTGCGCCATGTTCATCTTCTAATGAGGCATATGTTCCTGCGGATAATGTTTTTGCCTCAGTTCATCTTGACCCAAATTATGGTTTTGTTTGGGAAAGAGAAATAATGGGAGATGATAGTGTCTATCCTGATGGTGTTTTTCGACCAACGGGGTGGAACACTCGTTCTTGAAAGTGTTCTTATGTCAGTGCCCAATGCATGGGACAAAATTACGGCTTATATGGCCGAAAACAAGTTTAAAGCGGCTATGGAGGCCGAAATTATTCAACAAACAATGGCTGTCGAAGCCAGTGAGTTACATGAAGAAAATGGCATAGTCATAGATGAAAGACTTGACTGTATCTATGATAATGATCCATTAGGTTTTGAAAAGGATCCTAGAGATTTGACAAAGCATATGCAAGCTCAAGACCCGTTAGAAGAAGTTGATTTGGGAAATGGCTCAATAAAAAGGCCAACTTATATTAGTGCAAATATTGATGCTTTTCTAAAAACCCAAGTCATTACATTGCTAAGGGAGTTCAAAGACTGTTTTGCTTGGGATTACGACGAGATGCCTGGGTTAAGTCGAGAAGTAGTGGAAATGCAATTACCAATTCGACCAGGGAAGAAACCAGTGAAGCAAGTGCCAAGAAGATTTGCTCCTCAAGTGTTGGCTAAGATCAAAGAGGAAATCGAAAGGCTATTCAGAAACAAATTCATCAGAACTGCCAGGTATGTCGAATGGTTAGCCAATATAGTTCCTGTAATAAAGAAAAATGGGACTCTTAGAGTTTGCATAGATTTTAGGGATTTAAATAATGCATCTCCCAAGGATGAATACGCAATGCCTGTGGCAGAAATGCTAATAGATTCAGCAGCAGGATTTGATTATCTTAGTATGCTCGATGGTTATTCTGGGTATAATCAAATCTTCATTGCTGAAGAGGATGTGTCGAAAACTGCTTTTAGATGTCCAGGGGCATTGGGTGTTTATGAATGGGTAGTAATGCCCTTTGGCTTAAAGAATGCTGGTGCTACATATCAGAGGGCCATGAATTCTATGTTTCATGATTTTATTGATGATTTTATGCAAGTATACATAGATGATGTGGTGGTTAAATCTTCCTCAGAAAGTGGTCATTTAGACCATCTTCGCCGTTCTTTTGAAAGAATGAGGAAATATGGATTGAAATTAAATCCATTAAAATGTGCCTTTTGTGTGCGTGCAGGTGATTTCTTGGGTTTTATAGTGCACAAAAAAGGCATTGAAATCAATCAAAATAAGACTAAGGCGATTATGGAAACGAAGGCCCCTTCGACCAAAAAGGAGCTTCAGTCGTTGCTGGGAAAAATCAATTTCCTACGAAGATTTATATCAAATCTAAGTGGCAAAACACAAGTTTTTTCGCCATTATTAAGACTGAAGAAGGAAGAAGAGTTCAAATGGGAACCAATGCATCAAGCAGCCTTCGACGAAATCAAGTCTTATTTGATGAAACCACCAATTTTGTTGCCTGTTATTAAACACAAAGTGCTCAAATTGTATATAGCAGCTTCTGATAGAACAATAGGTAGCATGTTAGCCCAAGAGGATGATAGTGGTATCGAAAGAGCCATTTATTACCTCAGTAGGGTCCTAAATGATGCCGAAATGAGGTACACTCCTATAGAAAAGTTGTGCCTTTGTTTGTATTTCTCGTGTACAAAGTTAAAGCAATATATAAAACCAGCTGATGTTTCTGTTTATTCGCATTTTGATGTTATTAAACACATGCTGTCAAAACCAATAATGCATAGCCGAATTGGTAAATGGGCTTTGGCTTTGTCAGAATACAACTTGACTTATCAACCTCTAAAATCAATTAAAGGGCAAGTGGTTGCTGATTTTATAGTAGACCATTCTGTTGTCGAAGAAACATTAAGTTTTGTAGATGTATATCCTTGGAGGTTGTACTTTGATGGTTCAAGCCATAAACATGGAGTTGGGATTGGTATTTTAATAATATCTCCTACTAACATTCCAACGAAGTATAAGTTTAAAATTCGAGATGTTTGTTCCAATAATGAAGCTGAGTATGAGGCTTTAATAGTAGGCCTTGAAATTTTACTTGAGCTGGGGGCAAGTCATGTCGAAATAAAAGGTGACTCTGAGTTGGTTGTCAAACAATTGACAAGAGAGTACAAATGCATTAAAGAGCACCTTATCAGATACTTTGTGGTTGCCAATGCTTTGTTAAAAAGATTTGAGTCTGTTCACTTAGAACATTTACCACGAATTGATAATCAAGTGGCAAATGAATTGGCACAAATTGCTTCAGGCTATAAAGTTTCAAAACAAAGCCTGGAAGAGTTAATTGAAATAAAGGATAAAATTATTTCTAATGACTATTCTTCGTCACTATTGTCAACACCAACAACAGATACAAATGCAAACAAGGAACTAGCCGTTGTCGAAAAACGTCAATTGTTTAGTGACTTTGACTTAGCAGAAATTCTTGCTCTTGACAATATGACCAATAATGATTGGCGAAGGCCTATTGCGGAATATTTGCAAAATCCCACAAGAAATACCAATAAAAAGGTAAAATACAGAGCTTTGAGCTATGTGATAATTGGAAACGAATTGTTTAAAAAGACTCCTGAAGGAATACTATTAAAATGTCTTAGTGAAAATGAGGCATATTTAGCAGTTTCCAATACACATAGTGGAGCGTGTGGTTCACACCAAGTAGGCCAGAAAATGAAGTGGTTATTATTTCGACAAGGAATGTATTGGCCAACTATGCTGAAAGATTGCATAGAATTTGCTAAGGGATGCCAAGAGTGTCAAAAGCATGCTGGGATACAACATGTACCTGCAAATGAATTGCATGCCATAGTCAAACCTTGGCCATTTAGAGGTTGGGCTCTAGATGTGATTGGAGAGATAAAGCCAACTTCGTCGAAGGGCCAAAGATATATCCTTGTGGGAATTGATTACTTCACCAAATGGGTTGAAGCTATACCTTTAGCCAATGTTGATCAGGAAGTAGTGATAAGGTTTATTCAAAATCATATCATTTATAGGTTTGGAATTCCAGAAACCATTACTACAGATCAGGGATCAGTTTTCACTGGTAGAAAAATGGTAGAGTTTGCTTCCGAAATTGGTTTTAAGTTATTAACTTCGACACCATATTATGCGCAAGCCAATGGCCAAGTAGAAGCTGCCAATAAAGTTATTATTAATTTAATTAAAAAACATGTTGGGCAGAAACCAAAAAATTGGCATAATACCCTTGATCAAGCATTATGGGCTTGTCGAAATTCACCCAAAGAATCTATCAACACTACTCCTTATAGGCTAACATTTGGACACGATGCAGTGTTGCCTGTTGAAATTTGTCTACAATCAACAAGAATTCAAAGACAGTGGGAGATTCCCTCTGATTATTATTGGAATATGATGCTTGATGAATTGGTTGATTTAGACGAACAAAGGTTATTAGCTTTAGATACGCTTATTCGACAGAAAGAGAGGGTAACTAAAACTTATAACAAAAAGGTTAAGTTTAAAGCCTTTAATTTAGGTGATCTAGTGTGGAAGGTCCTATTGCCTATAGATAAAAAAGATAGAGTCTTTGGTAAATGGTCCCCAAGTTGGGAAGGACCATTTAAAATTTTACAAGTTTATTCAAACGGCGCATATGAGGTCGAAGAGATCGGCGCTGATGAAAGAATTTTGCGTATAAATGGTAAATACTTGAAAAAGTATAAGCCAACGTTGCACGAAGTTAAAATAACGCTGGAATAAATATAAAGAAAGCGTAAAAACATGGCATTTAAGTTGCCAAAACATTGTCGAAAGCACGGAATAAGAAATTGCCCAAGAATAAAATGGAAGAAATTTCATTATAATGTTGCCAAGTTACATGTGCCAAGAGAGGCATTCGTGAGTTACATAGTGCCGAAAGGGTAAATAAACTAGGCATAAAATGAACGCTGAATTGCAGTTGGTCTTTTAAGACCAAGTAACTTCTCTTTTGGGTGGTCTTCTTCGACCACGTTGTCGCTTCCCGTCGTTCAGGGGGTCATTCTTTCGTTTGCGCGTTAGGCTTGTAAGCCTTTCAACAGGGCGTTTCCTTGCTTGGTAAACCTCAGGAAGCCCTTCAGAGAGAAGATATTGACGCCCCAAGGAAGACAGTCATCATCAAGGCAAAACACCTGATGAATCTTCCTGCTCCCACTTTGAGTCTCCCGCATAAACCCAGAAAGTTGCAAAATCAAGTGACATGAAGAAAAAAGGAGTAAAGCCATAATTCGCAGAGATCAAAAACCATCACTTTGAACCTCCCCGCAACCTCACCGCAATTATGAGGGATGAGGTTACGCGGAAGACTCAAAGCAAAGGGAATGATCTTGGAACGGGAAAGGAAAAAGAAGAAAATTATGGAGTGGTGAAGATGAGAAACAAAATTCTTCTATTTATAAGGAGAAGTATGAGAGAGCGTCAGTTGGTTACGAGTTTGGCGTTCCGAGAAGTGAGGCATCACTTTAATTACGGCGTTATTAACGTAACAGAAAAGGGTGGAACTATTCAAAGGTAGAACAGAGAATTGGTAAACATAGTCAAAGGCCGAAACTACAGGCTGTTCAAGTTCAAGGTTTGAATATGGAAACAACACTTAACAGTGGTGACATCAGGTATACAGCTATTTCACTCAAGTGCAAAGTTATTTCGATGGTGAATTCAAAAAATGTCTTTCTCTTCTTCCTCCTCAAGTTCAGTCGAAAAAGACATTTTTGGGGGGCAATTTGTTAGCCTGTAATTTCGACAGGCTTCATTAAAGATGGTCAACATGGCTTGATTTATATTTATTTCACAAAGACCATATTATTTCGACAAAGAAAATGGTCGTGTGCAAGGTAAACTCGACAAGTTTCCAGGGAAGCAAAAGCAAGAGAGAGGAAAATCGACACAGGCTTTCGACAGACAGAAAACAGAGCAGTTATGCGTTGAAGACTAGCAGTTGGTCGAAGCGTGACAGAGCGGTTTCGGTCGAAAGTAGGAGCGGTTACTTGGTCGAAAGTAGGAGCGGTTACTTGGCCGAAAGTAGGAGCAGTTACTTATTTTCAAATTGTTAGGCAGTTACTTAGTTCGAATTTCCCCCCTTTTCCTTTGTATAAATAACTGTTTCTGAGAAGAAACAGGGGTCACAAAATCACAATACACACCCGATTCCTGAAACTCTAACTTCCAAGCCAGAGCGAAAAACGAGTGGAAGAATCGCTGTACGTGATCGTGTACCATTTTTTATGATTCAATGCAATTTACTTGTTTGTTCTTTACAATTCCTGCACCATTTACTGCTTCTTTTCTTTTCAATTCTGTTAATCATTTGCAAATCGTCCCCTTTTTCTACGTTTTCTTCAACAAAAACCATAAGCAATTCAGAGGCATTGCTTTGAGATTTTTCTAGTTTGATCTCACAAACCTTCTAATAAAACTAGTGATTGTTTGCTAAAAACACCAGCAAACAGGTTCAAAGTTTGAGTAGTTTTAATTGGATTGGGCGAAGATGAAGGACAAGGCTGCAGGGAACCATTCGTCTTTCTTAGGGGGATGGGTAATACATACACCCTAATTTTTGAAGATTTTGTTCATATTAATTTATTATTTTTGCCTACTTTTGGTCCGCCAAGTTTCATTTTTTCATTTGTTTTAGTGCGTCATGACTTTTAATAGTGCTTCATAGCGAGGGTTTAAGGCGATTTGTTTTCAAGGAAAGGATATCAAAGTATTCTTCAGGTACGAAAGACTCCCTGCATTTTGCTTTATCTGTGGTAAGTTAGGGCACCAAATGAAAGAATGCGAGGATAGTGATGACATTGATGGGGCAGCCTTTGATGATCCTTAAGCAAAGGACTTACCTTTTGGCCCTTGGCTAAGGGCCTCACCGCTGCCAAAACAAAGTTTTGATACTAGGAAGGATAGTATACAGGGGTCTTGTAGCAAAAGTCTGTTTGCTACATCCAGTAGTAGCAAAGCTGGTGCTAGTGGTAATTCCAAAGAGGACATTGAAGTGGTGCAACCTCCTAGGGGAAAAGAGAGGGAGGAACCTACATTGTCTGAATTGTTGATTAAGAAGAAGGTGGGAGCTAAAGAAGTGGAAGAGGTAGCTGAGTCTCTAGGGTGTATAGGCATTTCTCCAAAAATGATCTCCACTAGTAAACAAACTGAGGTTCAAGATGTTGTTAAACCTAAGAGTACCACGTCTAAGATGAGTGAGCCCAAAAAGAGAAAGAAGTGGACTAAACAAACTGAGGTTCAAGATGTTGTTAAACCTAAGAGTACCACGTCTAAGATGAGTGAGCCCAAAAAGAGAAAGAATTGGACTAGAAAGAATGTGGAGAGGAAAGTTAGAGCACCTAGAGTAACCAAGAAGGACAGAGAATTGGGAAAGAGGCTGAGTATGTCTGATAACATGGATGCTGATCAAATAGGGGATGACAGGGGGCATTGCTTTGTTTTGGCAAGAGGAAACTCAGGTGAATATTCAGTCCTACTCTATTAACCATATTCATGGTAAATGCTGGGATGCTGAATCAAACAGCCATTGGCATATTTCAGGTATATACGGTTTCTCGGTTGAGCAACTTAAGTGGAAGACTTGGCAACTTATTGATACTATCTCTGCTCAAGTGGATGGTAAATGGGCTTGCCTAGGTGACTTTAACGATATATTGGATAACAGTGATAAGTGTGGTGGGAATGTAAGGACAGAAACTCAGATGAAATTGGGGAGGCACTGTGTTAGCAAATGTGGATTGACTGATCTAGGGTTTGTAGGGTATCCATATACGTGGTCAAATGGGAGAAGAGGGGAGGACAACATCCAGTGTAGACTTGATAGAGTTTATGGGAATGAGGACTTTCTGAATAGATTCTCCCCTTTGAAGGTGATTTATTTGCCTAGGTATGGGTCTGATCATGCAGCAGTTCTCCTCCATATTGATGTTCCACCTAACAGCAATAAGGGGAGAAAGAGAATGTTCAGATTTGAAGACTGCTGGGCCAAGGACAGTAGGTGTGAAGATGCTGTGAGAAGAAGGTAGGTGGGTGGGAATGGTAATTGCATTGATAAAATTGCTGCTCTGAAATCTCTGGGGCTGGAATTTGAAGATCTCTCGACTGGGCAGACTAGAAAAGAGATTCTGAGGGTGGAGAAGCTATTAAAAGATAATTCCATGTGGCGGGAGGGGGGGGGGGGGGGGGCGGGGGGGGGGGGGGGGGGGGGGGGTTGAGGAGGTGGACAGATTCTAAGAGTTGGAGAGATATCACGCTGAGCTTCTTAAAAGGGAGGAGACTATCTGGAGACAGAGGAGCAGAGCTATGTGGCTCAAAGATGGGGATAGGAACACAAAGTTTTTTCATGGAAAAGCTGGCCAAAGAAGGAAGGTTAATGAGATTTTAAAGCTTAAAGATGACAGTGGGGTGGTGAGGAGGGGAGAGGAGAATGTGGAGAAAATTTTGTGGCACTATTTTGTGGAATTGTTTACTTCTTCTGGTCCTACTGATCTTGATAGCACTTGTGAGGTGGTCAAAGACAAGCTTAATGTTGAGCAGAGAGACTGGTGTGCCAAAGCCTACTCTAGTGATGATGTCCATAATGCCATTATGGAGATGCACCCTCTCAAGGCACCTGGTCCTGATGGTCTCCCAGCCCTTTTTTACCAGAAGTATTGGAGCATAGTGGGGGGTGAGGTGACAGAGCTGGTTCTTGATATTCTCAATCACAACAGGTCTCCCGAGGAAATTAATAAGACATTCATTGTCCTTATTCCTAAGGGTAAGAATCCTTCAGCTCCTAAAGACTTCAGGCCAATTAGCCTTTGTAATGTTATCATGAAGATTGTGACTAAGGTGGTGGCTAACAGACTGAAAAGTATTCACAAGAGCCACAAATAATGAAGCTGATATTGTTTTGAATATTCTGGACACGTATCAAAGAGCCTCGGGTCAGGTTGTTCATTTGGAGAAGTCAGAGTCCTCCTTCAGTCGAAATGTGCTTGATTGTGATAAAGAAATGATCTGTAATAGGATGGGTGTAAAGACTGTGGACTCTCACACTAGATAACTTGGGTTACCTGTTGCGTTTGGAAGATCTAAGAAGATAGTTTTCTCCTTTGTGGTGGACAGAATATGGAAGAACCTAAAGGGGTGGAAGGAGAAGTGCCTCTCTAAGGCTGGCAAGGAGACTCTTACCAAAGCTGTGGCCCAAGCAATCCCTAACTATATAATGAGCTGCTACAAATTCCCTGAAGGTACTTGCAACTCTATTGAGGCTATGATAGCCAAATTTTGGTGGGGATCAACTGAGTAGAAAAGGAAGATTCACTGGATGAGCTGGGATAGAATGTCTAAGGCCAAAAATCAGGGAGGAATGGGGTTCAGAAGTTTCAGTGAATTCAACAAAGTGTTGCTGGGGAAACACTGTTGGAGATTAGTAACCAAGGAAGGATCCCTTATGGAAAGAATCTTCAAAAGCAGATATTACCCTAGGGATACTTTCCTAGAAGCTGGTGAGGGTTTTCAGCCTAGCTATGCTTGGAGGAGCATCATGGGGGCTAGAAAGATTATTGAGAAAGGTGCTTTGTGGCAAGTGGGTAATGGGAGGAAAATTAATATCAGGAAGGATAATTGGCTAGCTGAGCAATCGGGTTTCAAAGTTTTGGGGTCTATTCAGAACTTGGATCAGGATGCTTGTGTGGAGTGTCTAATTGATGAAGACTCTAAGCATTGGAACAGGGGTTTGGTGCTTAGCTCATTCTCTAATTATGAGGCCAAATTGATCCTAAACATTCCCATCTCAGTTAGGTTGCCGGAGGACAAGCTCATTTGGCCTTGGGAGAAGAATGGTGAATACTCAGTGAGATCTGCTTACCATTTTCAGAGTAACAAGTGTGTGGTTAGCCAGCCCAGTTCCTCTAACCCAGATAGCAATAAGTTGTGGAGGGAAATTTGGAAGGCTCCTGTACCTCCAAAAGTCAGAAACTTCATATGGAGACTCTCAAACAATATCCTCCCAACTAGGAGCAACATTAGCAAAAAAGGAATTCAACTTGATTTATCTTGTCCTCTTTGCAATGATGGGGTGGAAACAACTGAGCACTTGTCTACTAAGTGCCAAATCATGAAGCTTGTTTTGTTCTCATCTCAAATAGGGACCCATGTCCCTCCCAATGTTGATAGTCATTCCTGGATTCTTCACTGGCTGACTGGTTCTGACCGTATTGGGTCTCAATTGTATTGTCTCATTTTGTGGAAGTTGTGGTATGCTAGGAACCAGAAAGTGTTTAACAATATTGATCCTGACCCTCCTCTGATAGCTGTATCTGCCTATGAGTTTGTCACTAACTTTAATGCAGCTAATCCTCCTCAACAAAGCAATCAGCCTAGATCTGTTTTTCACCCTGCTGGGCACTCTGCAGAGGCTGGTTTTCAGCACAGCAGTGAAATATTTGTGGATGCTGGCTGTTTCCAAGCTGGGAGTACTTCCTGGGGCTTGGTAATCAAAGATACTGCTCTATCTATGAGCTTGGCAGCTTGCAGGAGAAATTTCATAGCCACTGATGCACTGATGGCCGAAGCTTTGGGTCTTAGATGGGCTATCCAAGTAGCCAAACTTCACAATATCGACAAGCCTCTCTTCAGGACAAATGCTGCTGTTGTAGTTGATTGCCTATTTCAGAAATGCCATAGAGCTGCTATTGATCTAATCATGCAGGATTGTAGACAACTGTTGCTTGATTTTAATGATTTTCATGTTAGTTTTGTTAAGAGGGGTGATAATGGGTATGCCCATCAGCTTGTTGGTGTTGCTCAAACCTTAGGAAACCAGCAGTGGCTGGGCAGTGAGCAAATTCGCTCTTTATGTTTGCTTTGTAATTGGCCTTTGGCTTGTATTGTTCCTTTGGTTTAATGAATATATTTCCACTTCAAAAAAATAGTATCATTAAAAGTCATCAGGGACTAAAACTCCAAAAAATAAAATTTGGGGACCAAAAGTAGGTGAAAAATTTATGAGGGACTAAAGACAAAAAATCTAAATTTTATAGGAACTAGAAATATATTTTATCGTTATATTAATAATGTGAGTTTTAGTTTTTTCAGAACAATCGATACAAATAGTCAAGATAAGCGATAATGTAAACTTACACTATTGCATCTATATAAATATATATATATATATATATATATATATATATATATATATATATATATATAACATTTGAGAATGAATCTCATTTATTGCTATTCCATGTGGCACTCCTATAGGAATTCGGTAATTAATATCCTTTTTTGTAATTAATGCTTTGTAGATACTATACATAATAAAGACTAAATAAAATGTTTTTCTAATGTATTCAAATTGTGTTCCAAAAAATTATTTAATTTATCAACACTTAAAGACTTTTTGATTAAGAGTTATTTAAGTATATTTTCTAAAAAATTAAATAAATTAGTGCCACTTCGACTATTAAAATTTCACCCTCCCCAATTTTTAAAAAAATAAAAAATAATAATTAATTAAAAACTTACATTAAATAAACAAATTCATTATGAATATAAGATAAGTGACTGATTTGATTTAATTTTTATGTTAGGACAAGTTTATGAGTATTATAATTAATCACTTTTTTTACAAAATTATAATGAATCATTTTTTTTTGACACAACTATAATGAATCATTTATTAAATCTCTTTCATGCATATTCGATCTATTTTGTTGTATTTTACATTTCAAATTTAATAGAATTAGGTTTACGAATTATTAAAAATACATTTTAGAATGTATCTTAAGGCCAAAATTTTTAGATGTTAGTCTCTTAGACATGTCACGTAATAATAATAATAATAATAATAGTAATAATAAAGCACGTGGAAAAACACAACTCTTTTTTTACTTAGAAACAACTTAATGTGACAGGCTACATGTAATTTAATATTCTAAGTAGTTTTTATATTTGAAAATTCTATTATAATTTAATGATTTATCTCTGCATTAATTTTAGAAATAAATAAAAGACTACTCTTTCTTCTTTATAGCCAATTCTTCTAATATCATTAGTTAAGATTTTAAAAATATGTTAGATTCCAGTATTTTCAAGGTTTTTTTAAAAAAATTCTTGGAAAAAATGTCATATTATTATTGCCTCTGAATAATGAAATTCACATTTTCTTTTTCTATTTTTGTGAAATTATAAATTTCTGGAATAAACTCTCAACGACTAAAAACATTTTTTTGGATCATTTTAGTTCTTGGTTTATAAACTTAAAAATAGGAAAGACATTTGGTTTTGTTTAGACTGCAAGACATTTTTATTGAATAAATCTATAAGAAGTAAAAAAAGAAAACATGTATTTTAACTGTGTGGAAAAAAAGTTAACAACTGTTTAGACAAACAAATTTCAAGTTTTATTATATTTTTTGACAATTTTATTTAGAGAAAAAAGTATTCTTGATTAGGGGTGTTCAGTGGCTTGGGTAAATCCGAACCAATCCGTTGCCCAATTCAAATTGAAGCATTTGGTTCGGACAACTTTTGGAGAAGGCAATGGTTCAAGGTTCAAGGGTTTAATCGTGTTTGAACCAGAGCAGTCATTGAACTGGTGAACACACTGATTATATAATATATTAAGTGATAAAATGCACATAAGTGGTGAAGAATTGGAAGAAATGTTATAAGTAGTAAACATATAATAAAATGCAAATATATAATATAATATTATAAATTAAGTGGTGAAGAATTGGAAGAAATGAAAAATTTAAAAAATACATTATGGCTGGAAATAAACTTAAAAGTTAAGGAGGTAGGTGGTTTATAGTCCCTATTGCAGCCACCATTTTTTTGTTTATAAAAACACTTACTACAGACAGCAGCAACATAGAAAGAAAAAGGCTGAACGAGACGATGAAAGACATATGGCAACATCAAAGAGAGTGTCTATGTGAGAGTGCTTGGGACAGAGAAATGATGAATAAGCCTTTTAATGAAAGCTAAGAGAGTGTTTGAGTAGCATTATTGCTCCTAAATTAGTCCCACAATGGATATGTATAGCTTTAGCAACGTGAGTGATTGTTATAAATAGAACATCAGGGGCTTGCTTGAACTAAAATTTGCTCATTGGCCAGTAGCCATGTTTGGTCAGGACACATGGGCTGCATTGGCCAACCATTTTTTTTAAAAAAGAAGCAGTTTAAAACTCTTTCCCTGAACTGTTTTAAATAGTATGTTATCCCGTTTATGGTTCAATTGACCAGTCCGATTTTCTAAACCGTGGTTTTTAGTCCAAATAGAAAGTATATACATTGCTAACATACTACTACTAAAAAGCAATTAAGAGTATGTTAGCATATGCCTGGTTTTTAGTCCAAATAGAAAGTGTATACATTGCTAACATGTTACTACTAAAAAGCAAGTGTGAGTATGTTAGCATATGCCTTCTTCACGTATATTATCATATTATAAGATTAGTTGTTAAACTTTGTTGTTGTAAAAATTAGCAAAATCATTTCTGATGAACAAGATAATTTTCTCATGAGTTTAGTTGGTTATCACTTATCAGCAGAATGATATTTACATATATACTGTTTTGCAACATGGAGAAGGAATTACTGACAAGTTTAAGAAATTGAAGGTTGTTGCATTGAATGATTGATTTGCATGGGTGTTGCTAATATTGCTTTGAAGACAACGAGTCAAAGAGTTATCTTGCTGAAATTCAAGTTACATTCGGGAGGGAGTTTTCGAACTTGATAATTCTCCTTGGTGGCTGCTGCAATATCTGTTATAAAAGTTAGTAGAGTTGATGGAAAACGATAGATAGCAGAAATGCAAAAGGGGAAGAACCCAGAAAATATGTAGGGTTGATATTGAGATATCTTTGTTACAAGCACTACTCTCCAAGCTTCGAGTATTTTTTTTGGCTTAAATATGTATTCTGCCCCTGCAAATATCACCATAATCCAGTTATACCCCTGTAAAAATAAAAACTTTAAAATTACCCTTGCAAATATAAATCGCTTACGGTTATGCCCCTCGGTCAGCTTCCCATCCAAAAATATAATTTAAATAAGGTTTAAATATATGTTCTGCCCCTGCAAATATCACCATAATCCAGTTATGCCCCTGCAAATATCAGCATAATAGAAAAATTAAAGATTTTGACAGGGGCATAGCTGGATTATAGTGATATTTGCAGGGGCATAATTGGATTATGGTGATATTTGCAGGGTTAAAACATATATTTAAACCTTATTTAAATTATTTTTTTGATGAGAAACTGACCGAAGGGCATAACCGTAAGCGATTTATATTTGCAAGGGTAATTTTAAAGTTTTTATTTTTACAGGGGTATAACTGGATTATGGTGATATTTGCAGGGGCAAAACATATATTTAAGCCTTTTTTTTTTTACTCAATCTTGATTGGGAGGTAGGTAGGTAGTGGATTGCCTTGACCAAATATATGACCTGACATGACCATGTTATGATATGATCATTAATATCGTCATATTTAGTTAGAGCTACAGTATGCGAAGAAGAACTCTAATAACCACAATATTTTTTGGTCTACTTATATGAAATGAAAAATAAACACCGCACACTACTACTGCTCACACTTGAGTTTGAACTCAGCAGTCGACGACCCCATGCCACTGAAATTGCAAAGGCAACCAACAGTGAAGGACAAATCACCACAATATGATATTGTTTTTTTGTTTTTTGACAATTATGTTGTTCTTAAAACTAACAAATTAATATGAATTTTTGATAGTTTAAATATTATTTTCAAATCACAAAAAAATAACATCATTTACTTATACACGAATTTTTGTACTAACTTACAAAATATAAATTATTTGGCAACAATTTCCAATAGCATACTTATACCCGTGCGTGCACGGGTCAATTATTCTAGTATATAACATTTGAGAATGATATCTCATAAATGCTATTCCAAGTGTCATCTCATGGATTGCTTAGCATTAATGATATTCTTTTAATTATTTTAATGTAATAAATATAAAGGATCCCACAATTAGGAAAGTTATTAACATAAATATGAAATAGAAAATTTATGTACTTCCTCATTCCTAATCTCAATATTTGTATTTAATATTCTCATTTCATGGATATTATTATTATTATTATTATTATTCATATAAACATTTAATTTTATAATTCTAATTCATTCTCATCGTTTAAAATGTGAGCGGCTCTCCCTAATATTAGTAATATATATGTGCTGGCCAATAAGATATTTGAATTATTTCAAACTACCATGACATTTTTTTTCCAATAAGTGAATAATTTATTAATAACCACCGGCAAAATGCGAGCACAGTGGCTAAAAGTTACAACAACCTGTCAAATAAGTGTTTACTACCATAGAATACAATCAGGCACTATGCCATATATAACAAGCACACCCTACCATGACATCTCTGGTTGTTTAGTAGCATTTTCCTTATAATTTTGACTTCAATGTGATGATGATATCTTGGATTATTTGTCATGTCTTTTTGTCATACTGAGTTATTTATTTCTGATTGCAAGAATTTATTTCTAGGTGCAAGAATAATTTGTCTTTGTAAAAAAATTGTTTGTAAGTAAGGATACAAAACAAAATATGAGAGTGTCTTTTCATTTGTACCAAAAGGTAATAAATGGATCATGTTTGAAAAATATAACTTATATTTAGCCTATGATTTTAGTAGTATGTATGGAATTTGTTTTTTTTCACTTTAATTTTGAATAATTTAACTTTTTTTTATCTTTTTTCTGATACTTCACAAATTTCGAATGATATTTTTGGAATGACAGATGATATAAACAATTATCTCATATTTAAAAGAAAATAAATTCATAGTAAGAGTGATGGTTGCATCAACAAAGTTGCTATCTCTTGAGTGTCAGAAGACATGCATAATTGGTGACAGTAAATTTTATATTTAGTGATTATTTTAAATTGTAAAAATAAAATAAAGAGAAGATCATCTTAGCACAATTTTGTAGTGATACCCACTTTGAGTTTTCAATTTAGTCGAGAGGAATTCAAAACAATTTTGTTTGCTTTAAAAAGTTTTAATATCAAAAATGAAAGTTTTAGTTTTGATGTGTTTATCGTTTGCAAGTATTTGAGTGTTATGGTATTTTTCAATGCTTGCAAGTTGCAACTGTTTTTAAGATTTACTCTGGTTTTTAGTATTTTAGACCACATAAAAAGTATGTTATTTACTACTGAAAATAAGCGATCGTGTGGTTGTCATGCTTACTATTAAAGAACGTCTCTTGGGGTAAAATGCATAATCGTGCCCTCTCATTTTCTATCTTTCATTTTTACTGAACAACGCTATGGTTGTCTTAATTGGATAGTTGAAACTTGAAAGTTAAACCGTGTTTTCTCCCATTAAACAACTATCAAGTCCCTTGTTGGTTGTTAGTTATATTGTTGGTGTAATTGTAAGCCATGCGATATATATATATATATATATATATATATATATATATATATATATTGGTTAGATGAGATTTATATTGTGTCCTGAAATTGTATTTTGTGTTATGTTTGTACTTATGAAATTGTACCAAAAGTATGTTTTCATATTTTTACTCCAATATTTTTGGTTTCATATGGACCAATTATTTTTCTCTTTTTGATACTTAATAAAGGCACCCATTTCCCCAGTTTTTTTCTAAGGATTTTATGCTAATCTCTCTTCTTTCCAATCATAAGTTTCGGCTTAACAACTTCACGTGTACTTTGTAGTCTCCTTTGCAAGAGGCTTTATCAATGAACAATTTTGTTTCTTAAATATATTTTATTTCTATATCATGATCATATCATATAATTTTACTTAATTTGATTCTGAATCAGAAATTATGTAGTCGCTAATCTAAAAGGAGAAAAAGATTTGATAGGAAACTCCTAGCTCTGTTTGTATTTGGATTGCTAACTCATTCTGGTAAAAGGTTTTACAACTACATTTTCTCCTTCATATATGAATTAACCAAGCCTTTATGCTTTTCTGATACTATCATTTAATTCTTATACGAGATTATTCAAACTAATATTAATAAATATTTTACAACCATGTTGCTGAAAATTACTACTTTCTAAAATGTGTTGAGTTCAATTTTAGTGTTTGCATATTAATGATTGGTTATTTTCAAATCTAACATTATTTTTATTGAGTACTTTTTTATATTCCCTTGAATTCTTGTTGAGACTCCTTCTTTTGATTTTGATTCTTTATCTTTGTGGCCCTCATCCAAGCTCCATGTGGGATCACATCATTCTTCCCCTCTTAAACTTCACTTGTCCTCAAGTGAACTCCCCCTCTTGGAAACCTACATCAAAGATGGACAAAAATCACTTATTTTGAAAATAAAAGACAAATAAACTAATGCAAGAATTGCTTAGGCTCCACCGGGATCAAAAGGGAAGTGTGTTACTTCAAATAAAAGCCTAATCATACAAATTCTTAGCACTAGTTTCAACACAATCCAAAGCATGGTAAACTTTCAAGCAAAAGAAAAAGACGTAGAGAAAGGAATGGAGAAAAGAGGGAAAATATTATACCTTTGCAACTTAAAAACATTAAGCACATTCTCCATTACCTTGGCCTTACCACTTAATGGCTTACCTTTGGAAGTACCACCAATATTAGAGTTGCCTACCACAACTACACTTGTAATGCTCTTTACCTCATGTACCTCATAACTCTCATGTATAGAGGCAATATGATGCTCTTCATTCTTTGCAAGTGCCTCAAGTGTAACACCCTCTTCACTCACAATGTGGCACCACGACCGAAGCTTTATCGTCTTCAATGTTAGATTGAAAAGCTTCTTCCATGTTTGCATTGGTGTCCCTCGATCCATGTCTCCTTTCATCCTTCTCAACAACATCTCTTTTATACATCATTTCCTCCTCCTCATCATACCTATCTCTTTTATACCTCTTTTGATCCTCATCATATCTATATTTTCTATACCTCCTTACATAGTACTCATGAGAGGAATCATGTCCTTTAGGAGAAAGATACCTTCTAGATGAAACATGCCTCCTTGGACTTCCTTTGTACTCTTCATCCATCTTTCAAATGCAATGTGGTACCTACAAGAAGAGTTAGAAAATAACAAAGATTTCTAGCCACCGATAAGTCCTCACAAGTGTATTTAGCTCACCATATTTTACTCCACTCGTGTTTAGGCTTTTTAGGAAAAGAAACTATCCACTCAAGGTTTTTTTTTTTGGCACACAAGTGTAAAATAGGGTCACTCAAATCACTCTATTCTCCAATGATCTCTTAGGAGTGAACCTCAAAAGCCTCTTTCCAACCTTGATGTTGATATTACTATAGATTTTCAAGGAGTGTATTGTCAATCACCAAAGAATGCCAAAAAAAGGAAAGAAACTACTATGACAAACTTAAGATTTTTGAAGACCAAAATCAAAATCAAAAAAAAAAAAACACAAAGCTAAACCAAATATAGAGTATTTAAAGATTGGTAGCAATGCACCAAAGAAAATGCAACAAAGTGAGCAAAAAACCGTCCCAGGGCAAAATTGTCAAAATGTTCCCAAAAAGTCTTGAGAAAATTTTGTCAATTATCCAAATAACGTTTACTAACAATGGAAATTTTTCTGGAATTTTCAATTTTTTTTTGATGCTTCAGTGATTAGGGTGATGCCTTTTTTTCTTGAAAATAATACTTTTTTCGCTATTTTTTTAATTTTCTGAATTTTCTTTTTATGAATTTTTTTTAAGTGTCTCAAATAATAGTAGATTTTGAGACAAACAACCTGGCTTTTGAATCATAGAAAAAGGAGCTATATTTAACCCAGAAACACAATTTGAAAATTTGGACAAATAATTTTGGATCAAAGCAATTCTGGAACCAAATTAGACAAAATCGGTGTCCTTTTCATTCAAAATTTCATAAGGAATATTATTATGAGACTTTTAGGACCAAAAAAAACTTCTATGAAAAAATGATTCTGGAAATGAAGGTTGAAGATGAAGCTTCAAACCTTCAAACTCAAGAATGGTAAAATACTCAAAACAGAATCAAATCAAACGAAATTTGTGCCTAAATTGAACGACATTTTACAAGGATCACGAATAAATCATCAATTTGCACAAAAGAGGAGAAGAACTTACTGAAAACGCGATTCTAGGGCAAAAACGCGTTTAGGCTAATGTGACTATGGTATATTGCTCAAAACTCAACAAAAATTCATGAAACAACTTGCAATAGGTGCGAAATCACTGCACTAAGTGATTGCTGGCAACAAATTTCAGCAAAAACGAGCAAGAACTGAAAACGAAATGGAGAAACACATTACCACTTTTTACGGTTTTTCAACTTGAAATTTGATGAAATAAACATCAAAACAGATAAACTAAAAGTGGGTTATGTCACAAACAGCACAACAAACATGATACAAAAACGAATTAAGGAAGAAAACATGCTGAAACGAAAATAAAATTTGGACAGGTTTGAATGAAAAAAAAAACGTGAGAAATTTTTTCTTTTTTTTGCCAAAATTCTACTAGCTTTGATACTCACTTGATGAGATCTAAAGTAGATCTTGAAGTTTAGGATCTTGAAATTTAGAAAATCAACAATTTTCTCACACAACAATGAACACTAACAACATAAAATCAAAGACACAAATGAGACAACACTAAGAAAGATAAAATCACTTACATGAAGGAGAAGAAAGATAAAAAATGGAGAAGATAGAAATGGAAGTAGAGAACGAAGTCCACCACTTCTTCCTTGGGAAGATGATAAGGACAACACTATCCTTGAGCTCTCCTCGCCTCAAGGTTGTGTGCTCAAGGTTCTCATCTCAAGAAACCTTGGAGAATCTTGATGAACCTTCACCAACACTAGCAACTAACCTTGGAGAATCATGATGAACCTTCACCAACACTAGTACTTTCTTACAACTCAATTTTTGTTAGTCGTTTAGTACACCTCAAACTGGCACAATTGAAACTAGTCCAATTTACTAGTACAGCTTAAACTGGAATCATTTGCTAATTTACTAAAACCAGAAGCATTTACTTGCTCAAAGTGTAATAGTGAATTTCATTCATCAAGTTCTACCAATTACACTTGGAGTTCAAGTATTTACATTGTGGGTTTAATGAATCCTAGGCCCACACTCTAAAGTCCAAGAGAAACACAAAAAAAGGCCCAAGGACACAAACTAAATCTACTAGGCCATAGCCACTTAACCATTGCCAACATGGCTCAAATAAAAGTATCTTTACAACTACTAAATGAAAATACAAAACATAGGAAAGACTAGAGTTGGTTATCTAGAAATTCCCTACTATTTACATGGGCCACCTTCAATGTGTTCTTGTCTTAATGATTAGGTTGAACACATTGAAGTATATTCCCTTGAATTCTTGTTGAGACTCCTTCTTTTGAATTTGATTCTTTATCTTTGTAGCCTTCATCCAAGCTCCATGTGGGATCACATCACATGGACCACAAGATACGTTCAAATCAATTAAGGATCCTTCCCTTTGCTGTTTTTAAGGTTAAATTCGTAGTCAGCAAATGTTCTTCATATTTAGGTCCTTTCTTTTAGTTTTATAAGCCGTAATAAACTGTTTTTGACATATCTTTTGCTACCTATGTCAGAATCACGTGTCGTTTGACGCTACACACTCGAAGAGACGTCCTTAACACTATAAAAGTAAGTTTTCATCCTCTAAGATCATAATCTCGTGTAAGTCCATGAGCCTTAGCTTTTTGACCCTTTTAATCTCTATGGTCTAATATTTAATATTGTACCCTTGTCCCCTGTTGTTCGTGACTTGCTGGATCATCAAGGAGCTATTATAAGAGTGATATCATTCTGTTTGGAGGACTTGAATTTTTGTTATTGTTTTGCACCATAGTTTGTGATCGCTCGGATTCGAGGTAAGAAAAGGGGGGATGATAACTGGGGAACAAGGTAGTATAGAACTCGATTGACATAACTGGGATGTTCCATGATCCCTACGTTTATGCTGGCAACACTTTTGTTTGTAAATCATTGTAAGAGCAATGGATTTAAATGTTTTATTTTATAAATTGGTTGTCCTTGTAGGAACAAGGGCCCTATTGTAATGTTTAAATGTTACGTTGTATGCCTATTTGTTGTTGTTTATGATTGTTTTTGGTGATTTGTTAAAGCCCGAGGGCTAATCTCCCCAGAGGAGGTATGATTGTTGTAAATCGGGTAGCTATGATTGATGAACCCTAGCATAGTTGACCCTATTATACATTTGATAGATTTGATGCTGAAATGATATAGTTAGATAGCTCACAGGTTGAAAGCTAAAGATGCACTCATGGGTTAGATTGCCTCTAAGTTAACAAACAAGGCTAGAACGTAGAACAAAAGACTAAATTTGATTGAGATTAAGAATGACTTATAATGATTTTAGACATAAATGTGGAGGGTAATAGACTAGATTGATGTTGTTAGTGGATTGTTGCAATGAAAAGTATTCAAGATACAATTTAGAGCCTTGTGACTGATTATTAATGGATTAGAACTACTCTTGGCCTGTTGGATATTAAAATTACCTAAGGTACAACTTAGAGGAATATGTTAATGGATTAAAGACTGGCCCGTTAATGGATTAGAACTATCCTTAGTGTGTCGTACGTTAAAAAATTACTTAAGAAACCTTTTAGAGCCTATTAGTTGACTAAGATTAAGCGGTTGATGGATTAGGACTCGTATAGGTGTGCTTGGATGACACTTGACCCTTCCTAAGTTATTCTCAGATAACCTTGAACCACAGATGATGATTGGGAGATTAAAAGTCATAGAAAGCCTTAACAAACATAAAGTAAATGACAAAGTTAGGATAAGAGGTATTGAGACTAGACAACTACATATGAATATAAGGTTGACATTGTTATCTAGGATTAGTGGGGAATTTGACAATAGTTAGGACTGAAGATGATGTTTATAGGTCAAGTGACCCTTTAGTTTTATGAGAACACCCGAATTGATGATTATAGTACAAGCGACACTTAGTTGATGATGATACCCTTAAACTCAGGAATTCTTAGGGACGCTGATGATGATGTTTAAGAAACCTTGTCCCAGTATGGGCAAGGACTCGTCGCAGTATGGGCGAGCCATACCTCAAAGGATGGTGATGATGATAGGTGGGGTGGTAAGCAAACGATTATGGGAGTAGTAATAGAGACGGCCACGACCTGGCCTTCTAGGTAGTCCCAGGGTGATGTCCTAAGTGGGCCACTGCTTGGGCGTTCTACAAACTACTGGAGTACTCTGACTAGACTCTATCTATTTCCCGGGATGTAAGGGAACTTGCACTCGCTTACCCAGAGTTAGATGGATCTAGATGTACTAATAGATTAGTTGACGGTTGAACAAGACGTTGGAGTAGTGGGTTAGGATCAATTGCGTTGACATCGTAGTTCTAGGATCGTACGTGATGTCGCGACATTGAGGATTAGATGACGATTAGTTGATGATTGTTTGTGTATGCGTGTAATGTTTGTTGTATCCATTACCATTGATTGTTTCCTATGTTGTGTGATTTCCTCACTCTTCTTTGTGGATACTCGTGTGTCATTGTACACGTTTAGGTGATGAGCAAGCAGATGGTGATGAGCCTATCGACGTGGACACCGAGCAGTAGTTCGTACTGATGAAGATTATTAGTTGCTATTTGTAGTGTTAACTGTTTTAAAAATTTTAAAAATTGGTAAAAGCCTGAGACATGTGACAAAGGGGTTCCATGGGTTTTTACTTTACTTTTATTATTTGTTTAATTGGCATTTTCACATTTGTTGGCGATACTTGTTATTTCGTTTGACTTAATGTTTTTACAAAGATGTATTTCCTATAAATTTCTTTATTTACGTCATGTTTTCCAAATGGGGTAGCGAGTGTCACGCGTGTGGCATCCATGCCTGAATAACCTTGTCCTCGCTGGAGCACTACTCCCCCAAGGACAATGAACTCCAGGCGCTGCAAATCTCCACCTGGACGTCAACTCAACCATCACTCTCCACCTTGATGGAAGAGAGCTTGTCGTCCTCCTCCCCGACACAGCAGGCACCAAGGATCAGGTTCATCCAAGTACCCTTCCAATCCTGATGGTACGTACTGGCTGGAAGACCCTCCTTCCATGACTTCATCGCTCGCATCCTCTAATTCTCGTGAGAGGCGTCGATGCCAAGCTAAGCCCCACAAGAGGCGTCGCCACAGATCCACCTCGAGGAGATCTCTAGCTCAACATGACCGCCGATACATATATTTTAGGGACGGGTCACCTCACTATGCTCCATAGCTCTCCATGAGGGACCATCGAGCACCAACCGCGAAGCGAATGCGCTCGCAAAAACTAAAAAGTCCCAAGGGGAACATACACCCTTGGAAGACCAGGCATTCTAATCACAAAAAACTCTTGAAGTGACACTGAAGCGAGATACATTGATGTCTCGAATGTCAAAACAAAGGAAGAAAAACAAAAACTCGTTCGGATGAAATCCCAAACAAAAACAAAACAGCCCAGTTGTAATATTAATTATAAACAAAATTACATTGATCCTCCCAGGGGAAAGTACAAAACTATGCAAGCATGTATTACACTTATTGTCCTATGAGGTAATAAGTTACCCCACTTACTGGTGCCTTTCTTGAACGCAGGACCCGCATTGCAGAAAAGCTCACGACAGTTACGAGGAACAAAAGAAGACCATATGCAACGAACCAGAGGAGCTGCCCAAAAACAAATAGTCTCTCCATTGGGAAAAGTGGGGTCGGCAAAGGCACTCACGGATAGCCATCCCCCCACCGGAAGCGCAAAATCATTTTTACCGAAGAAGGCCATTTGAATCCACTAAGTATCCTCGAAGAAGGAGCTGTCGCAGCTGGCGGAAATCCACCATTGAAGATCAAGGACCCAGGCTTCGGTCCCCCCAACGACCACTAAGCATGGAGAGGCATCGGTCAAGCTAATCCGAAGTCTCGCCCCAGAGAAAAATAAAGAAAGAAGCAAAAGCGAGAAGTAAGAACCACTAAAGTATCCAACACAAAGTATCTCGCACTATATATAGCAGGGGGTCGAGGTAGGTTGCTAGCCTAGCATTAATGAGGGAACAAAAACGACAAGTCAAATGAAGAAACCGATGTAGTCAAAGTCATCGGGTCAAGGGCCAGACGATCAGACCGTAAAATCAATGACCTATCCAGTCAGCAAAAGCACTCACAGCAAACGTCGGGAACCCGGTCTCTCAACCGAGGGGCTAAAAATCCCAAGCGCATCGGCCTTAATTTCCACTAAAACTGAAGGGATGGGTAGGAGCCGAAGGCTATGTTTCTACGACTGAAGGGTTACAACACAGTCGAGCTTCACTTGTTTGAACGACTTCGCGCTCAACGCTCGCTGCTCGAAGGGCTCTATTCTCATCCGGACTGGCCGATTCATACATCCGCTCGGCTCTCGAAGGACCTTCCCTGAAGACTAACCGATCGGCTGGAAATATCTCGCCTCTATCTCTCCTAGAAAGGAATGAAGCGCAAATAGAGGGAAATATCCTTGATTTCCCTCCACTAGCCTGTAATGGTCAACTCGACCATAATATGTATTTATTATCATTTAATACCCTTGTAATATAAATACAGCCTTGAGAGGCCAATAAACAGATCTCAATTCTATTTTCTCAATACGTACTGTGTTATTCTACTAGTCCAAACACGCGCCCAGTCCAATCCAAACGCATGCCCCATTGGATCTGACCGACTCACCTTCTCTTCTTCTTCCTCAAAGTGAAACTCTGCAAAACGGAAAAACCTTAGCGCAGCCACTTCACTTCCTCTCGTTCTTCCTCATGAAGCCATGGCTAGCCCCGAAATTCCACATCCAAACTTGAAATCATGCAAGGAATCCATTTCTAGCGTCGTTTTCACGATTGGCAGTCCCTATGTATAGTTCCAATCTTCACCCCATTACACATAACACCATGACCGTCTTAGGGAGCCTCTCCGACCGTGGGCTCTCCATCTTCGCCGTTTCTTGACACTTTTACAACCACCATGCCTCTGCAGTTTGGGATTTTCTTTGAGGACAGGTATTTGTTCACCATTTTTGGTGAACCGGAATTTGAGGTTTCCTTCGTGACCCACTCACTCCCATCTCTGTTTTTCC
Source organism: Astragalus glycyphyllos (assembly GCA_963573325.1). Taxonomy (NCBI): domain Eukaryota; kingdom Viridiplantae; phylum Streptophyta; class Magnoliopsida; order Fabales; family Fabaceae; genus Astragalus; species Astragalus glycyphyllos. The sequence goes on along the minus strand of OY754312.1, from coordinate 59,232,434 downwards.
GACCTCAAAACCCATATCAGTTCACAACATTGTTCCTCTCGCCATTGTTGTTCACAATCAATACTGAGTGAGCTGTGAATGGCTATGGTGCTACATATTTCCATCTACCATTGTTGGTTGGCCTTCTCATTTCAAACCCTAGTAATCAACTTATGTTGTTCAAATCGGGAGTCGGAGTTCTCCGATTTGCGCGATTACGAACAATTATCATCGCTTGCACTCTTTGATATGTATTTTTGTTTTAAAAATCTGATTAATCATATATAATACTTTTATTGGATAATTAACTGAGTTTTAACATTGCTTGATTATATGGGTTCGAGTCAGCTGTCATCATATCGCTAATTTTAGGGTATACTTGAGAGCTCGTGACTTATCTTCATCAATTCGCTATTGGAATACAATTCGTTGTCAGGGATGGGGGAAGGGGTTTCTTTTCTATATGGGTAATAGGGGATAGGACTGTAATAGTATTGATTATCACTATTCCTCTTTGTTTGTTTGTATTTATTTATTATTTATTATTATTCGATTTATTCAATTCGGGTGAGTGTAAATAATTGGATGACTGTAAATATTATGGATGACTGTAAATTATTTGTATTTGGATGACTGTAAATAATATAAATAATATGTTGAGATTAATGAATGATTCTAATGTGAGTAGTCAATAATATGTTGAATGATGTCCATTGAATTGCAAGTGATGAACATAGGATTCGTGAGCGTATAACTCGTATGCAGTGGCGTATGTAGGACCCTGACCTAGGGTGGTAAAATTATTTAATATAATAATTAATATACAACGTCGTGTAGAAATTTTTTTACAACGTCAGTCAATCACGAAACATCGCGACATAAAAAATGTTTGACTTCATCTCACCTACCTTAAAAAAGTTTTTAGAGCGATGGTGTATACCAACTAAACATATTTCGCTCTTCTAATTTGGTAATTTTGGTCCTTGTAAATTTTTCATTGCACTTTTGGTTGTTAAAAATCATGGACTATGCAATTTTAGTCCCTCATTTTCTCAAAATTCAAGATTTTTGAGGACCGATGGTGCAAATAATAGATGAATTTGAGGGAAAAATTGTGAAATTAAGAAAAATGGAGTCTGGAAGTGTAAAAAGTATTCAAATTAAAATATACTTAATTATTCAAAGACATGTATTATTTCTTTTAGCCAAAACTACGCCATAGTTACACTACCACCCGTCCCTGGAGCTGCAATATGAAATAGTAGCTAGGAATAGTAAGAGAAAACTAGGTGCAAGGTGTACAAAAAATAAAACTAGGAGTATCAAAATATTTTTTTCATAGAGGTATTGGTGCAAAATTTTAAATTTAGGTGACGGATCACCCGCACAAGTCATAAAACTTGTGTATTTGACAGAAGTCCCTCTCGTGCCATCGATTTGGAATCTTTAAAAAGCTGTGGTCAAGATCTCGCGTGGCTACCTTTGTAGCCGGTAATATACATATGTTTAGTGAATTGCTGAAAGGGGTCTCTGTGGATTTTGTCTTTTTTATAAACTTGACCCCAACTTTACCGTAGTTAATTAACTGTTGTATTCTGACTCAGGTTAAACTTTTTAACCTAACAATTAATATTTATAAACCAGTAATTTTTTTTAACCGTTTTACATTTTAACAACATTAAAGGAAGACGAAGGGAGAATCACAATGGAATCCTAATCCCAATTTTGTTTTCAAGAATGACGAAGCAATAGTCGATTGAAGGAAGACGATGAAGGGAGACCGTATATGTAGAATCGATTGGAGTTAGATATCGTTCGTAACTAGCAGGTATGTATTAGTTTGCAATGAAATTTGTATGGTTATTGAATGTGATTGAAAAGATTTGGTTAAAATTCGTCATTTGTTTCAATCTGTTTTGTGATTGAAGTTGACTGGAATGATTTTTGCGGCAGATGAATAGTATCCCATTGTTTCAGTCTCTTCTGTGTTGATTCTTTATTCTGAGCTACATGGAGTTCGTCGCTGAATTCTTAGTTTGTGTGTTGTTTTGTTAAATGTAGTATATGTTTAATTTGACCTATCTGTATAGTCTTCTTCATTTATTACAATTTACTTCAGTTCCAGTCAGTGATACTAAACATGTATAGATTTGTTATGATTAAAATTGGAATTTAGTGGCAAAAAGTGTTGTCTTATTAACTGATTAGTAGTCATGTATGTTGTGTTTACGGTTGTTTGTACTTAGATTGACGATAAATAACCTAATTGTGTCTTTTACCAGATTGTTGATTTGATCGTAATGTCGGCAAATATGCATTTTTCAACTGTTATTAGGAGAACTGATGTAAGTTCTGTTTCTTTGATGCAATTAAAACAATTTTTTTAGGTATGTATTGACATTGGTAAATTGTTTAATTTACAGAACTGCATCCGTATTCCACGAGGTCTAAGATGGTACTATATACATTTGGTGCCTCGTAATAATATTGTTAATGTTGTAGATCAAAATGGTAATTTCTTCCGTGGTTATTTTAAGAGACGTACTCGTACGTTGTGTATAGTTGAAACCGATACAACTGGTATTTGTGATTCATTTGGAGAGCCCCATAGAGTGGAAGTTACTGTTAAATATTATTTTGAAGGCCGTTTTAAGCTTTTCAGAAAAGGGGAGACGGAAACAGGATTTGATGAGACTTCATCAGAATCAAGAAAATTAACATCATCTAGTTCCACATCTTCTTCAACCTCATCTTATTCAAAATCATGTTCTTCAACATCATATTCTTCAAGCTCTAAATCAACAGGTTCTGATTATAGGTAATATCTTCAGGGACATAGATCAAGTGGGGATGATGATGATGATGAATTGATGAGCGACGATGCCCAATCAGATGTAACTGAAGTTGTACCTTAAGTAGTAATTCATGGCGGAAAATACGAAGGTATTATAGAACTAACATGTGTTGTTATGTTTGGTGTTTTTTGCATGATTACTTCTGAAGTTTTCCCTTAAGTAGGACTTTATTATGAAATAGGAAGGTTGTTTTGAACTAACATGGGCTGGTATGTTGTTTTGGTTGCATGATTATTTTGTTGTAGAGACATTGAATGTTAATTGCAGAAGAAATTGTTGGATAGATTGAGCATATATGGTATGTATGTTATTTGTAATTTATCTATTGTGTTCATGAACTACTATTAAAAGAATAGATTTAGAATAACATCATAATTTCGAATTAAAGAAATAGAGTATTGAATGTAAACATAATATAAAGCAAAGTTGACAAAATTTTGTTAAGAAATTTAAAAGATGAAGATAAATAAAAACAAAAAATTAAAAGTCAACCACATTAATAAAGACGACATCAATCTTCTGAGCCATAGTGAATAAAGTCGTCATATGGATCAAGGAATTCATCTTCTTCTTCAACGTTTTGTAAATAGCCAGTTGGAAATTTGACGTCACGGATCTTCTCAATGCACTTCTCCCTAACATATGGAGTGAATGATAGTTCATTTTGTATGTCAAGGTATTGAAGCTGTGTGCATCCCTTAAGGATAGCAACCATCCCGATACACGACAGTTTGTTTCCCGCCATCTTAAGATGTTTTAGTTGGGGCATTGTATTTCCAATTTCCACTGCGTGGTCTTTGAAGCCAATTTCAAAGTGCAACCTTTCAACAGCAATGTCAAAGGCTTTTAAATGAGGACATGCACGACCAATTCGTGACACGGTGTCTGCTGAAATGTAGTCCACTGAGAGAGAAATTTCCGTTAGTTTTGGAAGTCTGTTTATTACTTGAGCGAATGTTCTCTCAGTAAGATCCCAACATTTATGCAGATGAAGGATTTGTAGTGTTGGAGAACTGTCAAAAATGAAAAAAGGGTACTCGAAATTTAAACAATGTAGTAAAACATATTATAAAATTCATCCAAATAAAAGATACGAAATTGAATTGAAAATTGGTTACCTGTCACCTATGATTTGTAGAAGTTCATTGTTGCAGAATCCATCAATATAAATGGCTTGTAGTTCACCGGCACTACGTTCAATTGAAATTGTACAGATGTTAACCAACGTTTTGTTGGAAAAATTACGGAGGTTGTTTCGCATGTCAATGGTGCGCCAAATGGTAGTATTGTTTTTGCAGAAGTTCCACCAATTAGAACACGCTAGTTGTGCCCCGATAACGTTATCAACAACATGAACTCTGTTCATAATGTTATCGTTGACAGTGTCTTGAAGTTGGAGCGAGAATGGGAGGGTCCTTGACGTTCTTTGTTGGGGGTTAAGTTGTATCGTGGTTGTTTGAAGATGGATTCATTGTTGTAGTTGAGAGATGTAGTAGATTGAAAATGGTTTAATTTACGACATGGAAATGGTTGTATCCTTATAGGGACATTGAGAGAAACCAAGGGGTCACCATTGTTGGGAAAGGAAGCAACCATTGGGAAGGGGAAGCGACTCATCATGATCATGTTCAATAAGGAACCGTTTAGTAAATAGAGGTATTTATTGAAAGTAGTTGATATTAAAATACTTGATTAGTAATTAATTTATTTAGAATACGAAAGGATTAATGTCAAACATATAAAAAAAAGGAATACGAACGATTTTTATTTTTTGGTTGAATATACGAATGGATATAATCAAGTTACTAGTGAAACAAAAATATTCTGAGTGTTTGGGCTTCGTCAACTGGGTTGGGCTTAATGATCGTAGACCAAATTTATCCGTGGCCCAGGTTCGTGTATTTTTTTAGAAAATTGTTAAACAAATGCATATAGATTAATATATGGAATAATGCTTGAATTGTTTACTCTTAATACAAAGGTAAAAAACCAAATTTGTGGCAGACACAATTGACAAAGTAATCATTTAATAGAAAAAAAGAGTTATAATGCAAAGTAGATAACAGTGTCCAAAGATGAAGTAGTAAGTGTTTGTTTAACCTGAACCATATTTAAAATTAAGTTGACATGTGTCATACCCTAATTTTGTCCGCCTAGGTTTAAAACCCTAATTTTCCTCAAAAAATAAATAAATTGAGAAGTGTGGTTTTATTTTGAAGAGTGAAGAGCATTGTGCATGCATTTTTGGGTTTTAAAAGTCATTCTAGGGCTTTTAAATTCATTGTTAGAGTGGAAATGCATTTGTTGTTAAAAAACAAGGTTTTTAGGGCAAAAGGGTATTTTGGTCATTGTCAAAAATAAGATAATTTCTCATCAAGAATCATTGTGCAATTTTAGAGAAATTTATTTGAGGCAAAACATTTTTGGTCATGTATGTATGTATGCGCATGCATGCATACATTGTGCACAAAATTTCAAAAAAGGATCAAAAGGGAATATTCTACAAAAAGTTCCAAGATGTGATTTTTATGACATTTTTGGTCATGGTGATCACATAAAATGGCATATTCCTAAGATTCCTAGTATGTGGCCTAAATTGGGTGTATTTTTGTACAATTATCCTAAGAAGAATAATCAAAAATGAAGGGATAATGGAATGGTCATATAATAGTACAATAGTACAAGATGACAACTAGCAAAACTTGGTCACCAAGGACCCCTCCCAATGTTTATGCGCCACCCCCTTCTCTATTCTCTCATTTTGTGTTTTCTCAATGTCCTCAATCCATGTGAGCCTCAATCCTATCCTTTGATTCAAAATTAAAATCAAATCCTAGAGCACAACTAGTGCACAATGACCTAACTACCCTTAAACCTAATTGCTTTCTATATATACCCTATTAACCTCACCTCACAAAAGGAGAAAAGGCTTTTGGCCTCATTTTCACTCACACAACCCTAGCACACAACTCCCTCTCCTAATTCCCTCTCTTGGCCGAAATTATACTACCTTCTTCCTCCATCAATTCTTCACTTCTCCTTCACCAAATCACCATTTTCTCACCTCATTTCCATTCCTACTTCATATATCTTCCTTCTCTCCTAATTTAATTCAAGCTTGCATCATCAAAGGGCATTTTTAAGCAAGCATTTCGTGGGTTTCATTGAAGTTTGGTGAAGATTCAAGTTGATTTGTGGTCTTGTTCTTCATATTAGTCATTCCTTAGCTTGGATTTGAGGTAAACTTCTTAAAACCTAGCATCATCTTCAACTTTTTTGCATCAAAATGTAGATATCATGTTTCTAATCTTGCATCCTACCATATTCATGCATTTTAGTGTTGTTATATTGTTGATTTGTTGATTGTTGTTGGTGAGAGGTGTCTCAAGCATTTTGACAAACACTGTGGGAGGTTTGGGTGCTTGAGATGCTTCTCACCCTTGAATAAATTGTGATTTATGTTTTTTTCACTATGATCTTGCATTTTTGTTGAATAAAATGATGTGATGCTTCGCAAATCATGATTAGAATTAGGGTTTGTTAATTTTCTTGTGAAATGTGAGCAAAAAGGGGTCTATAAACCATTGAATTTGCGCACATGATTGGTCTCCAATGACCTTGATGCATCCTCAAGTTTAATCATGCTTTCTTTGCTCTTTGAGTTTAATGTAAATTGTTGTTTGAAGCTTGTGAAGTTTTGGCAAAGGATAGGCCACTTAGAGCCTTGATGCACCATTGCATTGTCTTAATAAATTGCAAAGGAGAGACTACTTGGAGTCTTGATGCACTTTCCATTTCTCAATCGGCAAAGGATAGGTTCATTTAACCTTGATGCACATGCATTTTGCATATTCATGCATTCTTGAATTGAAGCTTGGTACTCAATGCTTGATATACTTGTTTATGTGCTTGTAGTGCATTAAAATGTTGAATTGGTGTTCACAATTTGCTTGTTTTGATTTCCACCAATTGTTACTCATTAGTAACTCCCCAAAACTTCAAAACCATGTTGCATACAAAGAACAACTTATTACCACTACAACAATTTTAAGACTTAGTGGCGGTTGGATAATGGCGGTCCGTTTTAACCGCCACAAAATAAATATTTTAGCGTCAGTTGCTTGACTCACACTATTCTACTTTTTTTGCGGCGGATTTTTGACGATTTCTGGCGGTTACAGCCGCCACTGTAGGGCGTTTTGGTTTTTCCTAATTAACTCCAAGATCAGTGGCGGTTTCAACCGCCAGTATGATAGACTATAAATATTTTTCCAATACACTATTTTTTAAGTTAAAAAATAATTAGGTAAATTTAGTATTTAGGGGTGGTTATAACCACCACTAATTCCTTTCCGAATAATTTTACTCCTACTGGCGGTTGTAGCCGACAGTGATATTAATTAATTTATTTTTACTTCCATATATTTTTTTTAGGTAAAAGTAAGAATTAAAGTAATTTAAGCTTTAGAGGCGGTTTGAGCCACCGCTAAGTTACATTTTTTTTCTTTAAAAAAAAATACTAAATATCAGGGTACCATTTGAACCCTAGCGGTGGTTGCAGCCACCACTATTCCGTCATTCGCGGGTATATTTTCCCTCTCCCTCCAAAAAAAGCGCTAATTTTTTCAGTCGTCTTATTTTTTATTTTTAAAATCGTTTTAGGTTTTCCATTTTGCCAAATAGAAGGCATTTCATTCTAAACGTTTCCCATTTGAACCCTAGTGGTGGTGTGCTAAGTTTCTGTGTTTTCATGGAGAAGACGAACAGTGCTCTCAAGTTTTGATCTCTCAAGTTCAGCGGTGCTCTTGCTTGATGGTCTTAGCCTCTTAGGTATGTTTTTCTCATTACAATGCTTACAGGTTTTTTTCGGTTGCTGATTTTTTTTGTTTAGGGATTTTATTATCAGATTAGGGATTTCCAGATTTGGGATTTTTTCATTACAATGCTTTCTTGTTTTTATTTTAGTTTAGAGCTTGAGAGTTGTTGTCTGTGATATAACCCGTAGAAAGAAATTAGGAATCTCTCCACAATGGCACAAAAATTCAACAAATGGCATCCATTGTACGGGATTGGGAATTTGCCTCAACGATTGACAAACACAGGGTTATATATGATGAAAGCATTATTGACTTACTTCCAAATCCTGGTGTATGCGCAATGATTTTGTGAATGTCATAGTGTGTACTGGTTTAAGTGAAAGGAATTAAAGTCTCTTATAACTACACTTTCTCATATGAGATATACATGCGATAGGCAACTATGAATTACTTCTCTGAGCATTTTTCCTCTGTTTATATTTGTTAATGTCACCACCTACTATTGAATCAGTTTGTTCACTTGAAGATGTTATGGAGCTATGAACCTGTCCAAGCCACGATGTTAACTGTAGTCTTAAGCACACTCACTTGACAAGAATCCCTGTAACCTTTTGTGGTCTTTCTAAGATGAACTTCTTTCATGTCTTAGGTTCATGAACTTTGAGAATAGCACTTGAGAAATATAGAACCAAAATGGTGAATAGAACATGAGCTTATTTCCCTTAGCTATTGAATGGAATTTATCCTTAAAAGCTTTGTATATGTAATAAAAACAAGACAAAGAGATATACTATCTTCATAAAATAAAAAGACAATTATTTCCATCTTTACTATTCACGTTCTATGCTTGCAAATGGAGATTTTTTTGCTCATAATTTTCCAGCACTACTGATTTCATCTTGACTGTTCACTGTTTGTTTGATTTTCTTTAATTAATGAGGCATTTTAATACTGTGAAGTAGTGACCATACTATTATTGTTGATCTCTTTTCTCGCCTAACAAGATGACCATTCTTTTTGTTTACTATTATTGTTGACCATTCTACACAGACACCCTTTTACTATGGTGTTCTTTCTCCCTTTTCTCTTTTGATTGTTGGACTTACTCTCATTACTTGTTTTTGTTTGATCCCTCTTGTTACTAGATTTGAAGACAAACTCTGGGGAACCACAACAATTAGCCAATTACTAAAGGTATGAAATTGGTTTTTCATTGTGTGCATCATATATATTTGCTTTTGTACTTGTGATTATTTATATGTTTCTCTTTCTATGTATTTCCCTTCTTTCTCTCATTTTTTATCTTATTTGAAAGCAGTGAAGAAAGATTCTTTGGTTTGTTTAATCTATATTTTCTGCCACGCCGCCTCTTCCACTAAGTGCACAAAAATGTTTCTATACTTGTTAGTTTCTAATCCATTTTCATTTGGTTAAGGCTTTTGTACTTGTTGCTACAGATAGTGTGTTTCTTCACTATATTAATTAAGGCATGATTGTAATTTGTTTATTGTTAAGCTACTAGTGCCTTTTAACACTTTGATTTTTCCAGCTCCTTAAGACTCTATTATCTTTTTTTATTGTTTTTTAATTGTTGATTCAAACTTATATTTAGTTCCATTTTCTGATTTATGTCACTTATATGTGTATGTTGAATATTGATGTATGAACCTCACATGCAATAGCCTTAAAAGATCTTAAGCTATTACTTAATATATTATGTATATTGTTTAAGAACATGAATATCAATGCAGGAGGTTAACTCCTTGGCTAATTGATTGCACGTGTTGCATTCAGATATGGATAAGTCTTGGATTAGAATGCCACGCAATACACATAGATATTTGGTGGGATTAAATCACTTTTTAGATTTGGCTTTTCAACACAACTCTAGTCGAGCTACAATAATATGTCCATGTAGTAAATGTGGTTTTACAGACTGGAAGACTCGAGAAGAAGTGTATGACCACTTGGTATGTACACCATTTCCTCGAGGATACACATTTTGGTGTTTTCATGGGGAGACACTAACAAGGACACCTACTATTTTCCCATCTATTCAAGAGAGCTTGTTAAATGAAGGTTCTATTCCAGCCACAATAAATGAAGATAACATACAAAATATGATAAACGATGCATTTGGATTCTCGAGAGAATGTGCGAATGAAGTTCCCTCCTCATCCTCGAATGAACAAAGAGATAGTGGTAAAGGTGCGCCAGAATTACATCATGAAGCGACTAGTGGCGCTAAAGAGTTTCTTGATTTACTTAAAGATGGTGAGAAACCACTATATGAAGGGTGCACAAAATACTCAAAGTTATCTTTCTTAGTGAAATTATATCATATTAAGTGCTTTTGTCAAATTAGTGATAAAGCAATGTCAATGATCATTGAGTTGCTGCATGATGCCTTTGAACATGCAAAGATCCCTGCATCAAGTTATGAGGCAAAGAAACTCATTAACAAGCTTGGCCTTGATTACACTAAGATACATTCATGTCCTAATGATTGTATGCTTTATTGGGGAGAAGATGAAGATAAAGAGGAATGTAAAGTATGTAAGACATCTAGATGGAAGCAAAGGGGTAAAGAAAATGCAAGTGGTCATGGTACGACTTCTATCAAGCCCCGGAAGAAACTTCCGGCCAAAATATTGCGATACTTTCCATTGATCCCGAGATTGAAAAGGTTGTTTATGTCTTCAAAGACGGCTGAGAGTATGGTTTGGCATGTGGGGGAGAATAACAATGATGGGAAAATGAGACATCCGAGAGACTCTGAGATTTGGAAAAAATTTGATTTGACTTATCCTGATTTTGCTTCGGACCCTAGAAATGTAAGGTTGGCTTTTGCAAGTGACGGGTTCAATCCTTTTGGGACATTGAGTACGAATTATAGCATTTGGCCATTAATTCTCATTCCATACAATACTCCTCCATGGACATGCATGAAGTCGACAAACTTTATTCTTTCAGGCTTGATTCCTGGAAAGCGAACACCAGGTAATGACATCGACATCTACATGCAACCTCTTATTGCAGAGTTGAAGGAGTTATGGGAAAAAGGTGTTGAGACTTATGATGCTTTAAAAAAAGAAGTATTCATGATGCGTGCATGTATTTTATGGACCATTAGTGACTTTCCTGGTCTTGGGATGCTTTCTGGATGGAATACTTACACCGGGTTAGCTTGTCCATCTTGTAATTTTGATACAAGTCCTCTTCGTCTTCCATTTAGTAGGAAATGGTGTTTTATGGGCCATCGTCGTTTTCTGTCTAGAGGACACAAGTTTCGATTGAATCGAGTTCGCTTTGATGGAAACATTGAGGATAGGGATCCGCCAAGAAACTTGTCCGGCTCTGAAATCCTAAAACAAGTAGAGAATATATCGGTTACTTTTGGCAAACAACCACAATCATTAGGTAAGCGAAAGAGAACTCGTCAGAAGAACACAAATGAGAATCAAACTCTACAATGGAAGAAAAAAAGCATATTCTTCCAACTCCCGTATTGGGAGTTTAACTTGTTGCGGCACAACCTAGATGTAATGCACATTGAAAAAAATGTGTGCGACAATGTAATTTACACATTGATAAATGACAAAGACAAAAGAAAAGATCATGTGGAGGCTAGAAAAGACTTGAAGGAAATGGGTATAAGAAGAGAACTTTGGCCGCCAGATGAAGGAAAAAAGTATCCTGCAGCACTATTCACACTGGCTAAGGAAGAAATAGATGTGATGCTAAGCACCTTAAAGGACATTATTGTACCGGATGGTTACTCAAGCAACATATCTAGATGCGTTGACATAGCTCAACGTAAAATCTTTGGTTTGAAAAGCCATGACTCTCACATTCTTTTGGAGCAATTGTTACCCTTGTCAATCAGGAATTTGCTTCCCGTTCAAGTTGCATCTGTTTTGGTTGATTTATGCACATTTTTTAAGCTATTGTGTGCCAAAGTGTTGAGTCATGACGAACTTGACAAGCTTAAGTCACAAATTGTTTTTACATTGTGTCATTTGGAAATGTTGTTTCCTCCATCATTCTTTACCGTTATGGTTCACCTTATGGTACATCTAGTGGATGAAGCCAAACTCGGGGGACCAGTGCAATATCGATGGATGTATCCCATAGAAAGGTATGACTATTAATTAAATTTGTTTTACATTCAAAGTATTATTTCTTACTTATATATCACATATATCACATAAGGTATGAATAGTTCCTTATGCACATGATTTTCCCACATTATAGGTTTTTGGGAAAATTGAAGTCCTTTGTACGTAATAAAGCACAACCTGAAGGCTCGATTGCCGAAGGTTGGATATCTGAAGAGATACTTACATTTTGTTCAAGGTACTTGGACAATGAAATTGAGACGAGATTCAATCAAGGCGGTCGTGTTGATGACGATCCCTCTGAGTCCTCGTCTTCCTTATTTCCTAATATAGGAAAACCAATTGGAGGTTCATCATACTTTGATTTGACACCTACAGAATTTCTACAAGCACATAGGCATGTGTTGATTAATTGCAAAGAAGTACAACACTTCATTGAGTAAGTCACATTTCTAATTCTTACTCGTTTAGTGTTCTTATATTCCACCATAGTTCTAACAATCATGACTGATTTAGGGATTTTAGAAATATAACCAAAAAAAGGTTAAGGAGTCGAACACAGTCATCAAATGAGATAGAGAAGGAAGTTCACCGTGGAATTGTCGAATGGTTTAAGCGTCGTGTAAGTAGAATAGGTTTCTTTTATGGTTATTATGTTATTCACCATTGTTACTAAAATATACTTTTTTGATAGATTATGAATGATGATACTGATGCACATACTGGTGATATACAAGCTCTTGCAAGGGGACCATTTCAGCAAGTTAGAAGGTTTAGTGCTTTTAATGTGAATGGATATAAGTTTAGAACCATACATCGTGAGCAAGGAATGAAAACCCAAAACAGCGGCGTGTTCTGTGAATTTGGAACTAAAAGTTATGCAAGCACAAGTGACAATAGACCGATAGAAGGTTTAGTGCCATACTATGGGAAGTTGGTTGATATTATTGAATTAAACTACAGTGGCAGGTTCATGGTGACTTTGTTTAAATGTCAATGGGCAAATACTAAAAATAGTAGATACATTAAAAAGGATGCTTTAGGGTTTAGCTCGATCAACTTTTCCCATCTGATCGATACTGGTGTACGAGAAGATGATGAGCCATACATTCAAGCTTCTGAAGCTAAATTGGTGTACTATGTGGAGGATAAGACAGATAAAGGATGGTATACCCCAGTACATCTAAACCCAAGAGACATGTTTGATATGGGTGAGGATGATATGGAGACAAGCTATGAGAGTGAGCCATACCGTCAAGAATTGGCCATGCTTTGCTCAGATGATAACATTGAAACTCAACTATTTAGGCCTGGTGTACACGTAGAATTTGAATGAGTTCAATGATGTTAATTTTGTGTATTCTATTATTATTATTATATTGGTGTACTGTTTGCTTTAAAAAACCTTATTTTAATTAATGCATGGATCTCTCTTTTGTTCATCTATTGTAGATTTGAATCATTCTATTATTGCTAAATGATCACAAGTTTGTATTTTTTGTTGTAAATGTTTCCAATTAAGTCCATTTCATACTGTATGGAGACACAACAAGCACCTTATGATTCTGCCAATGATGGTCATGCTTTCCCTGATGAACTTGAAGAACTCCAACCTGGATCAGAAGTTGCTAATGAAGGTACTTCTACCCGGAAGGTGAAAAGGCAGTATTGGGTGGTCAAAGTGAGAAGTATGTCCTTTAATTTTCCTGTGTTGTATTGGCTTTTTCTGTTCATGTATTAGTTAATCTACTAGATAAAATCTGGTTAACACTTTATTGTTGTAGATGCTGATGGAGAGACCAAAGAACGCCCTATGAGGGTTAGGGATGTTAACTCACTTCCAAATGGAGAGATGATTGAAGTTCCTTTTGATGGTCACCAACCGTGTGGTACTGATATTGATGGGTTGTTAGGAGGTTATCTTGGTCGCTTGGCACAAAATCACAACTTCCTTCCTATTAGTTTTAAGAATTGGCCTGATGTGATAAGTCGCTATAAGAACTATGTTTTCTATAATATCATTAAGGTATACAATGGCATCTTTATAATACTTATGACATTTTGTTCTCACTGAAATATATGTTTGTAATACCAATAATTGATTGAAGGTCTATTTTTGGTGGGAGCCAATCCATGAAGATGCTGCGAAGACATACATGTTGAAAGATATTGGGAAGAAGTGGAGGGAGAACAGGCTTAAATTGTTTAATATGTTCTATGATAAGACAAAAACTCGAGAAGAAAATATCAGAAATCCTCCAAAATCAATTCTAGCAACTGAATGGGCTTCTTTCATTGATTATAGATTAGAAGAGAAAAATCAGGTATTATGTCTTTTCACTGTTTAAATGATTCAATCATTATAATATACCTAACTCAAGTACTATGTTTCAGAAAATATGTCAACAGAATGCTAAAAATAGAGCGAAGCTCACCATTAATCATACCGGTGGTACTAAAAAGCTAAAAAGGAGGAAAGTAGAAATAGTATGTATTCTTATAATCACTTTCATTGTAAGAATTTATCTAAACTATGTATTATGTATACATACCTAACATTTTAAACACTTACTTTCTTGAACAGGAAAATCAAACTGGCAAGCAAGTGAGTCGGGGTACTTTATATATTGACACTCACAAGAGAAATGATGGGACATACATTAATGAAGAAGCTAGGGTTGTTTGTGTAAGTGATTAATTCTTTGTATGAATTTTCATATCATTTTACTCTCTTATATTCGTTGTTAACATTTTTTAACTTAAAATGTGTAGGATAAAATTGTTGAGATTGAGAGTCTAGGAAATGCTCCTGTACAAATCTCACCTAACGACTCCCTTGGGCAAGTTTTGGGAAAGGAACATTCTGGTCGAGTTCGTTGTGTAGGAGATGGTCTCTGTCCATCCCAAGTGTTTGAATCTACCAACCCACGATTCTCCGCATCTTCTTCTAGTTTTAATTTAGCTGAACAAAATCGTGTTGCACAACTAGAAAATCAAGTTGAGAACCTAACAAATGAATCAAAAGCAAAAGATGAAAAGATTAAGAAAATAGAGATGTTTCTTGCCCAACTCTTTACAAATTCAGCCATGACTATACCTTTTGATCTTCTGAGTAGCCTTGAAAATATCGTGAGTTGTTCTTATCATTTTATTGTTAGATATCATTATTTTTATATTCATGGTAATAGTGATGCATTTTATTTTTGCAGCAAACTCTTAATGGTCAGCCGTCATCACAATCTAACACTCACTCATAACTTGGATCTTTTTTCTTGCCTTACAAGGTGACCATCCTTTCTCATCTAAAATGTTAAATGGTGTACATTTGGTTATAAAGATCATGTGATTTTATTGACTAACTATAGAAGCATTTAGGAAGTAAGAAAAATATTGATTTTGTATGTGTGACCATTCTTATATTCTGTTTTGGCCACCTATTGATTGCATAATCATCTTTGGTTTTTGTTTTCCTGTCTGAATATTCCTCGAGTTGAATTGAAAGAATAATATTCCTCAAGTTGAATTGAAAGAAAAGGGTTAATTTGAAGCATTAAGGAAAGACACTGCTTTAATTTACTACAAAGATTTTAATAGTTAGTGTGAATGGTAAGATGATTGAATGGAGGTAGATATATGTAACAACTAGGATAGAGGCTAACAGAAATAACAATGTTGCAACTGAATCTAATGGTAGTAGTCATCCCCATATGTATTTGAGTCAAGGACACTTGGAAAATAGACAACGATTTATCAATGGATATATTGTTTCCCCTTTAAAAATGATCTGTTCTTAAAAAGAAAAATCCTGAATTGATGTGACACTTGGCATGAGGGAGTGATGCTGGTATTTGAGGAAAAAAAAACTATCACAATAAGTACCTTTTTATTTACAAGATTGACACTGGAAACTTTGCTCAATAGAAGCAAATCAAAAGGTGTATTTGAAGGTGCATTTGAATCTAATGAGCTGTAGTACAAACTCATAAGTTTTTATACTCTCCCTCTTCATTTTGTAATCAAATGGCAATAGCTATCTCCATGTGTATTTGAATTCTTCCAAAATGATTCCCTATTATATTGTTGTATTGTAATTTAGTGAATCATATTCAGTTTATCCCTTATTTGTGTACCGTGTTGTCTGAATAAATGTTACAATATATCAGTTGCAGGATTTCACCGTGGACAAAATACATGTTGGTGCTATAGTTTTTGGAAGTTGGAAGGCTGATTTTTTGGAAAAATACTATGATTTTGGGATGATTATTGTACTTGACTAAGTTTAGAATCAATACTTTTGATTACTTTTGATTTAGATATTTGACCTTGGTGATCCTGTGTAATTTTCCTTTATTTACAATCTCGTTTATACTTATTTTGGCAAGGATGTCCGACACAACGTTTGAATCGACAAATCTTGTTGCCTTTGCAATGTTTTAAAATTTGTCGTTTATGCTTCCTTAATAACTTTGGATTGTATCCAATTTGATGTAAATGTTTTTAAGTTTGATAAATATTTATAAGTCAAATAAGAAATTTTGGTAAAAAAAAGTCAAATAAGAAACATATTAAATAGTCAATTATTGTTAGTAAATAATAAAATAAAAAAATACAATGCACAATTTAGTGGTGGTTACAAACTAACACTATTATTATTTGATGAGGCCAGCTACTGCCACAAAAGCTTCGAACTTACTGGCGGATAAGACTAACACTAAGAAACTTAATAAAATATTATTTTTTAGCGGCGGTTCAAACTAACGCAAAATAAAATATAAAACCAAAAATTATAAAATACTTAGTGGTAGTCGAAACTGCCAGTAAGCAAATCATATACCGGCGGCTCCCAACCGACGCTAACATACTGGCGGTTGTTCCGGCGGTCGCCTCAGAACGACGCTATACTGACTAGTGGCGCTATATTTCGCGGCGCTATGGAAACCGCCACTGATCCGCTTAGTGGCGGTTGGAACCGCCGCTATATGGTAGTTTTGACCGCCACTAAGTCACAGTTATCTTGTAGTGTACTCGTTAGTAACGTTCCAACTTCAAAACATTTTTTTGCATTTACATAATCATTGATAAACAACTTCACTTCTTCTCAAAACAATTTCAAACTATTTTTCACAAATCAAACTTTGTTGAGGATAATGCGAAGCCTTTGCTTGCACGATTGTCAACAATGGGGTGCTAGTGGTGATCACTTGGAGTCTTTGCTCAATTGATTATCATGAACACTCATTTTTCAAAAGAACTCTCATTTCACAAATTAAAAACTTTGTTGAGGGTAATGCGAAGCCTTTGCTTGCACGATCGTCAATAATGGGGTGCTAGTGGTGATCACTTGGAGTCTTTGCTCAATTGATTATCATGAACACTCATTTTTCAAAAGAACTCTCATTTCACAAATTAAAAACTTTGTTGAGGATAATGCGAAGCCTTTGGTTGCACGATCGTCAATAATGGGATGCTTGTGGTGATCACTCGAAACCTTTGTTGTTTGATCACTGCGAACATTCAATTTTCACAATTAAACAACTAAAAAATAAAAACCTTTTCTCGACAACCGAGAACTACGTAAGCTTTGAATTCTCCATCGCACTGGGAGATACGTAGGAGCGGGTCACATTCCCGTCAAGCACGACAAATAAAAACCATTTTCTTTTCAAAAAAACAAACCCTTTTCCAAAACAAGGCAATTTCTAAAAACAAAACAATTTTCGAAAACAAGAACTACGTTGCTTTGATTCCCTCCCCGGGATACGTAGGCACGGTGCCCTCCCATCAAGCGCAAAAGATTAAATTTTCCTTAAGTTTTTCTATAAAGTAAGGAGAGATAAAGAGAGATAAAAACAAAGCATTTCTTAAATCAACCTTTTAAATCACACGTCAAATCGAGGTTCCCTTTCAGTAGAAAGGATGTGTGGGGTGCTCGTACCTTCCCCATGCATAACCGACCCCCGAACTCAAGTCTCGTGGTTCCAAGGACCATTGTCTTTCAAGAAAGGTTTTTTTCAATGTTTTACCTCTAAAAAAATATTGGTGGCGACTCCAATTCATGTTGTGCGAAGAGAAATCCCTCCAAAGGATTTTTCGGGGTGCAACAACATGCAAAGTATTGTTCAAATGGTGAGAGATAAACGTGCATGGGGTTATTTAGCAAGACATTTCGGTGGAGACATTGGAGCTAACAATCTCAATATTGATGAAATTTTCATTTGATCTACTACGAAAATGAAGACAATGTCCAGAGGGAATTTGAAAGACTTTTGTTAAATTCGTACCAACCAAAACTAAGATAGCATTGTTTAGCATATCCTCCACCAAGACTAGTCTTGTCTTCGCACAAAAGATACCAGGTTTTCACTTCCCCAGATGGTAGCATAACATCTACAGTATGTTGGTTCACCAGAAACAACCTCTTCATAGCATCCACAGGTACATACTGGTACAAAAGTATGATTAGTAAGAACACTTAGTATGAATAAAAATAGTATACTCAATTAGTCAACAATACTTACAAGTGGTTTTCCTTGTTTAAAAACTGGTTGGCTTTTGTTAGGATACCATGAATACTCCACAACATGTTGATTTTGACGCGTGCGTTAAAAACCGTTTGTGAACCTCATGCGAAAGTTAAAGCCCCCAATATACTCAAAGAACAACATAGTTGGTCTACGCAGTCCACACTTGTAGACTAACTAATGCCAACCTTTTCTAAACCAATATTGTTCCTGTTCATGTATATAGGTTAACTCAACTTTGTGTGTTGTTCCATCATGGACATTTGAAATTGTTACAGAGTTTGTGAATCGTAAATCATTTGCCCCAATATGGCTGTAGAAGCGAGGGCCTAATGGCTGCTAAATAAGCATGTGATATAGTTAAAATTTATTGACAGTAAGTTTAAATAATCGCAATTGACAAAGTAGTTATAATTTAAGAAACTGAGTACATAAATGTTAAATTACTAACCACATTTTCGTAGGAGTATTCATCAGTAAAAAGTATACAGAACTGTTATACCCTAATTTTGTCCGCCTAGTTTCAAAACCCTAATTTTCAGCAAAAATAAATAATTGAGGTGAGGATTGAATCACACATGGATTGAGGTCAAAAAAATGCAAAATGAGAGGGAAATGAAGGGGAGTATTCGAAATATCAAGGGAGAGGAGTGGTGCCCAAGCTTTGCAAGTTGTCATCTTGTACTATTGTACTATCATATGACCATTCTATTATCCTCTCAATTTTGATTATTCTTTTCAAGATAATTGTACATAAATCTAACCATTTTGAGCCATATACAAGGTATCTTGAAGAATATGCCATTTTTGAAAATGAGAGATGACCAAAATTGCCAACAAAAATCTTATCATATAATTTTTGGGAATATTCCTTGTACTATTTTTTTGAAATGCTTTCTTGAATTAATTTGAACTTGATTTTTTTACTACACATATAAAATATGCGCATAATTTGAAAAATGATTTTCTTTATTTATTTATTTTTTTTCAAAATAATACAATTTCATTAAATAAATTCCCAAAAATTAATTAATTGGATTTTCAGCTAGCAAAAATTTATTAAATTGAAATTGACCAAACAATGCCCCTTTTAAATGCCCCAAAATTCCTTAATTTCTCAAAAATGATTTTGAAAACCTTAGAATGCTTGGGTAAATACCCTAAACCCTTTCTCAAATAATGCATCACCCACAAAATTATTTATTTTTGCTGAAAATTAGGGTTTTGAAACTAGGCGGACAAAATTAGGGTATAACAAGAACCTAATTGGAAGTTTATGTCTGTTCATTGTACTAGGTCTCTTCTCCATCCAATTTAAATTAAATAGACGTACTCGGAATCAGAATAATGGGTGGTCCACATATTCAAATAACATGTATGGATTGTGCAAACGATCGTCGTCCAGAAATTTGGCCCAGTCTTCTTCTTTTAGTATGATCTCCCCACCTCGCATACTTAATTGAATCTTACGAAAATTGCCACTACTGGTGATAAATTGCAATGGAGAGTCCATTGTTTCCCACCAATTGTTGACAAATTCATGAGGTAGGACCTATATCATACCGTAGGAAGCAAGTAGTGATAGAACGACAATATGTTATGTGTGTGTGTGTCTGTGTGTGTGGATGAAAACAATGATATTAGAGATTTGATCTTACTATTTGGTCGTCATGTTGCTCGTTGTAGACTATAGAGAACATGTCTTTTATTTCAGTTGTGAAGTCATCTCCTACAAGTGTTGTAAATAGGATTGTAAGTTGAAATTGATGGAACATTGACAATTTTACTAAGCAAACAGCAACTAGTATGATAAAACGGATGCAAGAACAGAGTTGTAGTGAATTTTACTAAGGAAACAGCAACTAGTATGATAATACTGTTTAATTATATTTAACCTAATTACTAGTTAAAAGTATGTCTATACAAGTAGGTAATCGGTGTATAGTGAAAGTTTCATTTTAGAATTGGCAATACAAATTAGGAGTCTTATAAATGACCTAATGGGTGTGTTATACAATAGTAACATAAAAACCCCAATATTGAAATCCAATTTGATACATGTAATTTATAGTTTCTATGAACAAGAATTCTAACAAAGTTTAAACTTTGACACATATGATAACATTAGGTTCCTAATAATACTATGATATTAGTTATTCAAGTCATTAAGTATAGATCAAACTAGTAATCGAATGGAGAAACATGACAACATTGAAATAATAGGTCTTTAACATACCTAAACCCATCGTGATGATATAACCCAACGAGTTCGTAGTTTTTCGAAGAGCTTCCTTTTTTTCCTCTGAAAACATTAAGTAGATTATCAATAAAATATTTGGTGAAAAAAACCTAATGCATGTTAATGGAACCTCAACTACGACATTCACATCGACGATTAAAGTGACGAATTGAACATATAAACGAACAATTAAATGAGAATAGGGTGGAGAAAAACCTGGTGTTAAGCTGGTTGAAGCCATTGCGAATGAGAACAATATTGGGGGTTGGTTCTCCAGTAAAGGCAAGATGGTTGAAATTGTTTTCTGTAGATAGTTACACACTTCTTTTGGGATACAACTAGTAAAGTAAATTAATTTGAAATTTTTAGTATTAACAATAAGTTAAAGTAATTGAAAATAATTGTTATTTACTATTATATTAAAACACTATGTTTGTTTGTTAATACAAAGAGGGTTTAGGGTTTGCGGATCACACCCCACCACCTTTGATAAAAGAAAGTCGAAGATAATCCCAACCGTTCACCTACTAGCATTCTATCCTTTTGACCCCACCATTCATTGAACGTTCTGTCCCATCGTGTTCCCTATTTTGTTGCATTGCTGTAATTTTATCTGAACGAAATTGACAGGACTTTATTGACTTTTTCTACCACGTGATACGAACAATAATTCTGAACATGTTTTTTTAAAAAATTAGTAATTTAAAAAGGTTTTTCTTTAACAAATTATATTTTAATAAGAATACAAATTGAAATCAATTGACAAATAATTAAAGAAATCCAACTTATTTTTAAAAATTTGTAACATAATTATATATAGAAGAACATAAACACATATTTTCGTTATAAATAGACCCATTACATTTCACTTCTTTCACACAGAACAAAAGAAAATGAGCACTTCATGAACACTTTACTGTCAGGGCTACCTCAATTACAATGAAGAAGGTGTATATTTTGATGGTCCAAACACCATTTTTCCAGGCTTGAAAACAACATCACCTTCGCCGCCCTCAAAGAAAAACTAACAGAAAAGGTGCAGCTCGAGGGTGAGGAGCAAGAAATCACTCTTATCGTTTATCGCTGCCCCCGACCGTGGGCAAATAGACGTGTTCGATGGATCATAATGGATGTCAAGAAAGAGGAAGACGTTCGACACATGATGAACATCCATCAGAGGTTTCTACCTGGGAGGGCAATTGAGTTGTGCGTCCAAAGCCGTATTACGGCTGATGAGATCTTTAGTTGTGTTTTCCCTAATGGGCATCAATAAGGTTCAGCTGGAGGGTGAGGAGCAAAAACTCCATCAATTCATCGTGTTCTCCGACCATCTAAGTAGTTTCTATTATGTTTCCGTCTCATTTCGTTTTGTATTTGTAATGGTGTATTTCTGTGAACTGTGTTGTATTTTCTTTAATTATTTTTCAGTTGAGGTTCCTGTTGGGGTATCATTTTAGTTGTTAGTGGTTATAAAAGTAGCGACATAATAGTAATAATTTTGGTTAATTGTTACATGAATTTAAAAGCAACTTACATTGATAAAGGTGACAATTCAGTCGTCCAGGTCAATGACAATCGGATCGTTGTCATTTGAGTTTTGGATGTTTTGAATGTCACGTTGAGGGTGTATAACCTGTAGAGGTTCCGGTTGATGGCGAGTACGTCTACGACACATGCGATCAGGTGTCATCTGCATGTCGATAATGAAGTGACCACGATTATTATACGTCAACGTAATAGGTCTACAAAGTTGTGACTCAACACCATAGATGCTCATTATGTCAAACGTGTCTGTCTCTAAGTAGCCAACACCATCTCTACGAACAATAGATACGGGATAAGGAGGTGAAGCCAATCGTGTTCCTATAGTGAGTCTACTAGGGAATTTCTCTTTGTATTCATTGTAGAAGGAATTTGGAATTTTGATTAGTCGCTGTAAAGAGAAAAAAAGACGTAAAATGTAACAAAGAAGATTAATTTAATTGAAATTATAAATTTATAAACAAGTTAAATATAATGGGAAAATGCAATTACCAAGTCCTGATAAATATCTGTTTGAAAGGAGGGTTTTGATGTAGGCATATTATGGTTGGAGGAAAGTGAAGTATGGAAGTGAGGAAGATGAGTTGTTTAGGTTGATGACTGTAATGGCCTTGTAACGGCTTTATATAGTCGGTTTTGAGATTCATTTTGAGTTTTTTTGAAAAATAGAAAAATTGCATATATATTGAAATCTTTTATATTGGTCCATTATATATATATATATATATATATATATATATATATATATTGATTTTATCAGTCAAAATTGGTTGCCTTGAAACTTGTAAGTTATTGGAAATACAAATTAAAAAGGTATTGAATGGGAATTATTGTTAAAGTTTATAATAAATATTTTAATATTTATTTGTTGACATGCAACAAGTTACATGTGTCACATATAATAAATATTTTAATATTTATTTTAATATTGTTTAAAAGAATTTGAAAAAATATGTGTCACATAGCTTAGGTCATTGTTTGTATTTTCATGTGTATATATTACATCAATAATTCATACGGTAAGTTGAAACACCAAAACTCAATGTTATTTTTTCATGTCTATATATTATATCAAGGTCATGCTTCGTAATTCATTTGTTAAACGCTTTGTTGACCATTCTGTTGGTGTTGTTCTACCAATTGCCACAACTGTTGTTTGTTGCTAATATTCAGGTATTTTTGCATGTATTTATCACAAAATGTCATTAGTTGTATTGTTTGTAAAATTATTGCCTTGAATTGTTTTGTAGCGATTTTATGATTTTTGACTCATGCATGTTGAACATTGTTTGATTTGTGCCAGGGATCACCAAATTATACAATGCCAGAGATCACCTTCATTTCCACCTTTCATAACAATAATGTAAGATGTTTCCACCAAACCTATTATTTAAATGTATAATTACACTAAAGAATAGTTTATATTGTTATTTTTTGGTACACGAGTTACTAGTTAAATAAATGTATTATGTGACAGCCATATATGTTGGTTCCTCGTGAAATCTATGAAGAACATGAAGAAGTATTCCTCGCAAGTCGTGTAATAAGGTTGCTGTCTTATAGTGGAAAATTATTAGAGACTAGCATGGTGATTATGGGAGAGAAGAACCCCTATTTTCACATCAACTCAGGGGAATTTATACAGGTATTTGGTTTTGGGGGTGAAGAGATTACGAACATTCACTTTGTGTATTGCATTAAATGTAGCAAGTTCCACCTAACCCCTTGTGTAGTGCTCGACTGATGAATCATTGATTATGATAAAATTAGCATTCTCATGTGGTTGTATTAGTTATGTATGTAATCTTCATGAGTAAACTAAATTTTTATGTAACTCTTACGTGTTTACGTTTGCATGGTTTTATGATTTTCCCCTTAACAATTGGATTTTCTACCTCCAAAACCTCTCCAAGCTTAATTAACAATGTGGTAGCATTATATACATTCGTGTTTTCCAGTGGAAGGTTATGAAACTCCAACTCATAGCAAGGTAAATGAGGCACTCATTTCTCTACACACATAATGTGGTTCATAACAAACCATGGAGCTTTTGTTAAAACAAGATTAGGATCAGATTCGGTAGGAGCTTTTGTTAAAACAATGACTTAAACAATTAATGAATTAAAAATATGTTTAAACTTATGATTAAAGAAGTAAATATTTTATAATAAGTAACAGTACAAACTATAAAAAATAATTAAAAAGATCCGTTACATATCATCAAAGGTTGTGTATATCCGTTTAATCTCGTGGAGGAACAGTAAACGAAATGACGATTGAGTG
The DNA here is from genome assembly GCA_963573325.1 of Astragalus glycyphyllos. Lineage (NCBI taxonomy): Eukaryota > Viridiplantae > Streptophyta > Magnoliopsida > Fabales > Fabaceae > Astragalus > Astragalus glycyphyllos. The sequence goes on along the minus strand of OY754312.1, from coordinate 59,208,080 downwards.
GTTGCTTGTGACTACTGATGGCGCTACAGTCTAGTGTTGTCATTCGTGGGGACATGTGCTTGCGTGGCTGAGTGATTTGGGCGGTGGTACAATGTAAGGATACATGTGACCCTTCTTTTGCTGCAATTTTTAAAAAACGTAACGTCTTTTTTTTTTGTGGACATGTAACTCCCAACCACCGTATTAAGTTGCAAACGTTCCACGTACAAATATTGCACCATACCCAATGTTAAAAAAAATTCATTTATTACTATCACTAAATTGAATTAGTTGCTTTACACTAGTATAAATAACATACAAATTATGTTGGTCATACCTCCCTCAAACACTTCGCATTCCTAACACAAAGTATGTTGGTAATGGCTATGTCCAAAAATATGTGTGTCATGCTTGTCAATGACTATTACTTCTTCATCAGTCACCTCGAGCATTCTAATCGGAGTACGCCTCCTGATTAGAGTGTCGTGTTGCTTGAGGCGGCAGTGACGGTCATCTACCAATTTGGTCAAATATTTTCTTCTACTACAATATGAGTGTCATGCTTCTCAATGACTTCTACTTCTTCCTTAGTCACCATGAGCATTCTAATAGGAGTACGCCTCCTAATCAGAGTGTTGTGTTGCCTAAGGCGGGAGTCACGGTCATCTAAGAAAATGTTGAAATATTCGACATTTACAATGATCAGTTAACGTAAATTAAACTGGAAAAGTGGACCACAACTTTCGTTAAAATAAAAAAGTAGTTGAGTTACATTGGAGTTACATTCGTTGTATTTTCCAATTGAGATCTCAAAATGCTTATTTCTGCATTTAAGGTGGCATTTTCCATACGCAATTCAGTGTTGCACTCAATTGCTATCTGTAGTTAATTTTGCAAAAGATGACCGTTGCATTCGTTGTAATCGACAATTTTTTTCCTTGTACCTGCAAGCAATCGCCTAATAAGTAAAACTGCAACGTCCTCCCGTGCATCAAATTCTGTCCTATACAAACTTTCCAAGCTACACTGGTGGCCTTCCCATACATTTGTGTAAAATTGTTCCACGATATTGTTAGTGGCGCATATTACCGTAGTCAAGGAATTTGTTGAGTGTGTATGTAGGTTGCTCAATCTTCAGTTGCAAACAACAATCACATAGCACATTTTGCATGCTTTGATTTTCTAGCAGGACCTCCCCCTTCATATATTCGTATACGGCCATCATCATCTAAATACAATTGAATACATAAATTAATTAAGGCTTAAATATGTATTCTGCCCCTGCAAATATCACCATAATCCAGTTATACCCCTGTAAAAATAAAAACTTTAAAATTACCCTTGCAAATATAAATCGCTTACGGTTATGCCCCTCGGTCAGCTTCCCATCAAAAAAATAATTTAAATAAGGTTTAAATATATGTTCTGCCCCTGCAAATATCACCATAATGCAGTTATGCCCCTGCAAATATCAGCATAATAGAAAAATTAAAGATTTTGACAGGGGCATAACTGGATTATAGTGATATTTGCTGGGGCATAACTGGATTATGGTGATATTTGCAGGGGTAAAACATATATTTAAACCTTATTTAAATTATTTTTTTGGATGAGAAACTGACCGAGGGGCATAACCGTAAGTGATTTATGTTTGCAAGGTTAATTTTAAAGTTTTTATTTTTACAGGGGTATAACTGGATTATGGTGATATTTGCAGGGGCAAAACATATATTTAAGCCATTAATTAAATAATGATATTTAAAAATTAGCTACAAATATGATTACTTGGACAATCATGTTACTAACCTTTTGGTACTTCAATTTTTTCTATTATTTCGCATGAGTATCCATCATTGTTGCGGATTGCACTTTCTTGCAAAGCTATGTTAATAGATGAAGACTCAATCGACGTTGAAAACAATTTAAACGCGTTTGCAGCTTCAAATTTTGAGTCATATATTCGAACAATGGCATCTTTCCAATTACTTGTGCGTAACAATCAATCCACGTATATTAGACCCCTGGCTTTCTTCCATAGAAGACAACAAAGCTCTTCTTGTTTGTAGTAGTACTTTCCATGGAGGTTGAAATTAGGTGAAGTATATTGAGTACAATTTTTAGGGTGACGTGTTTAGGTTGTATATATTCATAAAAAGTAAGTTCCTCCATCAATTACATTAAAACTAGTTAACGCAATATCAACGTGTCGTACATTTTAGATGCAACCACCCAACAACATTAAAAATGAACTTAGTAGGCCATTTAAAAAACCAAAATGACACTTAATAAAATGGTGGCTCCCTGTTGTGTTATTTATTTAAAAATATATGCTCATAAAAAGTCGTATGATGTTTAGTACTATATTTGACGAAAAAATATGAGGTTTGATATATATTGTGCATAGGGAACACATTCGATGTACACGTACCTAAGTATCCCATTTGATATGTCCAAAATTTTGCATGTTACTGAAATTTGTTTATGAAATGACGAGATCATTAGGTTTAATGATAGGGTTATAAAAAAACAATATTATAATCGACAAACCTATAGACATTCCTTATTTCCCAAACATTTGAATGAGTATTAGAAGAGAGTCACAATATAGGTCGACTATTACAATAACTAAATTATGGAATTACAAAAGGTTATACAAATTATACAAACCGACGACAATGATGACCTGCGTACATAGAGTTTGCAGACCTAATAGATGTTGCAGTAAGAAGTAAGATGATAACAAGAGCAGCATCACTGCAACGAACTTGTAGTGCGTTGTACGATCGTAGCCGATAGACCAACACGTCTCCGGATGACCTAGTTTCCATTGATGGACATGCTGGTGGAATGACTCCTGTTTCTTTTACGAACCCCGACCACTCTCGATGATCGAAGGAGGGAAAGACCAGCACCGTCAAAGATGATTCCATCTGCCATCAAAGGCAACACCACACTCGCACCAAAATCTAATAACATTGGAAGAGGAGAGTATATGTTGCTATGAGGGTTGTCTCCAATAGAACTTAGCTTCAGTATTTATAATAGGAAAATCAAGCTTTGTACTTGTATTTTTTAGTTACAATATATTTTATTTATATAAATGAATAATTGATGTTCTCATCCCACATATATGACATATTAAAACAATAATTACTATTGTACGCATCACATATATATCACATGTTTGGAAAGCCATTATTTTGTGATCATCACATATAGTTGTACACAATAATTGGGAAATGGATTTTTTAATTTTTAATTATTAGATAAATGAATTATTGAGTTATGACACTACCCATGTGAGAAGTAATAATTTACATAACCCTATAAAAGGCATCAGTGTAACTCCTTCAACGACATTTCGGTTCCAAACCACCGTCCATACCTTTTGGTTGACCCCATTTTGATATAGTTCGACTTCTAATGCATTAAGGTGAATTGGATGGTGTCTCAAATTGATTCTTTCTGCTACCTTACGAACCCCGACCATTCTTGTTGGAGCATTGCTCATCATAAGAATGTTGTGGTCCGTAAGGAGGGAGACTGGCTCATACTACTGAGTGTCATTGCAATTCCCATTTTCTTTTAGAATGCTCGTATTGACTAAATCGTTCCGGAAACGTTCACCACCTCCTCTTCAGTAGCGATGGTGTGAAGACAGTGAAGTTCTGGTTGAGAGTCCATTTTGGAATGGGAACAATACGAGTTGCCAAAAGAATGCCACTTTACCATTGGTCCCAACAATTTGGATTATTTTAATGAGGCTATCACTCCCATATACAGTTATCTCCTCTTCCGCAGTCCATCTGTTGTGTTCCTCACTCCCTCACTCTCTTTGTCAATCAAATGATAATATATTAGATTTGCAATGAGTTTGTTGATAATTGGGAATTTGGGTGAAATTTAACTCGAAACAATTCGAATGACTTGATGTATCATTAAAAAAACTAAATATTTTATAATAGGTAACAATATACAGACTATTAAAAATAATTAAAATGTAGCAAAACTTGTATTAGTGACTAAATACCCGTTAATTATCATAAACGTTTTCCGTTATTCAAGATCCGTTAGATCTCATCAAAAGTTGTGTATATCCGTTTAATCTCGTGGATGAACAGTAAACGAAATGACGGATGATTGGTTGCTTGTGACTACTGATGGCGCTACAGTCTAGTGTTGTCCTTCGTGGAGACATGTACTCGCATGTTCACTTATGATGATAATGGGCAAATCTTGGCAAATATTACAACATGAAAATGTACATTTCATTGTAAGACCTTCGATTTTGTTCCTCTATTTTTCTTTTAGGATGCTCGTAGTGACTAAATTGTTCCGGAAACGTCCACCACCTCCTCCTCAGTAGCAATGGTGTGAAGTTCCGGTTTAGAGTCCATTTTGTAATGGGAACAATAGCAGTTGCGTTAAAAATGCCACTTTAGCATTGTGTCCAACAATATGGATTATTTTAATGAGACTATCAGTTCCATATACTGTTATCTCCTCTTCTGCAGTGCCTCTATTGTGTTCCTCGCCACATTAGAAGACTTCGTGAATCAAATGTTAATATTTGACATTTGCAACGAATTTGATAGTGGTGTGATCAACTTGCTCGGGTAGATGATGAGAGTACTGCATAGGTAGCTGGATTGTCTCATTCGTCGTTGGTTTCCCAAGTGGTTGGTATGGTTTGAAAGTTAAGTTAAATACAAGTAAAATATAGTTAATGAAATAATATAAAAAAATGAGGGAATTATTCTACTATAAATATAGTGACTTACGACCACAACACTATAATACTCGTAGAACCATCTAGTTTTCGTTTCCCATTATCTTTGTTTCAATTGGTCACGAAGTTGATGGCCAAACATTGGGAAATTTTGCAATATGATCATGTAACTATGAAAAGTACTTTCGGTTTGTTCCTCAGTTGTTCTTTTAGAATGCTCGTCGTGACTAAATTTTGCTGGAAAGCCACACCACCGCCTACGTCAGTACCGATGGTCTGAAGTTCCGGTTAACGGTCCATGTTGTAATGGGAACAATAAAAGTTGTAGAAAGAAAGTCAGCTTTGGTTGTACCGAACAACATGGATTGATTTTATGAGTCAATTACTTCGATATACTGTGATTTCTTCTTCGGCCGTCCCTTTGTTGTTTTCCATCCCATATTGGAAGTCTATTTCAGGCAAATGTTAATAAATAACATTTGTAATGACTTTAAATTTGGTGTGACCAACTTGGTCGGGCACATGATGAGATTACAGCGTTGGAGATGTAAAATGTCTCATATGTTGTCGGTTTTTGTTTGAAAGTTAGGTTAACTTTCAAGTTTTATATACTTGGTTCGAATCTGGCTTAGAGTGAAGATACATTATCAATTTTATGTTATGTTGAATTTGTAATTTATGCAAAGTCATTTGTTCATTCTCCAAACATTTCCCACAATTTTATCTTATATTGAATTTGAAATTTATTTCACAAATGTTGTTTCCTTCAATGTGCTAACAATGTTGACGTATGTAACAACACGATGATGACAAAATGAAGATCATTATTGTTTGTCAAATATTTTGAGTTGTTGCTTCAGTTTCTTATTTTATTAGCAGATGTTAATACTATATTTTATAAAAAAACACATAAATATAACTCTTAGTTGTCCAATCTTTTATAAATATAAGTGTATATCAATAACATATAACATAAATAAGTTACCGTTTTACAAAAAACAAACGTAATGTAACTAAATATTATAACTTGTGCATATTGCACAAGTCCTTCGTACATGTAAATATGGCGGTTCATGTTTCACAATTTGTGCATCATACACTTGTTGGAATCCAACATATGTTATCATTATGCATAATTAGGTTAAATTTAATTAATCCTTCTTTCACTCTCTCTCACTCTATATTACTTTCAATCACTATGAAACACTAATAGTGTACAACAGTCTCACTCTCTCTCACTCTCTCACAGTCTGTCTCAGTCTATATTACTTTCAATCACTATGAAACATTAATAGTATACAACAGTCTCACTCTCTCTCACACTCTTTCACTCTATATTACTTTCAATCACGATGAAACACTAATAGTGCACAACAGTCTCACTCTCTCACAATCTCTCTCAGTCTATATTACTTTCAATCACTATGAAACACTAATAGTGTACAACAGTCTTATTCTCTCTCACACTCTCTCACTCTATATTTCCTTCAATCACTATGAAACAGTAATAGTGTACAATAGTCTCACTCTGTCTCACTCTGTCTCACTCTCTCTCAGTCTATATTACTTTTAATCACTGTGAAACACTAATAGTGTACAACAGTCTCACTCTCTCTCACTTTCTCACAGTCTCTCTCAGTCTATATTACTTTCAATCACTATGAAACACTAATAGTATACAATAGTCTCACTCTCTCTCAGTCTATATTTCTTTCAATCACTATGAAACACTAATAGTGTACAATAGTCTCACTCTCTCTCAGTCTATATTATTTTTGATCACTGTGAAACACTAATAGTGTACAACAGTCTCACTCTCTCTCACTCTCTCACAGTCTCTTGTTGGACTATATGATAACCTTAGAGGGGGGTGAATAAGGTTATATGCTAAATATGTCTTCTTTTGGATTTTCGAAAAATTAACAATGCTAGTTCAAATCGAATGCGGAAAATGGGATTTAAACTATATGCAACAATTTATGCAAACTATAACAATGACAAACAATTATAATTATAATTATAACGATAATCAAATATGCGCGTGATAATAGCAAGTTCGACGACAGTTAACAATTATAAAAGAAAACGCAAAGTAAAGATAAGGGATAGGAGTACACCGTGATTTTTACGAGGTTCGGGATAAAAGCCCTACGTCCTCGGCCTCCGGCTTTGCAACCTTCGGACTTGATAATAACCACTATATGAGAAGATACTTCTTCAACGTCTTACAAGCAAGCAACTTCGCTATAGCTACCACGCCAATCTCAATTTTCGCCAAATTGAGAACCCAAGCCCCCCGCTAAGGATTTCGCTACAATTCAATCTTCCCTGATTGAATTACCCAAGAAAACTTCCCAGGATTTCACAACAGCCAAATATTAACGATTACAAATTAAAACTAGGATCCAATCACTCAAGAAATATAACAAGATGTAGTTGAGAGAGATGAGCGATTTGAAACCCTAGATGAAGAACGTGAAGAAAGAATGTGACGGTGAGTGTTTGCGTTCTTCTTTTTGATTTGTGTGTTGTCTATTTGATTGTAAAAACCCTAAGTACTATTTATATGGATTGTGAAAATATGACCGTTAAAGCAACTTGTTAACTTTGTTATATAAGTGGATAATCGATTTATGGCTGGCAAAACATAGGATGATAATCGATTATTTGCTTTAAAGAAAGAAAGATAGGAATCGATTGTTTGCTTAAATCAAAGGAGCTACAAATCGATTTTGTTCTTTAAAAATCAAGTAGATAATAATCGATTGTTTTGCTTTATAAATAGATGAGGAATCGATTCTTGGCTTTAAACAAATAGGTGAGGAATCGATTCTTTGCTTCCCAAATTAAGTTGACAATTGATTTTGAGGAGTCAATAATCGATTCTTTGCTTCCCAAAACAAGTTGATAATCGATTCTTTGCTTCCAAAAGCAAGAAGGAAATCGATTTGGGTCTTTAAAAAAACAAGTCATGAATCGATTCTTCTCTTTAAACTATAAAGCCATAAATCGATTTTCTTCTCTATAAAAAAAAGCTCAAAATCAATTTCTAGCTTAAAACCAACAAGCTCAAAATCAATTTTCTTCTTTTAAACTAACAGGCTCAAAATCGATTTCTAGCTTTAAAGTACCAAGTCAAGAATCGATTCTTTACTTCAAAACAAATTCTTTAAAAAAACAATCAAATCATGATTCAAACTATTTCTTTAAAACACTTTGTGCCTAACCTGATTAATCATGCTTTTATATAAAAGATTTTAACAAAACAATTCTATAGATAATCTCTAACTACATAAATCATAAAGCTTAAGTGACGAGATCTTACACGCGTCCTATGCAAAGCAATATAACACATAAGTCTTGAACGCTTGAGTAGCTTCTCCTTCGAGCTTCTACACTTTAAGATATAATATCAAGCGCTTTGGTTCATTGCCCTGTGCGTTGGTTCAGTCTTGTGCTTTGGTTCAACTATAACCATTAGTAAACAGATTGTAATTTGTTATCATTCAAAACAAAGAGTGTTTGACCTTGGTTCAACATCTCTCTCAGTCTATATTACTTTCAATCACTATGAAACACTAGTAGTGTATAACAGTCTCACTCTCTCTCACTCTATATTACTTTCAATCATTATGAAACACTGGTAGTGTATAACAGATAACTCACTAATTTTTAAATGGGACCCACTTAATCATCAAATAAGTCATTAATTTTTAAATGGGACCCACTTAAGTAAAGAAAGAGAAACTCATTCTATGTACCAACTCATTCTATGTTAATGACTCTCACTCTCTCTCACTCTCCCTTTCTATGTAAGTTTGTTAACTACTATCATAGTTAACTACTATCGTAGTTATAATGACTGTTGCTCTCCTTCACTTTCTGACTGTTATTATGTTTCTTAACTACTATCGTATTAATATTATTGTTAATAACATACATTTTAAGATGTATAAATTGTTAGAGGTTAAAAAAAGGTTAAAAAAGTAGGAAAATAAATTTATAGTGACATGGTGCTGCAATGTCCAGGGTTCGATACCTGTCAGAGGTAGTTTTATTTTTTTCTCCGTCATTTTATCAGTTATCCTATATGTTTCAGTTTGTGAGGCAGTGGCGGATAACGAATAATGGCCGTTGATAATTAGTAAAACAGGGAAATCTGAACCGTTTGTTTCTTAAAGTGTATCGCGTGTTACTTGCTAAATGTCACGTGGATAATGGATATTCGCCGTTGATAAAAACAAAAACCTCAAATCTCACTCATTGGTTGTTAACATGTATTACGTAAAATGTAGTCGCTGTATCTGACGCAGAGCATGTATAGAGCTGTTGATAATACGTGAATCGGCAAAATTAAACCGTTGATTTCTTTAAGGGAAAAGCTGTGGCTGAAAATTGCATAAACATGATTTCTTTCACATGCAACGACTTTCTTGGGTTGTATGATGCAATATCTGAATCTCAACGATTGAATTACCATCGAACGATTGATAATTTACATTACGAACTTTGACTTAATTTAATATTACACACGTAAATTTTATTATTAATTATTTAATATTAGACGCGTCAATATTATTAACATTATATTAATAATATTTTATTAACAAGTGTTCGACATCAACAATTCAATATTGACTTTCTATACCTGGATTATGACGCTAACCACTAACTACCTACAATAAATTAAATTTCTATACCTGGATTTCCACATTATAAATAACCACACCATGTCTCTACAACAATAAACTTCATTCTTCCTTTCCCAACCATGTCTTTACAACAATTAACTTCTTTCTACCTTCTACCATCCGCAATCTTTTTCTCATGTGACTACTCCCTGACTATTTTTGCTTCCTTAGCAACTACGACCATTCTAATCGGAGTAGGCCTCCTGATGAGAGTGTCATGGTGACTAAGGGGGTCGACATGGTCATGTTTTAAAATATGCATGTCATGTTTCTATAGAATGATTGTAGTTGCTAAATATTTTCGGTCTTTTCCACTTTCATCATCATCAAGTTTGGAAGCATGATCGAAAACTGAAAATGGGAGATCATTAAGATTGAATGAGCTAGCCCCTAGTCATTCTTGATGCTGCTCCACTTTTCCATGGACTGCTCCAGACGTACACTCATCATCATCATCATCATCATCATCATCATCATCATAATCCTGGAAGTCTATAATTTCAATAACCTTTTATGATTCCATTCTACCGAATCATAAAACATAAATCTAATAACATCTATCTCAGTATACTTTATGCAGTATAATACTCATTAAAATGTTGGAAAATTAAGAGTCAATCATATTTGTATTCGATAAATATTTCAAGTGTTTAAATCATTATGACTATTGTGTTTGCAACATCTTAATTGTTTAATTGTTGTTTATTTTTTAAACATTATATGCAACTCATTCGCAAATATAATAACATATGTAGTAATTGTTGTTTATTTCAACTGTTTAACGATAACTTGTTCTTAGAGGTTTTTTATTATACATGTAACTACTACTAAACCCTAAATATTACATAACCCAACATATGCATGTGATATGAAATACTCCACGCAACATATATCACATCGTTACGCAGTATTTTTTGTCATGAGACACAACCCACACTCATTTACACTTTATTTTTTATACTTATCCGACACATGTTCATGGTGGTGATCCCACGTGTTTACATAGTTGCACCGCCCCAACCGACAAAACAACATTTACTCAACCCACATGTTCAAACAGTGTCACCGCGAGAAGTGACCAAACATGCCCCACCGAATGCCCTACCCCATGCGCCACCAAATGACAACTTTGTCACAAATACACATGTACTAAACTTTCTCATATTTAAAACTTAACATGTTAACCCTAATCATATTGATCTTCTTCAACTAAGCAACCATAACACATTTAATGATATTGGACATTTAAATGGAAAAAACTTTATTAATGATATCTCTGAAAACATTTCAGTGCGACATTGTTGTACCAATGTTTCCTCCTCTTGTTACATTTTTCTCCGTTACTCGTTTCGTTCAATGGTATGTAACAATGTAGTGTACTCACGAGGATCAAACAAAGTACTAGTCTTCCCACGTGAACACTAGAATCCAAGTACTACTCCAAGTACTAGTTGTTTAAAGTAATGCTCATTGAGATGTCCATCATGTGCATATTCCATGTGATATAGATTTCGTTTTTTAGTGCAGTGCATTATTTCTTCTAAGTATTTTTTTTATTGCTTCCAAAAATCACAACAAAGACGTATTCGTTTATTTAATATTAAAACCACACGTAGATATCATCTTTTCCTTAGGTCTCTATAAAGACATATACCTTCAGAGTTGTAGTTGCCAAAATAATTCAAATTTTGCTTACAGTCGTTATTACTTGGTAAATGCATTTAAATATAGTAATTATGTGAAACATGTAGTCCATCACGCGGATAACTACTCTTTTCCGTTGATTATCTCAAATTAGCACATCCCAACCATTAGAAACGGTAGAAAATTTGAACACGAAATAAAAATAAAAAAACGGGAAACAAAAATAACATGATTGGTGCACGCATATACCGTTGACAAAGTAGTTTTCCAAATACTTGCTTCTAGCGTTCACCTTCACGAACATCATCATCAACAACCTCGATACGAATAAAACTTTCATTCGACTGGCTACGGAAATGAAGACGGTGTCCGGAGGGAATTTGAAGCGTATAAATGAAATTCATCAAACCATGAACTACAAAGCAGCTTTTACGAGACCCTGGAGGGCGATAAGGGTTATCATACCACACCAAAGACCACAATTCCATTCCACCGGATGGCAACATTACTCTTACTTGCTTCTGGTTGACCACAATCAACCTCTTCATAGCATCCATAGGTACATCCTGCCACAGAATTATATTGTAATACGCATTGGCAGTTGTACATAGAGGTGTATCAAAAATATATTTACGCATTTCAAGTTTCATTTTTTGCATATACTAATAGTATTTTCTCTTTTTATTTCTAGACACTAATTTCTATATTAAATACTTACCAGTGGCCGGCCCATTCTGTCTCCCTGTTCTCTAATGTTCGGATACCAACAATACTCAACTACCTCGTCAGTAGTTCCACATGTGTGTTCCAAAAAATTGCCATATCCTTGAGTTGCCTTCAGCTGAAAGTTCAACCGCCCAGTATATTCAAGAAACAAATAACTGGGTCTAATCAGTACAAAATTACAGGTCAACTGAAACCAACCCCTAGTAAACCACCACAGATCATTTTCATATTGGAGCCGTACTTTGTTCTTGGTTCCATCGATGTATGTAATTTTTGCGATGCTATCCGTGCCTAATACTTCCCTGTCATGTTTTTTGCCGAATGTACGGCATAGAACAAAATAGGAAAAGCATTAAAAGATATCTCACAATGATCATTTACAACTTTAAATTTATTTTAATATCGCAATATTATTTTGTTTTTCAATGTACTTATGCATGTTCAACGTCCATGTAAAAACTTACAACTCTTTCATAGCAGCGTTCACCCGTAAAAGGTATGCAGATCCTAATTGGAAAACCACTGTGAGTCGTCAGTGCTACCTCCATACGATACCGGGTAAAAACACGTAGTCTGAATCTCAAATGATTGTTGTCGATGTCTTCAAATAAGACTTTAACAGGTCTATCATCATCCCGTGCATTATTCTCCAACAATTCTTCCCATTCTCCACCTTTAATTATCAACATACCCCCTCGAGCACAAAGTTCAAGGGGGGACCAGATTTGGTAACTGGATACAACGAACAATGAACACTCCAACGTGTCCCACCATTGATCACATAGCTAGCAGGTAAAACCTATTAGAATGTTAACATACCATAAAATAAGACAATATGTTAGTTTAGGGTAATTCAAACGTTGCCAACCAGATTAGGATGATAAGAAACACGTCTTATTACAAGTTGATTATCATTTGGTGCCTTGTACACCACACAAATTGTCTGTTGTGTCATTTGTGAAGTCATCTCCTTCAAGTAAAGAAAATATAGATGTTAACAATCAATTAGGACAATAATCAAAATTTTAACAATATATAATATATATTGCTTAAAGTGGGAATTACCATAGTCCATGTTGTTCATATACCGAACAATCTGTTCACATCTTTCATTTGCCATATTGGTCCAACGAAAATGAGAAGAAGAACAAAAAATAAAGACAACTTATTTAGTAATGAATATATGGAAATAAGAGATTTTGTTGTTGTTAAATGGATGGTTGTATTGAGATAGGTTGTTTTTTGAGGGGTATTTAAAGAATTAAAAGTGGATGGTTGAAGAAAAGTATAATATATAATTAAGTTTCAGATACTTCCACACGATATGATCCTCCCCCAACGGTAAAGCAAATTACACTTAGTCAGCTGCCTCATCAGCGTCCCGAGTTCAACTCCCATGTTGGACGGTTTTTGTTATTGTTTTTAAAACAACAAACGAAGACGGTCACTGCAACCAATGCTCCATTATTTATTCTACTATTCACACGTGAACGTTTTTTTTTAGATAACCATCCACTGTCAACGATAAGGGTTATATGCGCAGTCATATCTTAAGTTGTTTTATTTTTCTACCGTTTTCACGACAGTGGGTGCAAATTTATTGCTATTAATTGAAGTAATATTACAAAATGGGAGGAGTAATGAAAACGAAGTTAATAATTGTGTTGTTTATAAATAATAAGAAAGTGATATTAGATGTAACATTTATTCTGGATAACATAAAATTAAGGACACATATAAAATAAAACAATGTTGATAGTTGTGTTGATTCTTGTTATGATATCAACTAACTTATCAACTTTGTTACAAATGGTCATGAAATACAAAATAATAATAACATCAACTATACACTCAACATATGGTAGTTGTGACCTTCGTATACTCTCATCGTCTCCAAAATCCTGGATAACGAAGCATAGACTTTCTCTCTCCAAATCCTATTTTTCTCATCCCAAAATGTACGGTAAACCACGGCTTCAATATATATCACAAGGGCGATTACCGTCTCCCCAAGTCACATAATGACTTGAGTTGAAGGTGGCTTTGGTGGACGTGTCCAGTAACATTTATCTACCCCGACGACTCTAAAAAATAGCAAAGACAAATGATCAAAGGTGACCCCATCCCCCACCTTATATACTTTGAGACTCTAATAAAGAGTGTATCTCCAATTAGGGTCGTCGGAGTAGATAAGGGAGAAGAAAGAATCAAAGAGAAGGGTGAAGAACGAATTAAAGACAACATTGACTATCATATTGTCATCATCAATAAGAGTTGCGTGAGCCTTTAAAAGAAATATTGATATATTAACAGGGTTGTCATGGTATGGTGATAGAGTACGGTTATGTATATTTATACGACTTTGTATTAACATTTTTTGTTCAATTTTTTTTGTTAACATAGCATGCATATGCGCGCACCACCCATGCAACCAATTGTCCATTATATCTACTATTCCCACGTGAAGTGTTGTTTTTTTTTTTGGAAGACAATGACCTGAATGCATGTTGCTAGTGTTCAAAGTACTGTCATTTACATGTCCATCCATGTCTGGGGAACGAATAAAGGTTCCAGCCACCAAATGACAAACAAGTAAACGCCAACCACATCAGTTTAATAATTAGCATTTATTGTTTTTTCTTTTTGTCATCGTCTTACTTGTTTATGTTTTATTATTAATGTTAATCTTAAAGTGTGGATGGTAGGAAAATTATTTTTAATTCGGTATAATGCAAACCCCTTAAACCTAAATAGGACAATCATATTAATCATTAGGGATACACATTCACATAAACACGAAACTAAAAGACTAATTAAGTTCCAAAAATTTATGTAATACAATATTTTATAAAAAACATTTGAATATAACGAATAATTGTCCATTTTATTTTAATTAAAGGTGTATGTCAATAACATTGAACAAAAATTACAGATCGTATTACAAAAAACAAACAATAACTATTTTAAACTTAGGGGAATGTGAAACCAAACGATCATCTAACAAAATATTAAAACTTTTTCATATTGCACAACTCCTTCGTACAACTAAATATGCCGGTTCATGTTTTAGAATTTTTGGATCATACACAAATATGGATTCCAACATTTCACAACATTATTTGTAATTAGGTTAAATTTAATTAATACGTATTTCACATGCTCTACTAATATTATTTATTTTATTCCAACTTAAAAATATTAATATTAACAAAGCTGTATAAAACCAGAGACGCATATAAATTGACAAATATGAAGGATTGTTTAATTTCAACACATTTACAAGATATTAACAACAGAGACAAATGTATAGTTGTGTAACCTTATAATATATCTACTTAACTTCCAACTAGGGAATTAATGTAACCACAAAAGGTTTTTTAATTTATAGACTAATTCATACAATGATGAGTGTACGTCTCGAGTACTGCATGGAAGAAGGCTGGTTTTGAAAGTACTGAATTTCCTCATTCTATCTCGATGATCTTCCAATTATATGCACATCCTTCCTCACTTGCTCGGTCTTTTTCCACGAATCACCAGACCCATTGAATGTTGATGATCTTGATGATCTTCCATTTGTACGGTTCAATGATGATGAGATCCAAATGAACTTTACTCTTTATACGAGTATTAAGTTCCCATTGGTCTCATGAACCGAAAATCTCTAGCGATTCCCGTGAAAAAGACTGAAATACATTTAGTCACTATGAGCATTACAAAGGAACATGGCATCGATTGCTTGAAACATGAGCAAATCCACCACCTTAGTCACGACTGCACTGCCATCAGGAGGCATAGTCGGACTAAAATGTTGATACTTCCTTAAGAAAATAAAGTAAGAATGGTGGAGCAACATGAGGATAAAATTAAAAGTGGGTAGTAAGATGAGATTGATGAGGTTTCTGATTGTAAAAGCTTCGTGTGGTTATTTATAATGGGGAATGCAAGTTTTGAATTGTTGAAGGTAATAGATGACATTAAATTTTGGTAAGTAGTTATGGTTTATTAGGGTAATAAATATTGTGACAATAATATTTATTATCAAGTTTAAACAGAAGCTATACAACAACTTGTTAGGTCGCACGAAATAATTAAAAGCTCGGCCCATCCAACGGTCAACTACTATCTTCGTGTTTGTTATCAACGGCCACTATTATTGATCCGCGTCACTTGGAGTTGAACACTAGAAAATACACAAAACCATTTGAAAATAGTAAAATTACAAAACCTCAGCCGATGGAAGTATCGAACACACGACATGGCAACCGGAACACACCAAACAGCTCAACGTTGATGTGGGTAACTACTATAACTTGTGCATAATACACAACATAAAATGTAAAACTAAATATGTCGTCTAATGTTATTAGTTGTGCATATGACACTGTTGGGGTTTCAAATTCTAACATCATTGTTCATTATTTAGTTATAATGTAATTCAGGTACATTAGGATGTCAGATAAAATGTGGACCTGATTCATAATTTTCTGTGAGTCACTAGTCTCTCGCTCTATAAGAATTGGAAATCAGAAATTTTAACAAAGTTCCTCATTCTGTATCACTATTTAGTGAATTGCTAACAAAGTTTCACCTAAACATAAAAGACGTCAAATCTCATTAATGCTCTGTTCACTAACAACATACAGTAGTAACCGCATTGTATCTTATTTAAAGGTTATACATTGTTTATGTTATAACACGATATTTGAATTAGGGGAACAAAGTAAAACTACACTATAAATTGAAGTCTTTAGCCTACTTGTATTCACATATCCTCACCTCTCCTCCTCCTCCTCTCCCTCCTCCTCCTCCTCCTCCTCCTCCTCCTCCTCCTCCTCATCCCCCTCCTTCAAAACCTTTGAAGACATGGTTAGGAAATATGCATCAGTTACATTTGATTTTGGTAAACCTCCAACTATGTTTCCTATTAACACTAAATACACATTTGCTTCTCTAAAAAGCCAGTTTAATTGGTTTTTAATTAGAAACGGTGAAACAAGGAGAATAGAAACCATATCATTTAGATGCCCCTACATATCATTGGAAGATGACTCTATTCAATATGAATTTGTCGCAATAAATAACGACGCAGGTGTTAGATCAGTGTTCAGCATCTTTGAACTTCAAAGTAACGAAATTCCTATCGACTTCAAAGTTACTTACACTGTAGCTGGTGGTCCAATTTGTAAGACGGAAGATTGAACTATTGTGATCAACAATGTTTACCATCAAATTGTGCTTGTACTGAGTCTTATATTATAATTAACGTGGAATAACTAGCAATGCACCTGATTACCACAAAAGTTATTTTATATTTCACAGTTGCATCTTAATCTTCGGAACCTAAATTTTTTTTATTTTGCTTCACCACTTAAATATTTGTTTTAGAAATAAATTATTTAAAAATAAAATATTTACCATTAAAACGTTTATTATTTAATCGCCCTGATTTTAGAAATAAAGAATTATTTTCGACTATTCTTACTTTCCCAACCAATTAAGTTTATTTAGTATTAGTAGTAAACCAAGTTGTCACGCGGATCGTGAATAATAGCTGTCAATGAAGTACGAATCACCCATTCTCCACCGTTGATTTCGTAGTTGATGGTAACAACCTTTCTATAAACTTTGGATTTATTTTCAACAAGTCACTGTTCATTAAATAACATTGTTTAAAAAAATTAGGGTTACAAGGAATCGAACATGGAACGAAGACAAAACCAATATGATTCTTAACCGCACTGTTGAACATACGTATTTCATTATTTAATTCAACTTTATATATAGTAATCATAAAACCAAATAACGATTAAAACATTAACCGTTACATGATACCATTATTTATTAGGAACCAATTAATGACATCAACTACTGGTATTAAATTCACTCATATATACACACACATACCCAACTGTTCCCCAAGGTTCAGAGTGCAATCTTTTTCACTACCAAAACGACGCAACCATACGAATTCATGGCAGGATCGCAAGGTTCTAGTTCAAATCCAATTCCAATGGGTAACTTAGATGCAAATAGGTTACCCATATATGGTTGTGATACGACAATGAGAGCCTACATCGCGAACACATCTCTAAATCCAAATAGGAGGTACTGGAAATGTGCAAATTGGCAAGTAAGTCAAATCTTTCTTTGTAGAACTGTGTTGCACATCCATTGTGCTCCAACTTTCATAGCCTCACAAATTGTTGTTATTCATTTTGTTTAGAACACAGAACAAAGTTGCAAACTCTTTAGGTGGGAGGACGATTTGACCGAACAAGATTATCTTCCAAGAAGTGCTAGAATGGCACAACGTTATTCAGATACAATTGCTGCACCACCAACCACAACCCAAACTCCTCCTTGTAGTGGTTGCCTTTACGCTGATAAGCTATTGGAACAAGGAACCCAAAAAATTGAGCGGCTACAAAATAAACTTCTTAAGGAAAGGGCTAGGGTGCAGGGTCTTATTGTTATAATCACTATTTCATTTGTTTTATTCATTGTTCATGCAATTCAAAACCATTTGGTCTAATGGTTTGTTTTACCTTTGAGTAATGTTGCGTTTTACTTACAACTGTATGTCACCATTTCATGGCTATAATCATTATTAGTAAAATCACAAAAACTGTTTTCCTAATCTATAATGTGTCATTCTAATGTAAAACTTCTAATCAAATAAAAATCTTCCTCCATTATTATTATGTTGTAATTACCATTATAATGTTTGACTATATGATTAATATAACATCTTAAAGTTGTATAGTATTACAATTATCCATTAAATAATATGTTTTCTTTTACTAACAAAACTAAAAAAAACGAATGCATGACAATGGAACAAACTTGGTTACTTACCAACAAACTTAGTTACGAAATTTAGTTCCATTTCAATCGAACTAATATCACATTGAATCTTTAAATCTATTTGTCCTTTTCTTTCCACACTCATAAGGTCACAAATCAGTTTGACATACTGAACCATACTGTCACCTCGCAGCATGCATGACAACCTAAACTTGACATCATCTGCGAACCTTGCTTTCCCACTTTTTGGCCAACGTTCAACAGTGTTTCCTTCTTAACCAACGTTTATTATCTATTGACCACACCCATTACTTGTATTTGCGATTTAATGACCTTATTTAATCTACTAAGTCACAGACAATTGGGAATGATTTTTTGCTTTGTTGCAAATTATAATCAAATAGTGTAATAAACTAGTAAACAAACAACAATTACATATGTTACGTCAATAATAAGGCTTGTTTTCAATTTGGTTAATAAGCGAAATTCGTTTTTTAAATTTAACATCAAACACTATTTTTTTATTAAAATAAAGTGACACATAAGTCTTAATATTAAATATTCGAAAATGTGTTTACAAAACAAAAAAAACATGGAAATTATTTCAAAATACTTATCTTCAATTGAGTCAACCAAGCGAATTGGCGCCAATGAGAAAAAAATGCACGGTTACATAGGAAAATCGATTTTTTGTCTTATATGTCTGCTCCATTCATGACAATCTTACATTTATTCCTTAAATTAGTGATAAACTCTATTAAAATAATAAAACACATGTAAAGTCAATTGAAAAAAATAACTCCAACCATGCAACTCATGTAGCAGGATGGAAGCATAGGACTGCTGCATCTTACATTTTTTTAGCTTACAAGATTGCTTAACTTCATCTACCAACCTATAGACTTATCCCATTTTGGTGCAACATCAATTCTACACAATGGGATCGATACACAACTTTCGTTTGACCCTATGCTCTTCCTCAAGCTTCTTCTAGTATATAAGGTACAACATAACCGTTCATATCCTCATCGGCGCACCATTACAAACCCTACAAAAATGTCAAATGTTGATGGAAATGATTCTGGAATCAATCAACCATTTCAAGATACAGTGTAAGTTTCTTCTTCCTTCATTTTATTCTTATATGCTACGTTCAAACATCATCTTTATTTGTTCTTAAACGTTTTTATATGTGCATAAGTGACAAAGTTGTTCAACCAACTCAACCTGAACAACCCACACCAACGCAACAAGCACCAATGGACAAGATGGCATTTCAGCAACATGTTCTTCAACACTTGAAGGTAAAAACTATTTTATGTTAAACTTATCAAAAAATGTTTTTGAAGTCCAAATTTTCTTAAATAATAATAACAACTATTTCAGGATGTCAAATCTGCCATATTTGATATACAAATCTCAAATGAAACCATTACACAAAATTTACAAATTATAAAGAAAAATGCTGAACTTAACAAAAAAGACCAACCAAACAATTCAACCCAAAACAACCCATCTGTTGTAGATCAAGGGACAATGAACAACAGTCCCAACAATAACTTAATGGGGGTTTAAGGGTTTGACATAAGTGAGTATCTGGTCAGTGCTGACACAGAAGAAGATAATGGGAATGGAATACGTCATTCTGCTCCTACAACAACATCTTTGAGCCAACCTCCACTCCAAGGTATATGGAGTCAATCCACCTATGCCTCTGCAAATGGTAAGGAGCCAGAAAGGATCAATCATTCCTCGGAGTATAATATGAAGGCACGTGAAAAGGTAGTCCTCCGTTATTTTATTTCATGGTCTTTCTTCTTCATAACCCTAACCCATATCTTCATTTGAGTTGTGAACTTACCAATGTATAGGGAAGTAGTTATGGTGGAGATGTTGCAAAATATCTCTTTTTCACTACTCCATCTCCAGCAAAGAACCGTGTAGTTGGTGACAGAAGTGACGTCAAAGCCGGTTCTAAGAGGAAAGCGTCTAGTTCTTCTGGTAAATCAAAGCGTTCTGTGATACCTAAGGTATGGGAAATCTGTTAGAATACTGTAATAACTTTAACGGACAACTGGTTTTGTTAGTTACTAACTAAACGTGTATACTAGGGTGCGGAGGTAAGGTTTAGAATTAAACCTCAATTCGAGTTTCCTGACATCGAAGTTCATGCTATTGCTTATGCAACAAGGAGGGATATTCTAGTAAAGTAAGTTTTTGTCTACTATAGAACATTAAGGTTGCACTGACTATGTAATTACATTATATTTTTATTCATATGAAACAAATCCTAACATGTTTTAATGTATTTCAAATATTTAAGCCAAAATGAATTGATTGTTAAGACCATACACTATGAAGCTAGAGGGAAGGATCTTGAGTGTATGCTGCCCGGCAAAAAGATAACACCTCTGGTACAAATTGTTAATCCATTACTTGTTATTGTTTATCTTAAATAATATAATCAATATTCATCTAAACTAAGAGACTTGTCATCTTAGGTTATGTCTTTAGCCTGTGAAAAACACCGATGTCTACAAACAGATCTTCCTTTAAACTATGTTTGGTGTCTCCCTCCATCATTTGTGGTAACGCAATCATTTTATAACTTCATAATAAGTTTTTAAAGTGTGGTTTATTTTACAACTTATATTCCTTCAACAAAACCTACTTACAGGACGAAATTTTTGGGGAGAGAGATTGGTTCAAAATTGTTGAATCCTACATAGAAGCTCGGTGGATGGATGCCTTCATGGACCTCAAATACGTAAGCTCAACCCATTAATCAATAACTTAAAATACCATGCTCTTGTTAATAATTTTAAATGAATACGTTCTTATTTTAACTCATTTTTATATGACTCATACGATAGATATATGTTCCCTTGCAAACTGGTGACCACTGGTACCTCATGGTTATTTCATTGTTAGATGGTAAAATTTACCATTTTGACTCCAACCCATGTTTCTCAACCAGATTACATAGGCAACTCAGGATCAAACATGTGGTAAACTAATTTTTGTATTACAATTACGGTACATCATTTTCTGTTAACATATTTACTTCCAACTAAACTTCTTTGTGTTCACATGTGTAGGCTCATGTTATATCCAAAATGCTCCAAGACACATTTTTCTCAAATGTGGTCCTCTACAAAAATTGTGATTTTGATAATTACACTTATGTGGAGTCTAGAGGAGTAGCCAACTGCAACACAAGGTATTATTATAAATTGCATAGATAATGCATTTATGAACCAACAACAAGCTAATGTTAACCTATAAATAGTGAAAATGCTGCTTTGTGGGTCATCAAGTGGATGGCCATGGAAGACAAGTTCACACCAAATCTACAAAGATCGGTTAGTAGACATATAATTTACCAACATTTAAATTTACTTCATCTATATTTGTTGCGAATCACAATATATGCTTTATGTTTTTTTTAAGATTTATGAAGAACAAATTCGTGGAAGGGAGCTGGCAGGATTGCTCCTAGGTTTGCATAACATCATTCGGATGGAACTTGTCCATAAAACTGAGAAGTATATCAAGTCCTTCAATGCATCAAGAATGCTGGAATGATTTTGTAGCATAATGTATGGGGAGGTCATGGTGTAGGATGGTGGCTCAAATTAGTTTGTTTTTCATGTAAGGGGAGTGCCGGATTTATTAAGTTTTTTGCGGGTGAAATAGGCGGGTCAATGCTTGATGTCATTCAGTGTAGTTCTTGTTTCTTTTGTGTACAACGTGTAGAACGTGTACAACTATTTTGTCTTTCTATTTCCTTGTCTTCAATTATCAACTTTGGATCATGTACACATTACATAGGGTTTATCCCTCTAACTACATGTCTTTCCACATTTTGCTTAATTAATTTATAATCATCTTATTAAGTTCTACGTAATTTATACTACCCGTTTCAAAAATATAAGTAGAAACAAAATACTTTGGGTTTCTAAGGGCAACAACTGGTCTTTCTATATGATCAACTACGATGATGGGTTCATAAGTGTATTTGAACAACAAATGTAATCAACCTATTGGGCCAATATAGTAGACCAACGGCCGTTGCATTACTGGTATAAGGCCCATTATGTTAGTGGCCCATATGTTGTTTGGCGAAGCTATAATTGTTGTATACGTTTTTCACGTTCAAACATTCCACAAACATATAATTAAGTCAGCATAACGAAATTAACTTATATTAATGCACTTGTTAGCCAATTTAAATTAAAAAAACATTGTGCGATGGTTGTCATAATGCTTACAAACCATAATGTTCAAAGTACATTAATTAAAATACGACACACATAACATAAAGGTAACTCTAATGGTAAATTTCCATCAACAAACTCCCTTTGAGTACCACTTTCGACAACATACTCCATGCATATGCCTTCCCTTATTCTAGCCCAGTGACTGAAACACATAAAAAATTAACAATTAATACCATTACTCGAACATTTTGAACATAAAATTGAAATGAAATACGTATACGAAATTTTACCATTTCAAGATTCCCACAATACAAATCATCCGCTTGCCTGCCTTCTCCTAGTTCTTCTTCTTCTTCTTCTTCTTCTTCTGTATCTTCTTCTTCTTCTTCAATTTGTTGTTTTTTCCTGAATAGCCTTCTGCGTACATGGCAAGAAGTTCGATAGTGACCAACAGCACCACATTTACCCCAGCGCTTCTTAGTTGTATTTTTGCGACATTTTTTCTGTGATGAGGAGGCACGACCACATCCTACGGTTCTAGCTTGACTAGGATTTTTAAGACTGCCAGCAACGTAAGGATCAACATTATCCCCTACAACTTCCTTACTTCTTCGTAGTGCTTCATACTCTTCTGTTTGTGATGTGATCAAATCTACACACTTAAGTACGTGTTCTTCACTACCACCTTCAAAAAGTGCAGTTGCCATTCTTTTACACCACTCCACCAATCCTACGTATCTGCTAATGATATCAGGATCGCGGGGAACATCTTTCTTGCTGCATGGCAAAACAATCGTGTCTTTTTCACCCTTGGTCCATCTCTTTAACTTTAACACAAGGGTTTCAGGCAACCGTTTAATACCCAATACCAACAAAACGGACACAATATGTTCACAAGAAATGCCCAAAGTTCAAACATTAGACAAGAACATTTGAATTGCAAACTATCTGCACAGAAGGATACACGCCAAGTGGATCCTTCTTTGTCGTGCCTGATAACATTGTAGAAGTATTTGCTTCCAGTCTGACAGCTGCCTACAACGACACAATTGCAACATCGATGAAGGACCGGACAAAATAATCCGTATACCTCCTTTGTGTATATAGTTGCAGCTGACATCACCAAATCACGAAACTAACTTTGCAATTGAGGCTCACCATATGAAGATGAAAAGTCAGCTTCAAGTTCCCTATACCTCATTTGATCAATCCAACGGTAAAATAATTTAAGAAATTCAAGTAAACAATTTCGGACATTGACATATTTTGCGAATTCTGAATTAAAGCCCTCGCAACGGGATGTAGTCCTAAACCCAGCAAAGAAATTACCTCTGAAGTAGCTAGCTGCCCTCATTTTCCTCCTCTGGTACAGATCTAACACCCAAAGGTTTTCTTCCAGACCAAACTCCTCAACCATATCTTTCCATTTACGCTTAAAAACTTGTTTATCAAAACTCCTCAACCATATCTTTCCATTTACGCTTAAAAACATGTTTATCAAAATCACCCAACATACAATGTCTAAACCTAGAGACAAACTATGGATCTTTAACATTTGCCGAGGCATTTCTTATCAAGTGCCAAGCACATAGTCGATGATGAGCATTTGGAAATACTTTAGCAATAGCACTCTTCATAGCAAGGGCCCCATCAGTTATAACAGAAACCGGCATTTTACCATCCATTGCTACCAAAAATTGTTCCAACAACCACTCATATGTTGGTATACTTTCTTACAAAACAATGGCTGCTGCAAAAACAATACTCTGGTTGTGGTGATTTACTCCAGAAAAGACAACGAGAGGACACAAGTATTTAACCTTTCGATATGTAGCATCAAATGCAACAACATCACCAAAAACAAAATAGTCAGGCCGACTAAGACCATCACACCAAAAGAGGTTTTCTAACTGGCCCTCATCATTTACCGTATGCTTCCAATACATCTTACTGTCTTTCAAACATAAGTCTTGGAGATAGTCAATCGCAACCTTAGCATCTGAAAATTGACTTCTCCTTTGGTTCCTCAGTTTGTTATACACGTCTCTTTTGGAGAATCCAAGTTTCTCAAAGCCCCCCGCCTGACTAGCAGCATATCTATATATGTCACAAGTCTTTATTGCATCTCTCATACTTCTCATCTGGTGCTCATCGTACTCGCTCAACTTCCTGTGTGCTGATAGCATGCCTTGAAAGTTGTCGTCTACAACAGCATGGTTATGCTGATCGTAAAACCGTTTTATGTACCACCTACCAGTTTCAACATCTATATGCACCTGGAATAACGCACGACAATTACATCTTATAATCGTCTTTGAACCACCTTTTTTAGTTGCTGTCTTCCCTTCCTTAATTTTAGCATGTTTAACACCCTCACGGTGGTAAACGAATGTCTGCTGAATTTTTACACCAGCGCAATCATAAACAACCCTGCTTTTCCTTGCTGCAAATCCATGGTGGCCAGCATATCTATTATAAAACATGAATGCAGACTCAATATTTGGGAAGTGATACCTCAATAATTCTTCACTAGTGATTGTTTGAAAGTCAATTCTAGCTAAATCCTCTAACTCATTCACAGCAGTTTCCACACCAAACTGACACCCTTGCGGATTACTTTCATTAACCTCTTCTTCAAATTGATTGTCCTGGCCTTGATTGTTTTGTGATTCATTGACCCGCTCATGATTGTTTTGGGATTGATTGTTTTGGGACTTAGAACCTTCCAATTCATTATTTTGTGATGAAACTTGCATTTCAGCTTTAGATTCTTGTGTTGAAGCCATTATGATAACTGCAAAATTCATATCTATAAAAAAACAAGTGCTATACTCATAATTAAAAAAATACACTTTCAAATTATATTACCAGCTGCAATAAAACAATTAAATTTCTAGTTTCAAATATAAAATTAATTATCAACATTAAATAGCCGGAACGACAAGGTTATCGATCACAATCAAATTTTCGTTGTTCAATGTACCCTAAACAACATACATTGTTAAAAACAAAAATTGATTATAAATATGTTAACAATAATGCAAATCAACATAAAACAAGTGTCAAATCTACAAGGGGAAACCGAACACTAATGAAGAAAAAAACAAAAAAAAAGAAACAAAAATTGGGGAATATTCAATAATATCAATAATCTGTATATTACCTAAATAGTTTACTTATCTTGCGTACAACAAAAATGACTTCTTCGTCCTTCTTCCTTCAACTAATATATGTCGTCGTCCTTCCTTTAACTGCTTCTATGGCTAATCGGAATTCAATTCAGGTCCAGTGCTTCGTTTAACTGCTTCTATGTCGTCGTCCTTCATCTGTTGTTTTTCTGGTACTTCGAGGTTCACAAATGGAGGAGAAATAAGGAAGAAGATGACTGAATTGGGGGTTTGAATTGGATGTAATAAGAAATAAAAAATGAATAACAGTTGGGTTTTTTTAATTAAAAAAATTCAACTTAACCTGAGTTAGTAGTGAAATATAATATAAATTTTTTATTTGGCCAAATTTACAATTATTAAATCTTTGGGGGTAACTTATGTAAATATAAGAAAGACCTATAAACCTTTAATAGGCCGTTTGTGCAAAATGCACAAGTTTTATTACTTGTGCATATGATCCGTCACCTTAAATTTAAGGGTGTGCAGGTGTGCTGCACACCCTGACAATATCTAAATCCGCCCCTGCTCGTATGTATTATAATACTAATAAGTAAATTGGGTTGACTGTGAAGGTGAAGTTAGTGTAGGAACGAAAGAAGCATAAGGATTAAGAGTAGAATTAATCTTCGCGAATAAGAGTAAATGGTGAACTAATATTAAGACTAACAAAGAGCTTTGAGGACGTTAACTAGTTAGTTAGTAATTATGTTGTAGGAATAGAAATATGAAGATTGATATTGAGAATGATTATTAGTGATAGGACAACATGTCGAACTAGCCGTAAATCACGAGTGACATAAGACAATAGAAGGTTTTAATAGACTAACAAAGCTAATTAAGTTATGAACGATTGATAATGACCCTTATACATAGGTGAGTAGATATAGCATATATATGGCGTGAGACTTATTCATAATTAACTGTAATAACTTAAGTGAGTAGGAAAAGTTAGTTACAAGAGTTAAAAGAAGAGTTAGTTAAATAGTTAAATGATGAGTTAGTATTGGAAATGCTAATGAATTAGTATGATATGTAAGCCTAAATAATAATAATAACTTAATATTGCTTAAGATCTAGACCAACACCTTAGTACCGAGTAATGTAGCCAAGATTGACTTGAATCATTAAGATTATTAAGTGATTTGACGTTTATGCTTTGTTGTGATTGCTGGTTGGTACTGTTTGTACTGTTATGGGAAACTTGTTGCACAATGAGCAAGTTATCCTTTGTCAATGATTAGTGAGATGGTTCGTGTTGAAAAATCTTGTCCTAGCAAGGGTAGGAACACGTTGTATGGACGAGCTGTATCTTCGTGATTGATTTGAAGGAACCATGTCGCAACATGGGCAAGGACGCGTAGTAGCATGGGCGAGTCATATCTGAAAAGTTGAAAATTCTAAGAGGAACCTTGTCGTAGTATGGACAAGGAGTCGTCGCAGTATGAGCGTGCCATACATCGATTGTTGAGATTTGTAGGAGGAACCTTGTCGTAGTAGGTGCAAGGAATCATTGCAGTATGGGTGAGCCGTACCTCAAGGATGATAGGGATGATGATAGGCTGGGTGTTAAGCAAACGTTTATGGGAGTTCTAATAGAGACGGCCACGACTCGACCTTTCGGGTAGGCCCAATGGGGAGGTCCTAAGTGGGGGAAGTAGAGCTGTTGGGGCGTTCCACAAAACACTGGGTGCCCTGACTAGACTTTATTTATGTTTCGGGATGTGAGGGCACTTGCATCTGCTTACCTAGAGTTAGATGGATCTCTGTTTATCGTTGGAGTAGTGGGTAGGATCGCGTTGATATTTTAGTCATAGGAGCGTACGCTAGACCGAGATGACGATCTTAGTTGATGATTGACTGTGCACGCGCGTTATGTTTGTCTCAACCATATGTCGCAGTATGGACTGGGATTTGGGTTGTATTTTCAATGTTATATCTAAGGTCACTATTGTTATTATATTGAAAGAAAGTTATTGCTGCTTCAGTATTTAATATTATTATAAATTGTGTTTAAATGGTTGAAGGAGTTTGACGACGTATTTTTCTGGCGAAAATATTTAAAAAATGAATTGCAGATTTTAATTTAAAAACAAATTTACTTACCTTTCGTACTTTTCATCCATAATTATTTTCGGGGTAAAAGGTGTCACAACCTTAAAGTTTCATGTAATAGGGGGAAGACTGAAACTCGGTGTTATACTTTGAAACTTCATGTAATAGGGGGAAGATTGAAATAATTAACACCTTTTACCCGTACACCGAGTTTCAGCCTTCCCCCTATTACATGAAACTTCAAGGTTGTGACACCTTTTACCCCGAAAATAATTATGGATGAGGTGTTATACTTTGAAATTATTTTATTTTAATAATTATGTATAAAATAATTTTTTATTATTATTTGATTTGGGATCTAGTCGTGGTGTTTATGGTGAAAACGTGGGGACATGGGTGAGGTTGCGCTAGGATTTGCGTCGTGATGGCCGGGTTTGTCAATTGGGCTCGAGTGCGCGTGTTTTGGGTTTGGTACATGGGGTGTTATGGTTTGGACTGCCGACAGCGTTAAATGGGTCACAAGAGGTGCAACTAGTATATAAAATGAAGTGTGTACGTTTAATATCATAAAAATACATTTAAATGTCATTTCAACTAATTTTAATAATTTACATTCACCATGAATTAAAATCATTTAAATTATCAACAAAAGTAATAAACGCTACTAAAGTATATTTATTTTTATGCAGGAGGACACATGATGGATCACAACATCACTATGATATTAAGATGTCCATATATGTAATGATACAAAAATTGGGGTTTTTCAATGAGCCTAACTCTTCTCAAAAGGAGTAATACTTACTTGAGAAGCTTCACGGTTTTGTACACAAATCAATAGCTCATTTATTAATCCACTAACTCTTTCTTTTAGAACCTTGTTTCCCTTTTCAAGTTCTGAGTTAGGAAAACTTGGCTTTTCTATCATTTTTGAGTTGAGAAACTTGAATCGTTCTGAGAGTTCGAAATTTAACTTTTCTCTTTGTCGAGGTGTCAGATTCCTTTTTTTTGGAAAGTTCAGCTATGTTGCTATCAAGGGAAAGTTGAAGTCTTTGGAAACAAGCATGCCACCATGCTTGAAAACTTCTGAACTTGAGAAAAAGATGGTTTGAAAGGAACCAGTTGAAGGTCAAAAAGTTTACCTCCGATCATCGAGAAAACATTCTCAAAAGCCTTAGCATAGTATGGCTTCAATACAATAATATAGCCATTGGTAGTGGCCAAAGGTTTATCGAGAAACATTGGCTTATTCCCTATTGCCGAGAGAAGAATTGGGGGGAGAAAAATATACTTTAATATCTTGACTGTGTAGATAGTTAACAAACCAGTAAGCGCTAAGAAGTTTCTGCCATACGTCAAGAGAAGAAAGTTCAAGTAGAGAAGAATGAAAGTTGAAACCAGTCGGGCCCAACTTGCGTAGAAGCATATGAGACAAGAGAAGGTTCAAATTTTGTCATAGAAGAAAATAAAAAATAATATTCGAGGGAAGCTTGTTTTGAAATATCTCCTCTAGTGCAAGTAGTGAGGCCATAACAGGCTATATGGTTTGGAAAAGTAGTGGAGATAGCAGAGAGCATATGGATTCGAACCATGGAATTCAACCATAGCTGAATAAACCAAAAAGAACCTTTAAAAATCCCGATCTCTCCTTCGCCCCTCAAAATTTGAACGACCCCAGTGAGAACTTTGTTCTGGACTGGGCCAGTCGTCAGGCCCAGTCCAGTAGCGACGATCCGATCCAGCAAGGGAAGGATCAGTTTTACTGGGCCTGATCCAACAGTTAATCAACCAGCCCAATAACGAAGTGGTCAGTTTCACTGATACTTGGGCTCCCATCGCAAATGGGCTATCCGACCCAGCGATCCAGACTATTCACTATAAATACCTCCAGTCACCAGATGTCAGGTACGCAATTCATTCACTAGATATTACTGTAGCTCGATATAGCTGACTTGGGCGTCGGAGTGTTCTTGCAGGTACACCCCCCCCCCCGCGCGTTCAGGTCCTCCTCAGCCTACAGTATCAGACGATCCGTCCCTTGACCGTCTCCGCAGATCAACTCAAGGTACGGTTCATTGGCGACCACAGTGGGAGGCAGCTACTATCCCACCAACATTTCAAATGCCTCCAAAAGCAAATGCAACTCGCGGTAGACCAAAGTCGACTGTGGCCGCGACCCCAGTCGATCTACCCCTAGCGCTGGAAGGAACAAGGGCCAACGCTGAGGTCGTCGCCCCTGGCTCCCAACCACGCACGACACAGCAGGTCAATGTTACCCTCCCAGCCGACTTGGTCCAGGAGCTCAGGGATCAGCTTCTGAATCAAAACAGGCAAATCGCCCGGCAGAACGACCTCCTCACCCAGATGGAGGATCAAGCAACATCCAAACGGGTGAATACCGCTCCTGAACTTCATCGTCGAGGCAGCCAGTATAGGAGACATCGCTCACCCCCTAGAAGACGCCTGGTCCACAGGTCTCCACCCCCCAGGAGGGGACGAGGAGGAGGACTAACCCCGCCGATCATCACACCCTCCGCTTCAGATTACACTTACTGGCCGGAGGAATCTTCGCAACAGGAGTCCTCGTATGATTCATCCGGATCACGCGGCTCACCCACTCGATCACACAACCAGTCCTATGAAACGCCTCCACGCCGCCATCGATCGCGTAGTCGCTCTTACGAAACACGCCCGCGTCACCGACCAAGAAACGAGCCAGAAGGAGGAAGACCCCGTAGGGGCACAATGCGCATGGGAATGGGTCCCTTCACCAGACGGATAGACGAGTACCCTATCCAACGCTCTTTACGAAAACCCCCTTCCGGGCTCAAAATGTATAGCGGCGTGCAAGATCCTGACGCCCATCTGAAACATTTCGACGTCATGATGCAATATAGGGGGGCATCAGGGCCTGTCAAATGCAAGATCTTCCCTTTAACATTGGAAAGATCAGCCTTGGAGTGGTTCACCGAGCTACGCCCAAACACTATCTCTTCCTGGGATCAAATGGCCAGAGTGTTTCTTGCGCGTTTCACAACATCAAGAATAAAGCCTAAATCTCAGGATGTCTTGATCGCAATCCGGCAAGGGCCCCATGAGTCTCTTCGGAGTTATGTGGAGCGGTTCAATCGGGAGGCAGACCAGGTGAGGAACCTGGACGATAACCAAAGGTTGTATTTCCTAAGAACAGGTCTACTTCGAGGGAGTAGATTTGAGGTCGAGGTTGGCCTACACATACCAAGGGACTTAGAAACCTTCCTCCGAAGGTCTCAGAGGTTTATGAACTACGAAGAGAAAACAATGGCCATAGAAGCTGCCGAAGCAGGGATGAATAAACAACCTCGCGGAGAGCGCGACCAAAGACAGCAGAGAGACCAGACCGTACAGCAGAGAGATCCCAAGATCAGGAAGTTCGCTGACCGCACGAAACTTAACACCTCGTACGCGAAGATCCTG
The DNA here is from genome assembly GCA_963573325.1 of Astragalus glycyphyllos. Lineage (NCBI taxonomy): Eukaryota > Viridiplantae > Streptophyta > Magnoliopsida > Fabales > Fabaceae > Astragalus > Astragalus glycyphyllos. The sequence goes on along the minus strand of OY754312.1, from coordinate 59,176,606 downwards.
ACAGAATGCGCAAACGCGGAACTCAGGGAGGTGAGGAGACCAGAACCTCTCGTCTTAAAGGAAGGGCAACGCCCATCTAAAAAATACTGTCGCTACCACAAGAGCAACGGGCATGATACCAACGATTGCATGGCCCTCAAGGATGACATAGAGGAGTTGATTAGAAAAGGCAAGCTGTCCCAATACGTGAAGAAAGACCAGTCTAACGGACGGGACGACACGAAGCTCGTCTGGTCACCTAGAAAGGGAAAAGCACCAGCTAATGAGGTAGCTAAGATAAGAGAAGAGGATGAGGATGGGTTTGATGAAGCCTTAGATACGAGAAAGTCTAAGGGAAGACCCGTGGCGATGGTGATCATGGGAGGTCTTCCCACTGATAGGAGGGAGACGAATAAGAGTATGAAGAGAAGATGGGATCAGATCCTGAGCGTCGCCTCAACGTCCACCCCAAGGATCCTCACTAAGAGACCACCTATCTCATTTGGGGACGAGGACCTCCTGGATGGGACGCCCAATCACGAAGTACCACTGGTCGTGTCTGCAGTCATGGCCAACATGGAAGTCAAGAGAATCCTGGTCGATCAGGGAAGTTCTGCAGATATTATTTTTGAAGATCTCCTGGAGGTTCTGAAAATACCGAGAGAAGACTTGAGACCTTACAGGGGAACAGTCCTAACCGGGTTCAATGGGACGACCTCCACCCTGATCGGACGTATTGAGTTAATGGTCACTTTCGGGGATGACACCGTGGAGAGACCCCTGTGCAGGACGGTAAGGACGGACTTCATAGTGCTGCCATGTAAGTCGGTCTACCAATGCCTCATCGGCCGTCCAACACTAGCACGACTGGAGGCAGTCCCATCTACTGTCCACCTGAAGATGAAATTTTACACTAGGTAAGGGGAGATAGCAACAGTTCACGCTGATCTACTTGCAGCAAAACGAGCATTCTTCCTGAGTCTCAAGGAGCAAGGTGAACAGGTAAGAAAGGAAATAGAAGAAACAATGAAAGGAGGAGAACAAGTTAATATGGCCGACCTGATAGTGAAGTAGAGGAGGGGGACGACCTCCTAACCAGGGAACTCAAGAAGAGGATAAAAAGGCCAGAACCGGATGGAGAATTTATGCATGTACAGTTGGGGGACGACCCGGGTAAGACGATCAGGATAGGGAGCGATCTCCCCACTAGCGTGAAAGATCAGCTGATACTATGCTTGAAAGAACACGCCGACTTATTTGCGTGGAGTGCAGCAGATATGCCGGGAATTCCCCCAGAGGTCGCTTGCCACCACTTGGCCGTCGATCCTGAGGCAAGATGGGTTGTTCAGCGACGACGGGTGCAGAAAGAAGAGAAGTCGCAGGCCGCAGCCAAGGCAGTGGACGACCTCATCGAAGCAGGATTCATCAAAGAGATCAAGTATACGACCTGGCTGTCCAACGTAGTTCTAGTAAAGAAAGCAAACGGTAAATGGCGGATGTGCGTGGATTACACGGACCTCAACAAAGCATGCCCAAAAGATGCATTCCCAGTGCCCAGCGTGGATAGACTAGTCGACAATGCGAGTGGGTTCCGATTGTTGTCGTTTCTGGATGCATACTCGGGCTACAACCAAATCGCCATGCACCCACCTGACCAAGAAAAAACAGCTTTTATGACAGATAAGGGCAATTACTGTTACCGGGTCATGCCCTTTGGATTGAAAAATGCTGGTGCGACTTACCAGCGAATGATGAACAAAGTTTTCCGGGAGCAGATAGGCAAGGGGGTGGAAGTATACTTAGACGACATGATAGTTAAGAGCAGGGAGGATCCAAGACATGTGGAAGACCTGAGAGAAGTGTTTGCAGAAGCTCGAAAAAACTCCCTCAGGTTCAACCCTGAGAAATGCACTTTCGGAGTCAGAGCTGGCAAGTTTTTAGGCTTCTACCTCACAGAGAGGGGAATCGAGGCCAATCCGGACAAATGTAGGGCGGTAACGGAGATGAAGTCGCCCACCACTAAAAAAGAAATACAAAAGCTAAATGGGATGGTGGCCGCTCTCTCGCGTTTCATAGCCAAAGCTGCGAACAAGTCACTTCCCCTATTCAAATTGTTGAAGAAAGAAGTTCGGTTTCAGTGGACGCCTGAGTGTGAACAGGCTCTCGATCAGTTGAAGACAGCTCTATTGCAACCTCCAATACTAACCACACCAGAGCAAGGGGAAACACTTTACTTATATCTCTCCATCACTGACGAGGCATTGGCGGCAGTATTGGTACGAGAGGCAGGATCCAACCAAAATCCTGTATACTTTGTCAGCAAAGCGTTCCAGGGGGCAGAGTTAAGATATCAAAAGATTGAGAAGCTGGCATTGGCGCTTATTGTAGCTGCTCGAAGACTAAGGCCTTATTTTGTGGCTCATCAGGTCGTCCTACGGACTGACCAGCCCATCAGATAAATCTTACACCGACCTGACTTGGCTGGCAGGATGATCAGCCATCAAGGCTCAAGTGTTGGCCGACTTTGTAGCTGAGATGACCCCCATCCCTGAAAACCCGATGCATCCTCTTTGGATATTGCACGTGGATGGCTCGTCTAACAGCAAGGGTAGTGGGGTGGGTCTAATCTTAGAAAGAGAAAAGGGGACGACGATCGAGGTCTCCTTAACATTCTCGTTCTCTACCTCCAACAACCAAGCAGAGTACGAGGCTTGCATTGCCGGAATACTGCTTGCGATCGAGTTTAACGTCAAACGAGTGGAGTTGTACTCAGATTCTTTGCTGGTGGTATCTCATTTCAAAGAGACCTTCACAGCAAAGGATGAGGTCTTGCAAAGGTACTTAACTAAAGTAAGAGGGTTATTGGAGCACTTTGATCACGCAAAAGTCAAGCATGTCCCTAGGACGGAGAACGTAAGAGCAGACGTACTGGCAAAGCTTGCGAGCACAAAGAGTCCAGGGAACCACAGGAGCGTAATTCAGAAGGTACTCACACAGCCTAGCGTGCAGCTTGAACAGATAGTTATGGATCCTGATATATGCATGATCGACCTAAACGGGAGTTGGATTGATCCCATCGTTAAATATATCAGGGATGGGGAGGAGCCAGAGGATCCCAAAAAGGCTGCTCTTGTACGCAGGCGAGCCTCCTCCTATTCAATTATCAACGGACAGCTCTATCGAAGGGGATTTTCCATGCCACTTCTGAAGTGTCTTCCCCCCGAGGAAGCCAACTATGTACTTAGAGAAAATCATGAAGGGATCTGCGGAAATCACTTAGGGGGAAGAGCATTGGCGAAGAAGGCGCTCAGGGTAGGATACTATTGGCCTACTATGGATGAGGATACGAATCTCTTAGTTAAAAAATGTGATAAGTGCCAAAGATACGCAGATGTCCACCTCGCTCCCCCAGTCGAACTGAACAGCATGACTGCGCCATGGCCGTTTGCCTGGTGGGGAATCGACCTCTTGGGTCCCTTCACAGTTGCTGCTGGGCAGCTCAAATATCTTGTGGTAGCAGTGGATTATTTTTCGAAATGGATCGAGGCGGAACCTTTAGCTACGATAACATCCAAGAACTGCCTTCGATTTTTCAAGAAGAATATCCTGGTCCGTTTCGGAATTCCAGAAGTGGTCGTGTCCGACAATGGCACGCAATTCACAGACAAAAAGTTTCAGGAAGCTTTGATCGAGTTTGGGGTGAAGCAGTGTAACACCCCGCTTTTACTATTACAACTAAATAGACAATTATCAGAGTCACCTCGAAGGGCGCTACATTTTTCACCATTTTAAAAAAAAAAAAAACACCATTTATTCCAAAAAAAATCTCCAAAATAATTTATATAAAAGAAATCACCAAGCAGCGGAAATATTAACCAGTTTAAACATCTCCAGAATTAACAATTAGAGACATCTCCAAAATTAATTAAAACAATTTCCAATAACTAAAATAATAGTTCAAAACGATAACTAACGACTCCCCGGTGCTACATATCAGAGCTGACACAGACCCAAACGAGAGAGGAAGCAAAACCTAGCAATTCCTCCACGAGCACTAGCGATCACCTGCAGCGTTGCCGCATGAGAGCAACATTCCAAGCAGAAGGGGTGAGTCTAACAGAGGTAATAAGCAGATGATAAAAATATGCTAGCATCAGGTAACTACAGCAACACAATACAATTACACCATATCACAGCACCAGATACCAAAGGAAAAGTCCATTTGACAGTGAACCACCAAAGTTATAACATTCATAGACAATGGGATGATATGCAACCCCTCCAGTGGGCATATGCATGCGGTACCGATCACCAAAATGAGCCACGACGGGCATATCACCAATAAACACCAGAGGCAGAGCCTATATCACCAAAACATGCATATGACAATGCGACACCATGATTATGCACCAACTCACCATAACAAGTATTTAAAATAAATACTATATCACCAGAATCAAAACAAATGATTTCACCAAAAATAGCACCAAGTTGTAGCATCACAGCTACCACTAAACTCTCCTGAGCATACCAGCACCGCACCTGAAATATTAACACCAGACGGCTCCACAACGCGGACATAACGCACGCCCACCACGCACAAGACTGGCGCACAGCGCCTAGGCACATCGCACCTACTTCAGCGAATTAATTAAAATAGCAAACGACATCGGATTTCAACAAATAAATACTTAACGACATCGGATTTCAACAAATAAATCCCTAAGTTCAGTTTTTGAAGGAGAGTGTCCAATAGGTACAGTTTTCGAAAAGCACACAGGCTAGTTGCAAAAGAGGACAGTTTCTGTCCTTCAAATTCAAGCAATTCCAAAGTGACCAAAACTCAATCAAATTGCATGAAACTTGTGCATAAACTGGGGAAAATTTTGTCTAGTTTTCAAAGGAATTGGATTCGTTCGAAAAGGAGTTCTTTTGAAAACGTGGTAACAAAAACACTGACCCTGTGTCCAGATTGTTTCCAGAATCTTACTCTAACTTGTGGAATTCATATCTCGAGCTACACAACTCTAAACGCAACCAAACCAGTGCCAAATTAACAAGCATTAAGTCTATTTTCCAGAAAAATAAACCACATAATTTTTCGGTCAATACAACGTTCCCAGTCACCGAAATACCGAATCTATACCCAAATCGTTTCCAGAATTTTAACCTAACTTGTATCGCCTATAACTCGAGCTATACAACTCCGAATTTGACGAAACCAGTGCCAAAACGACCGGCGTTAAGTCTATTTTCAAAAACAATCAACCTCATAATTTTTGGATCAACCAAACAGCGCCAGTTTTAGAAAAACCGAACCTGTGTCCAGAATCGCTAAATTGCCAAACACCAAACCCTAACGGCAACGACACCGCAACCACCACAACAAAAACGACAATTCGACAACGCGACAACAACAATCAACCACGCACAGCAACAACAAAAACACGAACAATAACAATAACAACACCATCATCGTGATACAACAATCACGCAACAACAAATAACGAAACAAATCACAATAACGTGCAATAATCATCAAAGCACCAATCTCGACGAAAACACGATATGCAACAACACGAACAATTCAACAAAACCCTAGACTACCCACACATAATTATCATCAACCCATTATCAAGGTTAAGCCCACCCTTACCTCGAATAACGTAAGCTCCGGAACACGACGAACGAGACACGAACAAAACCACAGCAACACGAACGATCTCCTTTTGAAATTCTTCGCGAAACCCTCCTCTTCTCTCCCTCTTTGCGCCGCGTGCTCTCTCTCTCACTCTCACTTTCGTTTTTCTTTTGCTTGCTGCGAATGAGGGTTTGGCTTAAACCCCCAGGGTTTAAGTTGAGGGCTCAGTAAACACTGGGCTCTCTACGTCACCACCTCCTTTACTCGTTTCACCTCCTACGCATATAAAATATTAGCCTTTTAATTTATCTATATCCCGCCTCCAAATTATTTTAATAATTCAATCAACTATTTTAATTAAATTATTTCCGGGGTGTTACAAGCAGCGCTTCTCTTCAGTTGAACACCCGTAGACGAATGGACAAGCAGAGGTTGCAAACCGAGTGATCTTGCGCGGCCTCAAAAGGCGATTGGATGAAGCAAAGGGAAGATGGACGGAAGAACTCCCGTATGTGCTATGGGCGTATCGAACAACCCCACATTCCACCACTGGGGAGTCGCCTTTTAAGATGGTCTACGGGACCGATGCACTTATCCCGGTCGAGATCGGAGAATTAAGCTGGAGGACAACCAACCCCAAGCCGCCTAGTGAGAACGACCAGGCCATCCGGGAGGAGTTGGACTTAGTAGAAGAGCTCCGCAGCAAGGCAGCACTTAGAGAAACTTTGATCAAGCAAGGGATGACCACGAGGCATAATGCCAAGGTCGTTCCCAGGGATTTCAGTGTCGGACAGCTGGTGTTGAGGAGAGCAGATATTGGACAGAGGAACGCAGCCATGGGCAAGCTCGCCCCCAACTGGGAAGGCCCCTACCGTGTCATATCCAAAACAGGCAAAGGTGCTTACATGCTGCAGACTATGAATGGTGGACTAATTCCCAAGACGTGGAACGCCATCAACCTTAGGAGATATTACGTTTGATTACTCTTTTTGTATTTCTATCAAAGAATTTTGTGTGAACAAATAAACGGGAGGGACGCTCTTTTTCCCACAGGGTTTTTTATCGAGGCCCGCCCGTCCGTCAATAAAGACGAGGCATTTTTTTTATTGATGTGTGCATTGATCTCTTATTCACGAATGATCTATCACGAGTGAACCAACGATGGTTCACCCCACTACGCGAGTTAGAATTAAACCGAGTTTGATAAACTGCAAAGTGGGGAAAAACACTTAAACGAATTTAAGTAAAACGAAGCGACCGAACGAACAGGCGCGTTCCCAAGGGCAAGTTAAATCTGGGTAGGAGCCCGGTAAACTGTCCGCGGGCTAAAATCGATCCCACTCGAACGAAACAGGTGGAAAATACAGATAACGCGAGATCAACAAGTCTAACACGTAAGGCTATCAAATAACTAGGTAAACCAAACGAACTTAGCGGTTTACACGATAATATAAACCAGATAAACGAATCATTTAGCGGGCGTGGCCGCTCCTCCCTTGGGCGATCTGGCCAGGTATGACCTGGCAATACAAAAGGCGATAATGCCTGCCAGGGACGATCATGCCTGCCTAAGGCGATCATGCCTGCCAAGGGACGATCATGCCTGCCTAAGGCGATCATGCCTGCCAGGGACGATAATGCCTGGCCAAGCACGACCTGACCAGGGGCGACCAAGTATGGCCAAGGATAAATTGCCATGACGTTGCCCATGTAACAAACGTTTCGGAAAACGAGAACGCATATCGAGCATATCAGATATATCGTCAAAGAGTTTGAGTATCATATATGCGCAAAGAGTTTAGGCAAAATAAACCATGCAACAAAATGTCGATGTATGAACATATCAAGTATGGGTTACAACGAAATCAGATAAACTCCAAAGCTAGAAAGTTAAAACGTAAGTCAGGGTAAAGTAATATCGGAACTCAAAAGGATGTGTAAGAAAGACCCAATCACCCTCATGGCCGCTGATAGATGACCTGGTTGGTCCCATCAGGCCTGCCGGTAGGCTTCACAATCTGGTCACCTAAGACGACATGATTGGGATCAAAAACAGTCGTGTCAACCACCACCTCGGTATAACGAAGCTGAACTTGCTTCAGAGCATTAGCAAACTGCTCCTTTACGATCTCAACGGCATCACGGGTAACCCTGTCACCCCAATCTTTAGCCTCCTCTAGTGCCTTCTCATTCTCATCTCTCTCTTTCTTCAATGCTTTGACCTCATCCTTGAGCACGGAAACCGATTTCTCAAACTCTTCCCTCATCATAACCTCAGAAGCCTCCTTGGCCAACTTCAGCTCTTGCAGCTCTTCCTTCATCTTAGCTTCAGAAACTTCTTTGGCAGACTTCAACTTTTGCAGCTCTTCCTTCAACATGCTAACCTTCCTCTCAGATCCCTCCAGGGCATCTTTGGCTTTCTTTGCTTGATCTAAAGCCTTGTCCCTCTTCGCAGTCAACTCTACAAAAAGAAAGAAGTAATGTAAGGAAATCCAAAAGCAAGATATGTCGACCGGTCAAAGCTAAGCCAAAAGAATTTACCTGCAAACCGCTCATCCTCCTCATTCTGAGTCCTCTTCAGCTGCTTGGAAGCAGCCTTCAAAACGTCAATAGCGGTGTCGATAGGGTCTTCCACGAAGCGGTCCCGGTAAGCAGCACCCAGCTGGTCCAACATCACCCTAGGAGACTTGCCACGACCATGCTTCTTCTTCCCAGGTTGATCAGGTACGCCCGCGAAATGATGGACCGCTCCATCAGACACAACATCATCAGCCCGCCTCCTCTTTGTTTTCTGAGGACCTTCAGGGTCACCCCCAGGATGTGGATGAATCGGAGGAGTTTGTGGATGCGCCTCGGGAGGTGGTAGGGAAGGATTAGGGGTAGAACCCTCAGCACGAACCGATGTTCTACGCTTTGGAGGCCCCTGTCTGGCACCAGCAACTAGCTCAGCAAAAGTCAACTGTCCGCCTGCCATCTCGTCTGCAAGAAAACAAACATAGGCATTAGAAAACAAGCAAGGCGACAAGTAAGTGATAAGGTAGTCAAAAGAAAACAAACGAGACCATTACACATGGATAAAAACTAATACACGAATAAGAAAGCCAGCCGACCTAAGGCTACAGCCAACTTGCCAGGGGAGTCGGACAGAACAAGTGGCTTGTAGGGAATCAGCTTCTCTTCAGAGGGTAAATGGGAGGCCAAATTCCTGAGCAATCTCAAGGTCTCTCTATCAGTGGCACCCAGCTTCTTTAAAGTGAACCGGTAAGTATGTGGCTCCCGAAGGTAGTGTCGCTGTGACCAAGAAATAGGAAACACGAAATCGATGGCCTCCCCGTAGTCGTTTAGACATCCCACCAAGTCTTGATCACCACGGGTGGTCGGGGCAACCCAAAGAAACTTGCTCTTCCACTTCTTCACAGAATCCATATAAGGTACAAAAAGTTTGAAACCAGTAACAGCCTTCAAACTGAGAAACTCCCACCTAGTTTTGTGACTATGCTTCTCTCCACGTCGGTTAGTATCAAAGATAGTGAAGAAGAGCTTCTGAGAAACCGGCCTATTCAGCGTGCATAACAGAACCTCAAATGCCTTCACAAAGCCCCAGGAGTTGGGATGAAGTTGTGATGGGGCGACATCCAAGAAACGAAGGACCCCACGCTCAAAGGGAGTAAAGGGTGGTCCTATCTTCATGATGTTGAGAACCCTCATGTACATAGTGAATTTCAGCTCCGTTGGGAAGGTAGCAATGTGCTCACCAATTCCCATGCTCTCGACCTGCCATTCCTGGTCGCCATTGCCCACGCACTCGGCCGCCAAACCCAACTCCCTTTTTGTCACTTTCGATGCTTCATTCAGAATGGTGGAAGAAACCCAGGAATAATCAATGTCCGTTTGATCCCCGAAAGATGACCTGAGCCTGGCGGGTCTAGACGACTCGGCACTCTGGGAAGAAGAGCCGGACGACCTATCCCCTATAGAACGGGCATGAGACTCGGAAGAACGGCTAAACTCAGAATAAGGCCTTAGTCTTCGAGCAGCCACAATAAGCGCCAACGCCAGCTTCTCAATCTCTTGATATCTTAACTCTGCCCCCTGGAACGCTTTACTGACAAAGTATACAGGATTAGGCTTGCGGATGAGGGGCGATTGTCTCACCCCAAGCCTGATCGCCCCTCCCCACCAAACCAAAAACAAACAAGACAAACAAGAATAATAGATACAAAAGAAAGGGAGAATACCTTTGGATCAAGATCTGCCGATAAGGAAGACCAAGTCGCCTCCTAGGATGGTCAAAACAACTCACTAGAAATACAGAAGTTCTCAACTTGTAATTAAGGCCACACAAACGACTATATTCATCAATTTGTAGCAATAAAGTTTAAGACATCATACCTCGAAACGAAAGTCAAAGAATCCGAAGGAAAATCACAGAGGCAAAATCTTGATCAAACCTTGAAGATCAAAGGATTGAAGGGTCAAGCCACCACTACCTTAAACAAATTCACACCAATACTTGAAAAGGGAAGAGGTAAATTTCAAAGGAGGATATATCGTCATTTAGAGCATATATAAAGTGATCATCTCACCAAATCTCCAAATCAAAATAAGTTTCAAGAGGAACATCAAACCAACCTTTGAAATTACCTTGGTCAAAGAAATTACAAATGTAACGAGTTACTAAGGGTCAGAGAAATTACCGTGGTGGCGGCGTGCTCGATCAAACCGAAAAATGAGGGAAACAGTCAAAATCACAACCTGATGCATCAACACAAAAAATTAAAATCAAATTGGAGCGTTAAGAAAAGGATATAACACAATCAAGTAGGAAAAGCGTCGGGACGCCCCCTGTTTTTTTGTTAGGTCGCCCCTTTTTTGCTATCGGGTCGCCCCTTTTTAACGAGCATGCCACTTCTTGGTGAATGGGTCGCCCCTTTTTTGAGTGGTTCTCGTTCGTATCTCCATAAGTGGGTCACCCCTTCGTGCGTGGGTTGCCACTTTTTGTGAGTGGGTCGCCCCTTTCTAGTAAGTGCTTCCTCAAATCAAAGTGATACCAACAAGATGCAAACAACTCGAGCACTAACCACATACCGGAGATGGGGTCGCCCCTTTTCGTGGATGAGGGCGCCTCTTGTGCGTAAGGTGGAGATGGATCGCCCCTTTTGATGCTGCGCCTAGGGTAGAGATGGATCGCCCCTTTTTAGTGGAAGAGGAAATCGAATTTGAGCTTGGCTTATGCGAGTCGCCCCTTTCTTGTGGAAGAGGAAATCGAATTTGAGCTTGGCTTATGCAAGTCGCCCCTATTTAGTGGAAGAGGAAATTGAATTTGTCCCCCTTATGCGGGTCGCCCCTTTTTTGTAGAAGAGGAAATGGAATTTCTGGAAAATGAGTGTTTGGAATGAGAGAGAGAAAAGACCCCTACACTCTCATATATATAGGCCCACGAAAATAGGCCCAACAAAAATAAATCTTTCGAAATATTCACCAAAATTGGGCAATCAATAGAGTTTCTATCAATTTTCGACCGATCCGATACGATATCAACCGCTGGAAATTCACATGTCGTGAACCGGGGGTAAGACCTATCGAACTACTGATCGAGCACGACCAGCAGGACTGTGCATCAAGCCTACGCCCGCTCAGTGATCGACCTTGGCTTGGGGGGCAACTGTTCTGGACTGGGTCAGTCGTCAGGCCCAGTCCAGTAGCGACGATCCGATCCAGCAAGGGAAGGATCAGCTTTACTGGGCCTGATCCAACAGCTAATCAACCAGCCCAATAACGAAGTGGTCAGTTCCACTGATACTTGGGCCCCCATCGCAAATGGGCTATCCGACGCCAGCGATCCAGACTATTCACTATAAATACCTCCAGTCACCAGATGTCAGGTACGCAATTCATTCACTAGATATTACTATAGCTCGATATAGCTGACTTGGGTGTCGGAGTGTTCTTGCAGGTACACCCGCCCCCCCCCCCCCCTGCGCGTTCAGGTCCTCCTCAGCCTACAGTATCAGACGATCCGTCCCTTGACCGTCTCCGCCGATCATCCATCTTCGCAGATCAACTCAAGGTACGGTTCAAACTTCATACAAAATAACCTTACCTTAATGGAGACACTGAGCAATAGGAAGTAGATACTTGGGAATTTGCAACAACAAATGACAAAATAAGTCAACCAACACCATAAGAAGACTACATTCTCAGAATTAGTTACAACACTAGTCTATTGGTTCAAGACGGTGAATTCATCGACAGTCATCTTTCAAAGATTTGGAAGAACTGTATCGTTATCAGGGCCATAAAAGGGGTATGCTAGAGGTTTGTTGGTGTGAGGCCAAGAATGGCCACAACTCAGAAGAGAGTGGAGTTAAACATGCCACATGGTAAATGGAAACTATTGGTTTCTGGATGCCACAAGTCAAGAACCACAAATATCTTTACTTCGTTGAAATGGACGTAATAAGAACAAAGTTGAATGAGATCGTTGATCTGTACCTCAGGTCGTACTGTAGGACGGTTTGCATATCAGGTCGTTCTGCTTGCTCTACTGGTCACGTCTAGGGACCCAAAGAGGGGGTGGTACCTGCAATGGCACTCCAACGCCCAAGTCAGGGTAGAACGAGCAAAGTAACGATACTAGTGAATAGTGTGTACCTGACAACTGACGCAATAACTCCTTATATAGTGTCAGCGAATCCCGGGTGACCGTAAGATCACTGTACGGACCGATCAGGGCCGTTGATCCTGGTCTCTGTCTCCTTATCATAGCATGTTCATTTTGATCCGAGGATGCATGTTTGTTTTGCCCCCTCTTCTTCCAACACCACCATGTTGCGTCAAAAAGACACTTGAGAGCAAGTGTACTCTATCGCAATTGTAGTATAAAAAATATCGTCTCCACAGGGATTAATTAATAAATACCAAAGTACTTAAGATTAATTATTATTTAGACTAACTAATGTTGGTGATTGTAGAAATTAAATCAAGAAGAAATAAATAGCAATAATTTAAATAGTGAAGTTTGATGAATGGAGAGAAGCCTAGGGCCTCGGTTTCACTTGCTAGCTTCGATTCCCCTATGTCTAATTCTACCTGAATTCCCTTATTTTATTCAATTACTAATCCCTTTACTAAAACTATTAACCCGTTTGGTCATTCGTGATTAATATTCTTTTTCCTAAATTAGCCATAGTTTGGTCATGCTAGAATTTAAATTTAAGAAAAGCATGAAGTACAAAAAGGTTGAATGATTGGAAGACTAAATTAAAGTTTGGTCATTCGTTAATTATAGTCTCAATTATCCTATAGGTCCACCAACTAGTTGTAGTACGGTCGCTAATCAACTAATTGATTATAAACATGCAAAGGGTTGTCAATCCTAATTATGTAATAAAGCAATAGGATAATATTAATTGAAATAAAAGCTAGGAATTCAAAGTATAAATTAAATCATAAAAAGGTCTCTAGTCAAACAAGATCCACCTAAGACCCTAGAAGAGGATTTTAGCTATTCATAGTGTTCAAGAACATTGGATTAAAATAAAAAGTCATGAATTACAGAATATAAAAATAACCCGGAGATTGAGTAAATTCTGCTCCTGTATTCAGTCTCTGTATTCTGCTCCAAAGCTCTCTCACGGTGTCAAGAACGGATCCAAAACTCTCTCCTTTGTGCTGCCGTGCGTACTGTTGTACGTCTTCCTTTCTTTCCTCAATTCTCCGCCGTCAGCTTTTCTTCTCCTTAATTCAATTGTTTCTCACTTTTTATGCCTGTGTTGGTCCTCCTCCTGTGCAGCTTTCCAATCTCTTTTATATTGATTTTCTAGGGTTGTGTGGTCCCCAATCCAAGCAAGCATGCGCTGATTCTTTCTTTCTCCTCACGTTACTCTTTCTTTTCTTTCAATTGTCAAGCCTTGCTACTTCCATTTGGCCATATGGGCCACTTCTTGTTTTCATGGGCTTTAAGCCCCTTTTCTTCTTTTCTCATATATATATATATATATATATATATATATATATTCTTTCTTCCTACAAAATAAAGAGTAAATTAAGTTAATGATTTATATAATTAGTATATAATTCCTCTAAAAGTGACCCAAAAATATCTCTAAAAATACAGTAAATTGGAGTTTATCAGCTCCCCCACACTTAACTTTTGCTTGTTCTCAAGCAAATTTTCTGGCTCAATAAAATTTTCAAATAAGTAATAGAGACAGCCAAATAAGAGACCCAAAATCAGAAGCACAATAAGAGACAATAGAAAATATAGCACATATGAGGTGTCAAGAGGTTGCCCAATTAGAGGCTCATGTCCCTGAAGAATACATTTTTGCGAACAAGGGCACTCGCTCACAATCTCTCTAAGTGTTTAGGGACTAGGGAAAATACACTCAAGTTTCAACAAAATGTACATTACCATAAGCTTGTAATTTGACCAAATCTCCACTAAATAGTTCACATGCATGCAAAAAAGATGGGGTTTCGTGGGTTGTAATGGGGCCAGGGGTGAATTCATGCAGGGTAGGAAACAAGAAGAAAGGGATAATCAAAGGGCTAAAAAAAAAACAAGAAACAAATAGTAATCTTTGAAACCAAATATAGAGCTCCTATCTATTTTACAATTTTTGTCCGAACTCCAAATTAATTTCACTTTCATTTCTTCATTCTTTTTTTTTTTTTTTGAGTCGACTCTTTTTGATTTTTTTTTTTTTTGGATTTGCCCTTTGGCTCTTTCATTCATTTGATTTGTCAAGATCGGCTTGGTGTTAAGTATACCGCACCGAGACATTGACGGATTGGCTCGGTCTGGGAGCTCTTCGATGATAGAACCGTTGCCGGCTTACGAAAAGCACTTTTGGCGCTGGGTTTCTCGATCCACTCTATCCGACAAAGATTATGAAAGATTAGAGTTTACGCCCTTTGGCTCTTTCTTGAGTAGACAATTCAATTCTTTTTTTTTTTCACTTTTTTTTCCATAGGAGGAAAAGTTAAGTACATGATAACTCCTATTTTGTTTCCTTTGTATGAAAATATTTTTGTAAGCACATGATTCACTCCATTTTTTTTCTCTTCATCCTGACAAGATAGATAACTAAAGTATAGGACAAAATTTCAGTCCTGATAATATAGACAAGTAAAATATAGGACGAAATTGTAATTTTCAATAGTTGCTCCACATTCAATTTCAAATGGTTACCACAAACAAAAAAGAAAAAATTATATCTGGGTACCAAAGAAAAAATATAACAAATAGGCTCAAAGGGGGCAACTAATGAATAAATTCAACAAATAGCTCTGAGGCTAGAAAAATACCTAAATCCCCAAATCTTTTTACAAGATGCAAATCAATTTTCGCCTTGAAACGGTCAAAAGACAAATTCTAGAATGTAGCAAATTGAGAAACACACTCAAAGAAAGAAAAAGGGGTAAAAGTTTATGATTTAGTATCAATCCCCTTATGAAGGCTCAGATCTCACATTTAGAAGCTAGTTCACAAAAAGTACTCAAGAGGGACAAATGCTAATTATCAGCTTCCTAAGGATAACCTCACAGTTACAATTAAGCACAAGTCTGTCAAGTAATTT
Organism: Astragalus glycyphyllos; assembly: GCA_963573325.1. NCBI lineage: Eukaryota > Viridiplantae > Streptophyta > Magnoliopsida > Fabales > Fabaceae > Astragalus > Astragalus glycyphyllos. Next base: position 59,161,402 of record OY754312.1, on the reverse strand, counting down.
AATTATGGGATCCCCTAAAGGCATAAACTCTATTTTTTTTTTCAATTTAAGCATAGTTCATGCAAAACAAGCCAGAAAAAAATGCTATCTACATATATAGTGGGTGTGTGCATTAATAGAGATATAGTGACAATATAAACTATCCTCCCCCACACTAGCATGGAGCATGGTCCTCAATGCAAAATAATCAAATAGAAACAAAAGGAAATAAATGAGAGAGAGTAAGAGTGACTTCCCTGAGAGAGCTTTCAGAATGAGCTAATTCCTAAAAAAACAAAACAAAATAAAAATAAGAGGAAATAAAACACAGGTTGCCTCCTGCGAAGCGCTTGTTTAACGTCCCGAGCCTGACGGTAGTAGGGTCAATCCTTGAGGGCAGTGACATAGCTCACTTCGAGTAACCCTTCCTCAAAATGCTTCACACGCTGACCATTGACTTTAAAAGTGGCACCATCTTCATGAGATACCTCAAGAACTCCATAAGGAAAAACTTGAGTAACAGTGTAGGGTCCATACCACCTTGAGCGCAACTTTCCTGGAAAAAGACGCAAGCGTGAGTTATAAATTAAAACTTTCTCACCAACATGAAATTCACGCTGCTCGATGCGCTTATCATGCCACTTTTTAGTCCGCTCCTTATATAACTTGGCATTCTCATAAGCTCTCAGACGGAGCTCATCCAATTCATCGAGCTGCAGCAACCTATTTTCACCTGTAAGCTGAGCATCAAAGTTTAGAAATTTTAAAGCCCAAAGTGCTTTATGCTCTAATTCAACAGGTAAATGACATGCCTTTCCAAAAACAAGGCGGTAAGGAGACATCCCAATGGGGGTTTTAAAAGCAGTTCTATAGGCCCATAGTGCATCATCAAGTTTCAAAGACCAATCTTTTCTTGATGCACTAACTGTCTTCTCTAAAATCCTTTTCAGCTCTCGGTTTGAAATTTCAACTTGTCCACTAGTTTGTGGGTGGTAAGGAGTTGCTACCTTATGAGTGACACCATATTTGCTCAAAAGATTTTCAAATTGTTTATTACAGAAATGAGTGCCACCATCACTAATAATGGCTCGGGGAGTGCCAAATCTGGAAAAAATATTTTTCTTTAAAAATTTCACCACCACCCGAGCATCATTAGTGGGTAAGGCCACAGCTTCAACCCACTTAGACACATAATCTACAGCAACAAGAATATATTGATTTGAAAATGATTTAGGGAAGGGCCCCATAAAGTCAATACCCCATACATCAAATATCTCACAAACCAAAATGTTATTTAATGGCATCTCTTGACGCCTAGAAATGTTGCCACTCCTTTGACAACTATCACAAGCTTTCACAAAATCATGAGCATCTTTAAATATAGTAGGCCAATAAAGACCACATTGTAAGACTTTATATGCAGTTCTATTTGGGCCAAAGTGGCCACCTACCTCTTTAGAATGACACTGCTCAAGGATAGAAGTTACCTCGTCCATAGGCACACAACGCCTAATTACCTTATCTCCACAAACTTTAAATAGGTAAGGGTCATCCCACAAGTAGTGTCTAGCATCAGAAATTAATTTCTTCTTTTGCTGAAAGGAAAAATCAGAGGGAACAACCTTACCCACCAAGTAGTTGACGATGTCTGCGAACCAAGGAATAGTAGAAATAGCTAAAAGTCTCTCATCAGGGAAAACCTCTTTGATCTCCCCATCATTTGAGGCCTGCATCACACTATGGTCGAGCCTTGAGAGGTGATCAGCTACGAAGTTCTCTGAGCCTTTCTTGTCTCTAATCTCCAAGTCAAACTCTTGTAGCAACAAAATCCACCTGATTAACCTGGGTTTTGCAGCCTGTTTTCCAAGCAAATATCTAATAGCAGCATGATCAGTATAAACAATAACTTTAGAAAGAACAAGGTAATGGCGAAACTTGTCAAATGCAAATACTACGGCTAGCAACTCTTTCTCTGTGGTAGTATAATTTCTTTGAGCATCATCAAGAGTGCGACTAGCATAGTAAATGGTATAGAATACCTTATTCTTTCTTTGCCCCAAAACAGCCCCCACAGCAGTATCACTAGCATCACACATAATTTCAAAGGGAAGCGACCAATCGGGGGCAACAACAACAGGGGCACTAATTAATTTTTCCTTTAAACAATTAAAAGCATTCAAACAAGCATCAGAAAAATCAAAAGTGGCCTCCTTAACCAAGAGGTCAGTCATAGGCTTTGCAATTTTTGAGAAGTCTTTAATAAACCGCCTATAGAAGCCAGCATGGCCTAGAAAACTACCAACCCCCTTAACAGAATTGGGTGGGGGCAACTTTGCAATTACCTCAACCTTTGCGGGATCAACTTCAATGCCTTTAGTAGACACCTTGTGTCCCAAAATAATGCAATCTTGCACCATAAACTGACATTTCTCCCAATTGAGCACTAAATTAGTATCCCTGCATCTTTGCAACACTGAATTCAAGTTATGTAAACAATCCTCATAAGAGGGTCCAAAAACAGTAAAATCATCCATGAATATTTCAATGCATTTTTCAACCAAATCAGAGAAAATAGCCATCATGCATCTTTGGAAAGTGGCAGGGGCATTACATAAACCGAATGGCATCCTTTTATATGCAAATGTTCCATATGGGCAAGTAAAAGTAGTTTTTTCTTGATCTTCGGAAGCCACTGGTATTTGCAAATAGCCGGAATATCCATCCAAACAACAATAATAATCATGACCTGCCACTCTCTCAAGCATTTGATCAATAAAGGGGAGGGGGAAGTGATCTTTCCGGGTGGCATCATTTAATTTTCTATAATCAATACACATACGCCATCCGGTAGTTTTCCTAACTGCAATTAATTCATTTTTATCATTTTCCATTACAGTAGTACCTCCCTTTTTAGGAACACATTGAACAGGACTTACCCACTTACTATCAGAGATAGGATAGATGATACCTGCATCAAGAAGCTTAATCACTTCCTTTTTAACTACCTCTTTCATGTTAGGATTGAGGCGGCGTTGAGGTAGTGCCCGAGGTTGATAATCATCCTCCATATAAATCTTGTGAGTGCAAATTGAGGGGGTAATGCCTTTTATATCATGAATCGACCATCCAAAGGCCTCTTTGTTGGCCCTTAACACCCTCAAAAGCTTATCCTCCATGGTGTATGTCATATCTACAGAAGTAATCACAGGCAAAGAGGAAGGGGGTTGCAAGAAAGCATATTTTACATTTGAAGGAAGAGGCTTTAATTCAAGCTCAGGAGCCTCTTCAATTGAAGGTTTCGGATTTGGAGTATCACCCCATTCCAATTCCTCAAATCTATGATTACTCCAATTTTTCTGAGGATGGTGAGCCTGCAAAAACATTAAAAACTCTTCTTCCTCACCACCCTGTAATATGCCAAGTCCCTGCACAGTAAGTACTTTTTCTAGAGGATCTTGAATTCTAAAATCATCAAAACTTTCGGAGGTAGCCCCATCATTAATATCCTTAGCTTGAATAAAATTACAAGAAGCAAATGATGAGGGATTTTTTAATGAGTTCAAAACTTGAAATACAACTTCCTCATCTCCAAGTCTCAAAGTCAATTTTCCCTGCTGGACATCAATTAAGCTTTTACCTGTAGCTAAGAAAGGGCGCCCCAAAATGATTGGGACTTCCTCATCTTCTTCCATATCCAAAACAACAAAATCAGCGGGAAAAATAAACTTATCAACCTTAACTAAAACATCTTCCACCACTCCACGGGGGTGGGCAATGGATCTATCAGCTAGGTGCAAAGTGATATTAGTAGGATGGGGTTCCTGCAAACCAAGCTTTCTAAAAACAGAAAAAGGCATCAAATTTATACTTGCTCCTAAATCACATAAAGCCTTTTCAAAATGAGAGTTACCAATTGTACAAGGGATAGTAAAACTACCTGGATCTTTAAGCTTAGGTGGTAACTTTTTTAGAACTATAGCAGAACATTCCTCATTAAGCCTAACTGTCTCAAAGCCTTCTAACTTCCTCTTATTGGAAATAATTTCTTTTAAAAATTTGGCATATTTAGGCATTTGAGCAATAGCTTCAGCAAAAGGAATGTTGATATGCAATTTTCTAAATATTTCAAGAAATTTAGCAAATTGCTTATCATGCTGCTCACTTTTAAGTCTTTGAGGATAAGGAACATTTACCTTTGCTTGCTCATATTCTTCCCTTTCCTTTTTGCTTTTCTCAAAAGTGCTCCCCTTAGTAGGAGCTTGTATTTCTTTCTCGGGCGCCAGCCCATCTTGATTGTTTTCTTGAACCAGCTCCTTGCCACTTCTAAGAGTGACAGCCTTGCAATGCTCATTTCTTGGATTAGGCTCAGTTTGGGTAGGTAGTGAACCTTGAGGCCTTTGAGACAACACAGTAACGAGATTTGAGATTTGACCCTTCAAGCTTCCAAATTCATTGTTCATGGCTCCAATTTGGCCCTCCAAGCTTCCAAATTTCTTCTCCAATGTTTCAAATTTTCCATTTGTCTGCTCCATAAACCTTGCCAACCCATCATTGGTATCCAACTTCTTCTCCTCTTGCCTTTGCACATGTGGAGGCTTATAGGAGTTTGAGTTTTGCCCCTTTTGTTGTCCTCCCCATGAGAAATTCGGGTGATTTCTCCAACCTGGATTGTAAGTGTTTGAATAAGGATCATTTTGGCCCCGGTTAGAATTCTGAACATAATTAGCATCCTCAGTTGAAGCAGATGGTCGACCCTGTGCTTTTATTAAATCTTCAATAGATTGTAACCTGTCATCAGTTCTGTCCATGTAATTGGCTAAAACACCCATGCATGGATGTCCAACCTTTTCCATGTATCTAACTAAAGAATCTTGCATGCCAGGCCTTAATTCACTTTTCTTCTGACCAAGATAGTTGGCTTCTTCAGTTAGGCCTCCCCAGGGATTATTTGTGATATCACTTGTGGAGGTAACTATGGCAGTAGATTGAGCTTGTACCTTCATCAAAGAATGCATCTGTTTAGAGAGAGCATCCAACTTTATGTTAATACTAGTGTCATCGTCAACCTTGTACATTCCAACTGATTTCTTAATGTGTCTGTCACTAGTTTCCCATTGGGCATTATCAGCTGCTATCTCTGCAATTAAATCATACACTGATGCAGGTTCTCCATTCATCAGAGAGCCCCCGCAAGCCATATTAATAATTCCCCTATTTTGAGAAGATAATCCGTTACAAAAATATTCAAGCAATTGCCACTTCTCAAATCCATGATGCGGACAACTTCGGAGTAAGTCTTGAAATCTTTCCCAAGCTTCATGTAAAGATTCTTGCTCAAGTTGAGCAAAGCTGATTATTGCACCTCGAATCTTAGTAGTCTTACCTGGAGGAAAATATTTGGTCAAGAATTTCTGCTTCAGTTGGTCCCAAGTGGTAATGGACTCAGCAGGTTGAGAGTCTAGCCAAGCAGATGCCTTGTCAGCCAATGACCATGGAAACAATCTCACTCTAATTGCATCAAGAGGGACACCATTACAAATTACTGAGTCTGCCACCCTCAAGAAGTTTCTAAGATGGGTGTGAGGGTCTTCTGTTGGTGCACCTCTGAACATAGTAGAATTCTGAACCATTTGAATTAAGCTTGGTTTGAGCTCAAAATTAGTAGCTTGCATAGGTGGATTAACTATGCTTGTAGTGATATTTGCTGTTGGCGTAAAGTAGTCCCGAAGAGTTCTTCTCGGATTGGCAGCCATCACTCTTGTTTCTTTTCTTATCCTACGAGCAGTTCTTTCAATTTCTGGATCAAAAATCAAAATAGGCTCTTGGGAGAGGGTTAGCATGCACAAGTAATAAAAATTAAACTAAATGTAATTAATTTTTTTTTGTTTTTATTAAATTAAAATAAAACAAAGTAGAACAAGAAATAAATAAATAAATAAAAAGGTCTAAAGCAATAAAAAATCTTTTTCGTTTAATATTATTAAATTAATCCCCGGCAACGGCGCCAAAAACTTGTTGCGTCAAAAAGACACTTGAGAGCAAGTGTACTCTATCGCAATTGTAGTATAAAAAATATCGTCTCCACAGGGATTAATTAATAAATACCAAAGTACTTAAGATTAATTATTATTTGGACTAACTAATGTTGGTGATTGTAGAAATTAAATCAAGAAGAAATAAATAGCAATAATTTAAATAGTGAAGTTTGATGAATGGAGAGAAGCCTAGGGCCTCGGTTTCACTTGCTAGCTTCGATTCCCCTATGTCTAATTCTACCTGAATTCCCTTATTTTATTCAATTACTGATCCCTTTACTAAAACTATTAACCCGTTTGGTCATTCGTGATTAATATTCTTTTTCCTAAATTAGCCCTAGTTTGGTCATGCTAGAATTTAAATTTAAGAAAAGCATGAAGTACAAAAAGGTTGAATGATTGGAAGACTAAATTAAAGTTTGGTCATTCATTAATTATAGTTTCAATTATCCTATAGGTCCACCAACTAGTTGTAGTACGGTCGCTAATCAACTAATTGATTATAAACATGCAAAGGGTTGTCAATCCTAATTATGTAATAAAGCAATAGGATAATATTAATTGAATACAGGAGCAGAATTTACTCAATCTCCAGGTTATTTTTATATTCTGTAATTCATGACTTTTTATTTTAATCCAATGTTCTTGAACACTATGAATAGCTAAAATCCTCTTCTAGGGTCTTAGGTGGATCTTGTTTGACTAGAGACCTTTTTATGATTTAATTTATACTAAAATCCGTCTAAAGCAATAAATTTTGTTTGTGTTTAATATTCAGTCTCTGTATTCTGCTCCAAAGCTCTCTCACGGTGTCAAGAACGGATCCAAAACTCTCTCCTTTGTGCTGCCGTGCGTACTGTTGTACGTCTTCCTTTCTTTCCCCAATTCTCCGCCGTCAGCTTTTCTTCTCCTTAATTCAATTGTTTCTCACTTTTTATGCCTGTGTTGGTCCTCCTCCTGTGCAGCTTTCCAATCTCTTTTATATTGATTTTCTAGGGTTGTGTGGTCCCCAATCCAAGCAAGCATGCGCTGATTCTTTCTTTCTCCTCACGTTACTCTTTCTTTTCTTTCAATTGTCAAGCCTTGCTACTTCCATTTGGCCATATGGGCCACTTCTTGTTTTCATGGGCTTTAAGCCCCTTTTCTTCTTTTCTCATATATATATATATATATATATATATATATATATATATATATATATATATATTCTTTCTTCCTACAAAATAAAGAGTAAATTAAGTTAATGATTTATATAATTAGTATATAATTCCTCTAAAAGTGACCCAAAAATATCTCTAAAAATACAGTAAATTGGAGTTTATCACACCACTATCAATCTGGAGGATGAAGAGATGCCCTCAAATGCTGATAAGGTAAACTGCTCGTCCCAGAGGAAGAGAAAGCATTCAGCTGAGAACATAGGGGTTGGGAGCAATCATCCTCCTCCTCCTAAGAAGAACGCACAGGCACAGAGGAGGTCGTCCTCTTCCCTCAACTTGGACGATCTCAATGAAACGGATTTTGCTCGCTTTCGGGAGGACCCTCTTCTTTTCATGTCAGACGTGGCCAATGCGGCCTCCTCTAAACTTGCTCGCTATAAGGAGGAGGAGGCTGAAGGACAAGTAGGTATGCGACTTGTTCATCGTAATTTATGGTTGGAGGGCGACCTCATAGACAAGACTGACAAATATAATTGTGCTCTCAGTCACATCACAGAATTGCGGCCGGAGCTGGAAGCTATGAAGAAAAAACTTGAAGAGGTTGAGAACGCCCTCCAACCGACCAAGGATGCCCTTGCTACTGCCAAAACTTAACGCAATGCTGCTGTGACCGCCAAGGCTAATGCAGAAATAAAGTTGTCTACTGAAACGACCAAGGTGACCGAGCTCTCATCTAAGGTGCAAGGGTTGGAGGAGGATCTGGGCAGTCTGCAGCAGGATCTCAAGAACATGGAGGCTGCTCGTGATAAGGCTCTCGTCGACTTGGACGCTCTCGAGCAGGCTACTCTTGCCATTGCCAAAAAGCGTTTTCAGGAGGCGGTCGCTCAAATCCAATACTGCTTCCCAACTCTTTAGATCAATCGCCAGATCATTGACAACGGCCACTTTCTGAAGGACGGTTAGATCGTTCATCCTGAGGAGGAAGATGAGGAGGGGAATGTGGTGAAAGAAGAGACGGTCGTTTATAGGTGACCTGAATCACTTGGCTTGTAATCTTTTTGTTGTTTTCTTTGCTCATTGGGCGGCCTCTAGGTCGCCCTTCTTTTGTAACATCTACTATTAATGGAGCCCGGCCTTCTCCGGGCACTTTTTTAATGGTTGAATTTCGTATGCTTCCTTTCTAGTTGTTCTCGTGTTGCTTTATTTTCTCTCTTTCATTTCGTTAAGTTATTTTGCTCGATCGTGAATTCTTTTTGGTGGGGCCACGTGGGCGCTCAAACTCGCGTGGTCACTCATAAACAGCTTACCAAGTTTCTACTTTAGATTTAGCTCGTTTATAGGGGTGCTACCACCATTCTTTGGGTCGCTTCGTTCTTTATACTTAAATGCGTTTAAGTTGTTGTGCCCTAGTTCAGCAGTTTATCAAACTCGATTTGATTTTAACTCGCTCAAGGGGTTGCTCGTTTTGTTATTGGGTCGATCAGTAATAAAAATGAAATCAACACAAAGTATTAAGAAATTCCTTGTCATTTATTGACAGACGAGCGGGCCTCAATAAAAAACCCCGTAGAGAAAAAGAGTGTCCCGCCCGTTCTATTTTGATTGATCATACGAGCGTAACATGATATTCTTTCATAATTACAAAGTGTCTATTCATGTAAAGTATCTCCTAAGATTTGCAGCAGTCCAAGTGTTTGAGATCGTTCCTCCACTCATAGTTTGGAGATTGTAAGCACCTCTGCCCGTTCTTGCGACTACTCGATAGGGGCCTTCCCAATTGGGGGCGAGCTTGCCCTGACCAGCATTCCTCCGACCATTGTCCGCCCTTCTTAGAACGAGCTGTCCAACTTCAAAGACACTTGGAACGACTTGGCATTGTGTCTAGTTGCCATGCCTTGTTTGACCAATGCTTCCCTCAGAGCTGCCTTGCTTCAAAGTTCCTCTACCAGGTCCAACTCTTCTCTAGTGGCCTGTTTGTTCTCGAGTGGTTGTTTGGGGTTGGTCGTCCTCCAACTCAGCTCCCCAAATTCTACAGAAATCAGGGCATCTGTCCCAGAGACCATTTTGAAGGGAGATTCTTTTGTGGTGGAGTGAGGGGTTGTTCTTTATGCCCAAAACACTAAGGGAAGTTCTTCTGCCCATTTGCCATTTGCTTAATCTAGCCATCTTTTCAGACCGTGCAGGATGACACGATTTGCAGCCTCTACCTTCCTGTTCATTTGTGGGTGCTCTACAGAGGTGAAACACTGTTTCACTCCCAACTCAGTCAAAGTTTCTTGAAAGTTTTTAACAGTGAACTACGTACCGTTATCAGACACGATCACCTCTGGTATCCCGAAGCGTACTAAAATGTTCTTCTTGAAAAACTTGAGGCAGTTCCTTGATGTGATCGTAGCTAGGGGCTCTGCTTCAATCCACTTGGTGAAATAGTCAACGGCTACGATCAAAAATTTGAGCTAACCAGAGGCAATGACAAACGGGCCCAACAGGTCGATTCCCCACCATGCAAATGGCCAGGGGGCAGTCATTCTGTTGAGCTCGGCTGGAGGGGCAAGATGGACATCTGCATGCCTCTGGCACTTATCACACTTTTTAACTAACGTCTTTGCATCTTCTTCCATGGCAAGCCAGTAATAGCCCGCCCTTAAAGCCTTTTTGGCCAAAGCTCGTGCGCCCAGATGATTCCCGTAAATTCCCTCATGAATTTCTCTTAACACATAGTCAGCCTCTGTTGAGGAAAGACACTTATGTAAGGGCATAGTGAAACCTCTTCGATAAAGTTGCCCGCTTATGATCGAGTAGGAAGACGCTCGCCTTCGAACGAGCGCTGCTTCTTTGGGATCTTGTGATTCTTCCCCGTCCCTTATATACTTAAGAATGGGATCAATCCATGTTGGTGCGCCATCAACCGCACATATGTCTAGTTCAAGTACGACTTCTAACCTTACGCTTGGTTGTGACAATACCTTATGTATGACGCTCCTATGGTTGCCAGGATTCTTGGTACTCGCAAGCTTTGATAGTACGTCCTCCCTAGTGTTTTCTGCTCTAGGGACGTGCTTGACCTCATCATATTCAAATTGTTGGAGTAATTCTCTAACTCTTGTCAAGTATCTTTGGAGGATCTCATCTTTAGCGCTGAAGACTTCTTTGATTTGAGAGACTGCTAGCAGTGAATCTGAATGCAGCTCTACCCTTTTTACATTAAATTCTAAGGCAAGAAACAATCTTGCCACACAAGCCTCATATTCTGCCTGATTGTTTGAAGTGGGGAACGAGAAGGTCAACGATACTTCAATGGTCATTCCTTCGTTGTTTTCAAGGATCAGGCTTCCTCCACTGCCATTGCTATTAGAGGAGCCATCCACGTGCAATGTCCACAAAGTCTGGACTGGATTATCTGAGACTGAACTTGTGCCTTAGTGGTCGATCTAGGTTCATACTTGATCCCGAATTCTGACAGTTCGACTACCCATTTGATCATTCTGCCCGCCAAATCTGGTCTGTGCAGGATTTATCTAGTGGGTTGATCAGTGCGAAGTACGACTTGATGGGCCACAAAGTACGGTCTCAATTATCGAGCAGCCGCAACCAATGCCAAAGCAAGCTTCTCAATTTTCTGGTACTTGAGCGTAGGGACTTGCAAGGCTTTGCTAACGAAGCATACAGGATTCTGCTTGGATTCTGCCTCTCGTACCAACACAGCGGCCAAAGCCTCGTCTGTATCAGACAAATATAGGTATAAGGTCTCTCCTGTCTTTGGTGTGGTCAAAATTGGTGGTTCTGATAAGGCTGTTTTCAACTGCTCGAGCGCCCGATCGTACTCTGGTGTCCATTCAAACATGGTTTCTTTCTTCAATAGCTTAAATAGGGGCAGGGATTTGTTTGTTGCTTTCGCAATGAAGCGTGAGAGGGCGGCCACCATGCCATTGAGTTTTTGAATCTCTTTCTTGGTCGTGGGCAGCCACATTTCCGTCACCGCTCGGCATTTGTCTGGGTTAGCCTCAATCCCTCTTTCTATGAGGTAAAATCCAAGAAATTTGCCCGCCCTTACCCCAAAGATACATTTTTCTGGGTTGAACCTTAACGAGTTCTTTTGAGCTTCTTTGAACACTTCTCTTAGGTCGTTCACATGATATGGGTCTTGCTTACTCTTGATTATCATGTCATCTAGGTAGACTTCTACCATTTTGCCTATTTGATCTTGGAAGACCTGATTCATCATTCTTTGATAGGTCTCCGCTGCATTGTTCAATCCAAACGGCATGGCAATCTGATTGTACCCTGAGTACCCGTCCAAATACAATAGTATTTTGTACCCACTTGCACTATCGACTAAACGATCAACACTTAGTACTGGCAAAGCATCTTTTGGGCATGCTCGATTGAGGTCAGTGTAATCCACGCACATTCGCCATTTGCCGTTCGCCTTCTTTACTAAGACTACATTGGACAACCAGGTGGTGTACTTTATCTCTTTAATGAAACTTGCCTCAAGTAAGTCTTCAACAACTTTGGTTGCTGCCCGTGCCTTTTCTTCCTTTTGGATCCTTCTTCGTTGCACAACCCATTTGGCTCTAGGATCCACTGCTAAGTGGTGACAGGACACTTCAGGTGGGATACCAGGTATGTCCGCAGCACTCCAAGCAAACAAGTCCGCATGCTCCCTCAAGCATTGGACGAGTTGATCTTGAGTTTCTCGAGGGAGATCGCTCCCTATCTTGGCCGTCCTCTCTGGGTCGCTCCCCAGTTAAACTTGGATAAAGTCTCCATCTGGTTCAGGTCGTTTGATCCTTTTCTTAAGCGCTGTGGTCAGGAGGTCATCTCCTCCTTCCTCTTCAATGTCCGGGTCATAGCGAGCATCAAGGTCAGCCACATTCACATGCTCGCCCCCTTTCATCTGCTTCTATTTCTTTCATTGTCAACTTTCTAGTCAGCAAAGTGGTACCATGTGATCTGAATTATCAACAGAAGAAGAGGTTCTTTCATACTGTTAAGCAATATTTTTGGGATGAACCCTTCTTATACAAGAAGTGCCCCGACCAGTTGCTAAGGAGATGTGTGGCTGATGAAGAACAACAAGAGGTGCTGCAGCATATGGAGGACACTTTGGGGGTATGAGGACAGCATGAAAAGTGCTTCAATCTGGTTATTTTTGGCATACAATTTTCAAAGATGCTCACGAGTTGGTTAGAAAATGTGATAGTTGCCAAAGGAGTGGGAACATTTCAAATAGGAATGAAATGCCATTAACAAACATCTTAGAGGTTGAACTCTTTGATATTTGGGGTATGGACTTCATGGGACCTTTCCCCCCTTCTTTTGGCAACTATTACATCCTGTTGCTGTAGATTATGTATCCAAGTGGGTTGAAGCAGTTGCTTTGCCCAACAATGATGTAAAATCTGTCAGCAAGTTCTTGCATAAAAACATCTTTACAAGGTTTGGGACTTCTAGAGCAATAATCAGTGATGAAGGATCTCACTTCTGCAACAAATTGATTGAAACTCTCTTGGCCAAATATGGGATAAAACACAAGATTGCAACAGCATATCATCCTCAAACTAGTGGTCAAGCAGTGTTGTCCAATAGAGAGATCAAGAGAATGTTGGAGAAAATGGTAGGGCCTACTAGATAGGAGTGGTCAAATCATCTTGATGATGCTTTATGGGCTTACAGAACTGCTTACAAGACTCCTTTGAGAATGGCCCCCTATAGACTTGTTTATGGCAAAGCTTGCCACCTGCCTTTGGAGCTTCAATACAAATCCCATTGGGCAATCAAAAAGCTCAATTTTAATCATGCTAAGGCAGGGTAAGCTAGGCTATTACAACTAAATGAGTTGGAAGAAATGAGGCACTTTGCATATGAGAGTTCTGAATTGTACAAGGCAAAGACCAAGGCTTGGCATGATAAGAAGATTCAGAAGAGGGAATTAGTTGAAGGTGATCAAGTTCTATTGTTCAATTCAAGACTCAAGCTATTCCCTGGGAAACTCAAGTCTAGATGGTCTGGGCCATTCAAATTGATGAAAGTATACCCTCATGGAGCTGTGGAACTGTATGATGATGTGAGAAAGCAAACCTTCAAGGTTAATGGTCAAAGGGTGAAGCAATACTATGGAGAACAAATGGTGAGGAGCAAAATCACCACTGAATTGAAAAATCTTTGATCTCCGAAGGAAGTCAGGCTGAGGACTTTTAAACCAAGCGCTACTGGCCAGGGTTTTACCTAATAAATTAGTGTTTTTGTTTGTTTTAATGTTGTTTTGCAAGAATTAATTCTTGGCAATTTGAAGTTTGAGGGTGTGACAGCAATGATTACTGCAGCAGTGCTTCCAGCAACATTGCTACAGCAGTGAATGGCAGTTGAGGAAAAAAAATATAATGGCAGTTATTCACGCATCTGATGCGTTGTCAGGGGCTCCTCTTTTCAGTTTACTTAACTGTCCCATCATTAACCCTCCACCATACCCCTCACCCTAATCTCAACGGCTATCTCATTAATTGAGATTAGCAATTGCCAAAACCACCTCTCCCTAATCCTTATAACCACCCACTCTCATCCATTCCACCATCACTTCTCCATTGCGTGCAAGAACTGAATCCCTAAAGCCTTAAACAGTAACCTCTCCAATCTAGCAATCCCAATTCACTCTTAATCCCTCTTCGCAAACCAAAATTCTGTGTAACAATGACAAGAACTAAGATGAGTGCAACCAAATCTTCTGGTAAGCGTCAATCAACCACTAGGCGAAGAGAATCCAGTCAAGCAAGGCGCAAGAATGTCAAGAATCAGGAGATCAGTGATGCTGAGAAATTTCAAACTATGAATTTCTGGGCAGAGAGGGGCTTCGTGCTGCAAAACACCCCTAATGCGTTCACATCCACTGTGAAAGCGTTGGGGTCGGAGCAATTGATGCAGCACCCATCATTTTTCTTTCCCTCTGTCGTGCAAGAATTCTATGCAGGAATTACACCCCAAAAAGATGGCAAGCCCCAGTATTTTTCTTAAGTCAGAGAAGTACATGTCAAATTTGACTCCATGGTGATCAACGAATGCTTGGGTTTAGGCTATCATGGCTTAACCTTTGCAAAGAACTTCAACAAATGGGCCAAGAAAGAAATGGATTCTGTCAAGAAAGCAATCACCATCCCTGGCACACCTTGGGAGCGTTGTGGTGCAAATGAGTTCAAAGTCAAGAGGAGTACTCTCAACCATGATGCCAACGTTTGGTTCAATTTCATCAAACATTCTCTTCTGCCTACATCCCACACAACCAATGTGGAGAAAGAAAGGATGATGCTCCTGGATGTCATTTTGGGAGGAAAAGATGTGGATGTAGGGAGGTTGATCTGCAGAGAAATTCTGATCTGCCATGGGAAAACTGCTGGGTATTTGTTCTTCCCTTGTCTTATAATTGATCTGTGTATTAAAGCAAGAGTTGAAATCAAAGGAGAAAAGAAGGGGTATTCTCTTGCTGCTCAACTGTTCTGAAAGCAAAACCGAAGGCTGCTGCAGCATCTGGTGATTCCACCATGCTGCCACAATTCATGCTGCAGCAACGCTCTGTTTGGGAGTTTATGAGGAAGCAACAAGAATAGTTGACTGATGTATTTGCAACCAATTTGAAGAAGATTGCAGGAGTTGAAGCACCTATTTTTCCAGAATGGGTGTTGGATGAGGAAGTGATTGATGCAACACTGTTTGATGAGGCTGGTGTGGACGATGGAGAATAAGAAAGAGTAGTTGAAATGAAAAAAAGAGAAGGGAAGTGAAGAAAGGTATGAGGAAGGTAGGAGAAGAAGAAGAAGATCTGCTTGTAACTGAGGATGATGAATCACTCAGTGAAGGGGAGAAATTAGAAAACAAAGAAATTATGGCTCAATTGAACAGGGAGGATGACAGTGAAGATGATGATTCTGTGGCTGATGATGGAAAAAACACAAAGAATGATAGTGAACCTGATTGGGATGACCTCACTGACATAGAAATGGACCCACCACCAACCCACAATATCACCAAATCCACCAACATACCTTCCACCTCCACATCTCAACCCATCGTAACCCCTGTCTGTAACATCCCAGTGTGATAAATTTTAGTCGTTGCGATTAGTATATGAATTTAATTAATTGATTTCCAATTGAATTAATTCATATCACTTGAGTCTATAATTGTTGATTTAAGTTAGTTCATAAGTGACTAAATGAACTAATTGTATGCTTGTTTGTTAATTTAAATTTAGTATTAGGGGGTACATTGAGAGAGAGGGCAAAAAGGGGTTTTCTACATTTTTTTTTCTCCACTTAACCCTCAGCTGAAGTTCCAACAAAACACACACTCTCTCACAACGACACACTCACTAATTTTTCTAAACTGGGAAACAGAAAGAGAGAGTTGAAGAGAAGGAAAGAAGTGAGAGAGGGTTTCATTGCCCATTCTGAAAATCATACACAAATCCTCCATTTCTTTCACATTCACCATGAGTTAGGGTTCAAAAACTGTAAGTACATATTGTTCTGTTTCATCTTCCACTCTTCTCCTTCATTTTTCAAAAGTACTTAAGATTGAAGTTTGGGGAAAATTAAATTTTTTTGGTTGCATGTGCCATTGGGAGCTTGATAATAGTGATTCGCGAGCTACATTGAGGGTTAAAGCCATCAACTAGAGTGTTTGGAGGTTGGGGTCGAAATTGTGAGCATTTGGGAACTTGTGGAGTACTTAGGGCTTCCATTGTTGTTTGTTCTGAGTCTAATATCTTCTTGTGAGGTGAGTGTCCTCACCATTTTGTGTGTTTATAATTGCTGGTATGATTGCATGTGTTGATACTGTTCTTACGTGATAATTGATTGTATGTTTTTGTGTGTTTTGGTTACAAATTGTACTGTATGGGTTAGATTGAGTTTAGAGGGAATGGAGAAGGTTTTGGAAGGGTTGGAACTGGTTTTCAATTGATTTTTGTGTAAAAATATAAGCTATAATCGATTATGTGCTTAAAAAAGGGGCTATTTTTCACTTTTTAATCGATTAATTGCTTTGAAAAATCGATTAGTGGCTTAGTTCATCATATAATCAAATTTTGGCTTTATATAATCGACTATTTGCTCAAGATAATCTATTATTGACTCATTTTAATCGATTATTGGCTCTATGCAATCGATTGTTTGCTCATTTTAATCGATTATAGGTCTTAGATAGTGCTACGCAAACAGTTTTCTTAAAATTAAACATTTTATTCTATTATGATGAGTACCAAACCCTCCCTATTCCATCCTTAATCGTTCCTAATGATGATTGAACATAATAACATGATTTATGATTATATTATGCTCGAATATGATGATTGAATTGACTGTTGTCCAAATTATCGAGTACTGAGCGAGAATCTACCTATAGGGAATTTCATAAGAATTTTGACCACTATGTATAACTATGCTATGAATCTATGATACATAATTGATTAATGGGATGATGATCCCGATTTATTAGCACACTTGGTGGAGGGAAGTCATGAGCCCGGAAGCCAAGGCTCTAGCATTATCCTTCAGTGATTGTCGGATTGGGGTTTCCGTTGAAATCGAGTGATTTGGTTTCTCGGATTGTGTTAAGCCAAGTAAAAGCTAAAATAATGAATTCGTACTACCGAATTGGGGTTGCCCGGATTAAATGGGTGCTCTAGCATTATTGGGTATAGAAAGAGAATCGGATGCATAAAAGGAACGAATGAGAGGAACCGTAAGGGGTCTCGGAGGCGCTCATTGAGATTTGTAAATCTCACTATTTTTATTTTGTGCTTTACAGGTACCAAGCCTAAGTGAAGACGCTATTGAGCTAAATTGCAACTAGTGGAAACCAGATGTTGAAATCTTAAATTTCAGTATTATGTGTTGAAATCCTTGTACTGTGATCCTTGAATCAGAACTTGGGGATTTAGTTAACTATTATGGATTCTGTTTAAGATATTTATCTCGAGTTTGTATTAGTACTTACTTGTATTTCAGCATATGATAGTCCTCGGACCGAGACATATTATGCTCTGATGGGTTGATCCCAGTATTATGTTTAGTTTTCTGTTTGAATCCATAATGGTGTTTTATACTCTGAATTTATTTCCTACTTGTTAACTTCCGCTTTAGATATATTTGCGGTGTGTTACACTGTCAATCAAACCACCACTAAAACACCAGACCACTCCACTCCCCAACAAGAAACTCAACCAGAAAATCCACCCATATCCACCACAAACCCACCCCAAGAAAAAGAACCTGAATCAGTGCCAACCAATGCTGCCAGTTCACCTGCTGCAGCAACTGATGCTGCTAATAATGAAGAAGGAGCTGCTATTACACCATCAAAGAAGCAAAGGTCAAAGAGAATTGCAAGAAAGAGGAAGCTTGATGAAGTACCAGAGAAAGAAGATGCGCAGACTGATGCCACTATTGCTGTTGTGGTGAAGGGAATTACTGATGCTGTAGCTTCTGATGCTGCAGCAATGGAAGAGCAGCAGAGAGCAGAAAAGAGTTGAGGCTGAGAGAATTGCAAGAGAGGAACTTGAGCTTGTGGTCGCATCAGTGACGGCCCAAAAGAAGGCAGGTGTTTCTGATGTTGGTGGTGTTGTTGCAGATACACCGCCAGTGCTGCAGCAATCTGATGCTGCAGCAACAAAAACTTCTGATGCTGTTATAAGCCCAAAAGCCAAAAGACAAAATCCTTACACTCCAAGGACCAGAAGAGGAGGAGCCACAAGACAAAGCCCAAGGGAAAATCCAGGGGCCTCTGCACCTTAATCTTTAAGTTTATGTCTTTTTAAAATTCTATTTTTAGTGCTTTCTTTGAATAAACCTGTTCAGTGCTTTTGTTCTGTGATAGCACTCAACAGTTGTGTTAATTGTTTGTTTTGCTTCTGTTTTGCTTTTAAATAGGCCTCCCCTTTAGTATGCATGAGTAGTGAGGACACTGCAAGGTCTTAAGCAGGGGGAGGACCTATGGTCTATGTATTTTGTTAGCAAGTATGCTAGTTAGTTGAAAAAAAATTTAATTTTAGAAGTTAAGTTGAGCAAAACTTAGGGATGAAATGGAGAGAATTGAGTGATTAGTGCCCCTGTTTGTGAGTGAACTTTATTGCTCCTATTCCCACACTTTTGCATGAAACTCGGTTAGGACTTAGTGAATTAGAAATGATCTGAAGCTAAGCTAGTTGTTGGTAGACCTAGAGAATTGCCAAATGTTTACTAAAAACTTAGGGTAGCATAAGAAACTAAGTTTGGGGGTTCTTTGAGCTATATTAAGCCAAAGCATGAAGGAATGGAATTACGCCAAGTGCACATAGTTTAGGAAGTCATTAAAGTCAATAAGGTGCTATGTTATAAAGCACTAATGTTTGAAAATAGTTGTAATTGTTGTCATTGCCCAAGCATATATAAAAAAAAAAGAGAAAAGCAAAAAGCTATGAAAAAGAAGTTCAAAGAAAAAGGGCAATGCAGCACAAGTGTTAAGTATTTTTGTTTTTGAATTCTGTTCTAGTCTGTCTTGCGGCAGCAACTGTTGCTGCAGCACTTAAGTTGAGTTGTAATAAGTGCACTGGCCTAGAGTTCTGAATTGCTGCATCAAAGACCTTTGTCATGCTTATCCCCCCTTTTTATGCTAGAATTGTTAGTCTACCCTTAGTTTTGAAACATCTTTGGCAATCTCAAAAGAAAGCCTCTCTAGTTTTAGTTAAGTGAAATTTTGAACGTTGCTGATCTGAACTGAGTTAAGTGTCACACACACAATTTTGTGCAGGAGTAATTTAGGGAACTTGCTATTTAGTAGGCTTACAATTGAGTGACCAATCTGAAAGTTTATTGCTCAGCTTAATATTCTGTTTGTGTGCCTTTTTGGATAATTCAACTATCTGGTTTGCTTGTTGGTATAGTGCTTGTCGTTGTCAAGTGTCATTGCTTGAGGACAAGCAATGATTCAAGTTTGGGGGTGTGATAACAATCATTTATGATGGTTATTACCTCTTATTGCAAGCTTAAATCATTCTTAATTCTCAAGCAATGTTGTGCGTGCTAATCAAAGAATATTCGTTGGTGACCTAGGAATGTGGGCAAAAAGGACTTTGTGTGCTCGTGAAAGGACAAAAGGCGCCCCCAATTTAGGGTTACCATCGGATCTTGGGCCTCATATATAAATAGGACCCTCATTCCTCAATTAGGGTAAGCCAAAAAACGAGGTATAGAGATAGCCTCTAATTCGTGCCTTCTCAAGCTCACCAAAAAAGATCAATTGCTGGAATTGTTGTTGCTGCAGCAACACTGAAGTTTCATTTCTTGGAAGAAGCTACAATTGAAGAGCTGGAGTGTGCTTCATTGATCTTCTTTGGAGCTTTATTTTCTCTATTCAACAATTTGTAGTGTAAACTCTCTTCTCGGATTTGTAGCATGACTTTTTCACTTATGTTTAAGTTATTTTTCTTGTTGCTAAAGCTCAACATGAGCTTCTTATAGTTGGGATGAAAACTTGATGTAATGAATTTATTGTGCTATTAATGAAGTATGTTTAAGTCTTGAGAATTTTATCTTGTGTGTTTTAATATTTCCATCTTAGATTAGGATTGGCCGTCTAATCTAAGTAGCATTTATGAATTCAGAGATGGTTTGTAAATTTACCTCACAAGATAATATGGTTTGTTGCATTAATAGAGATGTTAGTGTTTCTTGCTTAAACCCTAGAAATAGGGAGGGCATAAGCCATAAGGTGAATACTGCGGGTGCCTAAGCAGCCTAGGGCGTAACTTTTAAGGTCTAGAGATAAACTTCGAGAGCCAAACCCTAGTGAGAAGTATTTGAGAAAATACATCCATTGTTGCAGCACCTAGTGCTGCAGCACTTAACATATCATTATGTGCACTTTAATGAAGTTACTAAAAGTAAATACATCTCAACTTGTTCCAATCATCTGATCTTTATTACCCTGATACCTTTTTATTATTGTGCATGTTACCAAATATTTGTGTCTTTTACTTTATTTTTACCATCACTAATTTGTTGATTAAATTAAGCTTGTTTAAGTGCTAATCCTTGTGGGAATGAACTTTACTTATTCTATATTACTTGTTGACAGTGTACACTTGCACTATCACGTTTTTGCGCAACACTTAACTCTGAAGGTCATGAAGCGGGCGGTGAACGCTCTGGCCATCTGCTCCCACGAGGAGATAGTGTTAGGTCTTAGCTTGGTGAACCATTCCAATGCTGACCCTTCTAGAGTTAGAGGGAAAATTTTGCATTTCACTGGCCCGGGTTCCCCCCTATACTTCATCATTAGATCGAAATGTTTTAGGTGAGCGTCTGGGTCTTTGACCCCATTCTACATCTTGAGGTCAGAGGGAGGCTTTTCTAGAGAGTGAGGAATGCGGTACTCAACTATGTCTCTTGTTTACGACCTCAAACTCATATCGACTCATACTTTGCGATGTGGTCGGTCCTCTGGGTATCGCCTCTGATGACCACGTCGCTCATTATCAGAACAATCCTTCGAATGATAGTGGGCGTACTACTCGTTGGATCGACTGCGCGATCGAGTGAGTAAACTGGACGAAACATAAGAAGACTCCTGATGTGAAGACTCTTCAGGCCAGTATGTGTAGTCTGAAGTGGACGGGGCGTCCTTGGTGGGGTAAGTCCTCCTCCTCGTCCCCTTCTTTTTGGGCGGAGATCGATGGACAAGTTGTCTTCGAGGGGGTGAGCGATGGACTCTGGAGGGGGTTTGCCCGTAGAACGGGCATACCATCATTTCGACGTGCGCTCGCCGAGAGGATGTATGATCCTCTATCTGGGTCAGAAAGTCATTATGTTGGGCCAGGGTTTGATCATGATCACAGAGTAGATCTCGTAGTTCCTGAACCAAGTCTGCAGGCAGGGTAACGGTGACCTGTCGGGCCGTGTCTGGCTGAGGAACAGCGCTAGTGCCCGCGACGTCTGCCGTTGCTCCTTTTGGGACTGGTAGTGGTCGAGTTGGAATCACGGCCACACTTTGGAGGCGGGTCGCCTTAGGTCTGCCTTGAGGAGGCATGAGGAAGTAGGTAGGATAGCGCGCGGGCTCCCACTGTGGTCGCCAAATGATCTGTACCTCAGGTTGTACTAAAGGACGGTCTGGATATCAGGTCGTTCTGCTTGCTCTGCTGGTCGCATCCAGGGACCCAAAGAGGGGGTGGTACCTGCAATGGCACTCCAACGCCCAAGTCAAGGTAGAACGAGCAAAGTAACGATACTAGCGAATAGTGTGTACCTGACAACTGACACAATAACTCCTTATATAGTGTCAGCGAATCCCGGGTGACCGTAGGATCACTGTACAGACCGATCAGGGCCGTTGATCCTGGTCTCTGTTCTCCTGATCATAGTAACTGGGCTCATCTGGCCCCACTAAGATGGATTGGGCTTTGACCCAGTCCAGAACAATCGTTATTACCATGTCCCTTCCATTGATTCCCTTTGGCCCTAAAAAACACACTTTAGCCATTTATAGAAGACACTACTTGAAGGTGAAGGATCTCTGTAACACCCCCTTTCTAACACGTCCAAAGTAATATAAAATTCAGAGTTTTCAAAAACCTTTTCGATACACCCACAAGGGAGTGCTACATTTACACCATAGAACAAATAACCATATTTAAAATTCATCAAAATAGAGAAATGTGATACATAGCACATCGATCGGGACGAACCCTCAAAACACCTGTTCGACTACACCACAGTTATTATAATCACCATCGCAGCGGAATAAAGACAAGTCTCATAATATAATTCATACATCCCAAATAAATAGTTTGAAATCAACAGATAAAACAACAACAAAACTAATGATCCCCCCCCAGGTGCTACGTATCAGAGCAAACGACACGGACCAGACTAAGGAAGGTAGAAGAACCTTCACTCGGGATCACCTGCACGTTGCCGACATAAGAAGCAACATATAAAGCAGAAGGGGTGAGTCTCTAACAAATATAATAGCATGTATGATAAGCAATATGTTAGAGTAAAGGCAACCATAAACACCGCCTCACAACACTACGAACATACAACATCATTATACAACATCAATTCATAAGCATCAAGGAACATCACCAATTGCATGAGTATATGCATGAGGTGCAACCCACACCAACGGGCATATGCATGTGGTACCATCATCACCAATAATTGCCATTCGGGCATCATCACCTATAATTAATCATAAGGCCGAAGCCTACATCACCGGTAAATGCATATGAAGTATGCGACTCCATGAACAATGCACCAACAACAATCCACAATCATAGTATTATATGTATAATACAACATCACCAATAATCATTAGATTCATCACCGTCATTAAATTCACCATCACCATAAGTGGTCATAGACCCATCACCTGTCACCGTATTTAAATTCACCAAGTACATCACCAATCATAGCTCTATGGCTAACACCAAACTCGCCGGACACACCAACACCAAAAATATAGACTACTTTATAAGTCCAAGACACGGGACAGTCACCGGAGTTGGCGCCCCGCAGCACACAGGCAACACTGGGCAACACTGCACACAGCACACGGGCAACAGTGGGCAACACTGCACACAGCACACAGGCAACACTGGGCAACACTGCACACAGCACACAGGCAACACTGGGCAACACTGCACACAGCACACA
The DNA here is from genome assembly GCA_963573325.1 of Astragalus glycyphyllos. Lineage (NCBI taxonomy): Eukaryota > Viridiplantae > Streptophyta > Magnoliopsida > Fabales > Fabaceae > Astragalus > Astragalus glycyphyllos. The sequence continues at coordinate 59,138,542 of OY754312.1, read as the reverse complement.
GACAACACTGGGCAACACTGCACACAGCACACAGGCAACACTGGGCAACACACTGCGCCAGCACACAGGCAACACTGGCAGCACACTGCGCCAGCACACAGGCAACACTGGCAGCACACTGCGCCAGCACACTGGCAACACTGGCAGCACACTGCGCCAGCACACAGGCAACACTGGCATAACACCGAGACACCCAACACTCCACCACCAAATTTCAACATCATTGTTCATGACTCTTTCAAGCATATCATCAAACACCATACAAGCACCATATATTTACATTCCAAATCATTGAATCATTTCATCAAACACCTTACAAGCAACATTAATTTCATCAATTATTCCAACAAAACACCAAGCATACCAAATTTCATCAAAATGAAATCAACAACATCATCACTCATTCAATCACCAAATCAATTAATTCACAACAACTTAAATCCTAAAACCCCACATAATAACCATCATACAATCCCATTATAAATGAAGAAAACCCACCCTTACCTTGAATTTTGGTGAAGACAAGCACTCTCCTCAAAACCCCAAAGCAAAAGCAAGCAAGCAAGCTCCTCTTCCCTTCTCCTTGAAAATTGCGAGCTCTTCTTCTCCTCCTCTCCCTCTTTCTTCGCGTTCTCTCTCTCTCTCTCTCTATCTCACTTCTTTCTTTCTTTCTTTGATTTGTTTCAAATGAGCACCATCTCATAACCCCTAGACTAGATAATTAGACTCTTGGGCCTAGCTAATGGATCATGGGCCTCCTATTCCCACTTCATTAATTACTCATAACACCTCCTGAATAAATTAAAATACCGGATTATTAATTTAACTTAATAAATTATTGTAAGCCTTAAATAATTCAATTAAATAAATAATTAAATTATTTTAGGGCGTTACAATCTCTAACACTTTCTTTGGCCCCAAGAATTAGTGGGCCATCCTCGGAGAAGACAAGAGGAGTATCCCCATTACAAACAAAGGTTCGAATAGAGTTACCTTCTTGCGAGCGTTGTGAAAAAATTTCCGCATGGGGTTCTATAATAATAAAGAAACTTTCATCAAGATTTGAGTTCTTGAAACCTTCAGCATTGGGGGAAGAAGGGATGTAGTATCTTGAATAAGAAAAGTGAAAATGCAGGAACTCTTTTGAAGATATCAAATGTAAGAGGAGCTAAGTGCACCAGTACTTAAAAGAAGGAACACTTGAAAGGCAAGATGACTTGATCCTCTCTGAAGACAAAAGCACTACACGCAAAGATTGGAAAGAGCAGGTGAGGCGGTTTCTTCATAGGGAATTCCAAGTACAAGTACAAGTGTAAAGCATCCAAACCCCAAAAGACACGTGGCATTGATCTTCAATAGTCATTAGATGGTTTCAATTTTCATTTGCTTTTAAAGGGTACATTTGCCTACCATGCAATAAGTCGATTTCCACTTCTAACTCTATAAATAACAATTTGCATGTAATACTAGGGGAGATTTCATAACATTCAATAACCCATCATGCCTAACATATCCGATCACATAGGATCTCTGGAAATTGTGGTGAAAAATGTACCTTTGAGCCAACACTCTTGTATTTAAAAAATCTTTTACAACACAATGCAATTTCATTTTGACAATCGAGTGCCTCACTCTTGTCCCCTTTTTCTCTATTTTTCGCATTTTATTTTACTTCTTTAATTACTGCATTAAAGGAATTTGTGATATTCTTTCCTTCTCAGGAATGATTTCAGTGAATTGCTTAAGTGTATTCCGCAAAAACCCTTAGTGTAAAGTACTCAAAGGACTCATGATGATTTACCCTCTTTCGGTGTGATTCCTGTGTTTCCTTTAAGTACCTAGTGCTTTCAAATGTAATTGTGTGATTGATCTAGAGTCCCTGATTCTATGAATTGGAATGTTGAAAGAGAACGCATTTTGGGGTTGGTATTGTAAACCTGTCAACTGATGAACCTAGGATCTTATTCGAAACCTCTTATCTTATTTCTTTTAAGTTCATTTGTTTGACAGAAAACCTTAACGAAATTTAGTGGAAAACAATACGATATATTTAAATTCTAATAATATCATTATATTAAGACTGGCATCAAGATTTGAAAATAATGTCAAACTATGATTGTGTTGAAAAGAGTTCGGAAAAGAAAAAAGTTTACCCATCTCTATTTCTGGTTTACGAGAAATAGTGCGGAAGTTATTATTTTATCTTTCTATCCGATTTTGTGTCAAAAAATAATGTGCTATGATTTATGAACTTTAAATTTAGGGTTAAATATGTTTTTAGTCCCTACAAAATTTCACTATTTTGTTTTTAGTCCCTATAAAATTTTTCATCGACTTTTAGTCCCTATAAAATTTCAAAATTTTATTTTTAGTCACTATTTTGTATATCCATGGAATTTTTAAGTGATGATTTGCATACATGTTGAGGACATTATAAACATCTCTTCCAGAAAAACTTTGAATTTTTTAACAACTCATAAATTAAATTTAAATTTTTTAAGTGCAAAAGATTCAATAAACAAATTAAAGGAAATACTAACCTAGAAATCAAATTTTGAGTTTATTTTTTGTGAGGGAGATATTTTTAATATCTTTAACGTGTATGTAAAATATCATTCAAAAATTCGAAAGGTATACACGAGTTTACATTTTATAGGGACTTAAAACAAAATTGTGAAATTTTATAGGGACTAAAAGTTGACGAAATTTTTTATAGGGACTAAACACAAAATAGCAAAATTTTGTAGGGACTAAAAATATATTTAACCCTTAAATTTAAATAGCAAATTTTTTTGTTAAAATTTCTTTAGATTTAAGGGTATAGTGGTATATAAACCAAAAGTTAGTAAATGGAGAAACTTTCATTACATTCAAGGGTGTAGTGGTATAAAAACCAAAAGTTAGTAAAGGGAGAAACTTTGCTTATGTTATAAAACGGACTAAAACTAGAGCAAGAAGAAGAACAAGAAAATGAGACAATGATAGAAGAAGATATAGCTCTTGTATTTTAGTCTTGAAGGTATTCACTACAACGTCATATGAGTCCTATTTATAGGCTCAAGTTTTGTAACCTATGATTTGCATTTAACATATACAATGATGAGAAATAAAGAATAATACCTAGGAGTTACAATTGCACTAGACATCCACTTTATTCACAATACTCCCCCTTGGATGTCTACTAAGGATATGCCACATTAAAAACTTTACTGAGAAAAAACCCAGTGGGAAAAAAAACTCAGTGATGGAAAAAGAGTACAACATCATTTGCTTGAAGGCTGCCTCGTTAAAAACCTTACCAGGAAAACCCATTGGGACAAAACCGGAGTGAAGGGAAAAAGAGTGCAGAACATATTTATTTCTCCCCCTCATGCATATAATAATCTCTAAGACGACGAAGAGCAATCTTCCTTGTTAACTGATCAAAAGGTTTGCTTGGCAATGACTTTGTCAAAAGATCTGCTAAATTTTCACAGGAGCGAATTTGTTGGATGTTGATAGCACCGCTCCTTTGAAGATCATGAGTGAAGGAAAACTTTGGTGAAATATGCTTTGTTCTATCTCCTTTAATATATGCTTCTTTCAATTGAGCAACGCATGCAATGTTATCTTTATACATAGTTGTTGCCATCATTTTCTCAGAAGATAAACCACTGGTTTCTTGTATATGTTGAATTACTAACCTTAACCAAATGCATTCTCGACTTGCTTCATGTAGTGCTAAAATTTCGGCATGGTTAGATGATGTGGCTGATTTTCTCTAGAGTTCGAGCAATGTGTCTTATGAATTTAAATCCCTTAGGGATCTTCACGTAATTACCAATATCAAATGAGCTATATAAATAAGTTGTAACTCATCAATCATATGTGAATTGACTCTTTTATATGCTACTAGACAAATAAAGTATTAAAAATTACTTGCATCCACTACGAGTGGATATATTTTCAAAATCCATGTTAGCTTTGTGTAGATATATACTCTTGAACAACTGGTGAAACTTTACATCTTACTACTTCACGATTCTCATTTCCTTTTTTTTCTCAATAATCACTAGTATCTAAGTAGCTTTACAACTTCAGATTGCAAGTACAAATTTAAAAACTTTTCAGCTTGCAAAACAAGTTTAATTTTCGCTTCAATTCCGTCTTTTCATTTTGCAAATAATTTCTTTGTCTATAGTCTTGGATAGACATTGGTTCATGATCCTCATTTCCAACTATCATATTTAGTGCTATATTATTTGTGAAAATATCATCAACGTTGACTTTACTTCGGTTCCATTTTTCTCCATTCATGACATAATTTATTGAGATGTCATTTCCAAAAATTTCAAAATTTTTCAGGTACCTATTAGTTCTTCTTGAACTTGGAAAATCAATTATGTCAAATTACTCTTTTGGAGCTTCCATATCCTCCTCTAGGCCATCTTACTTTTAAGTTTCTTTCTTTGTTTGAGGATTATTTGTTTTTCTTTTGAACCGACCATGCTACACACTTCATGCGTGGTTAAGATTCATTTGCAATGTTTGAGTGTCCAACAGGGACATCAATTTTTATTCGAGCACTGCAGCTGTGATTAATTTGCTAAACTTTTCAAATGAGTTATCCTTTGAACTTCAAGTCACTCCTATGAACCATTGGATATTCCAAACGGCTCTTTTCAAGTTTCTAATGGCTATATTTATCTTCCTTGGCTATTTAAAGAGTTCATTCTAAAGTTCCAAGGCATGAGAGTTAATTGCAACCTACACAAAGTCAAGCTTCTCAAAGCAATCAATCTTCTCATCCCACACTCAAAGCTTCTTCATGTCCAGATCTGGGATCTCTTTCTTGAGTGTGTGCTATCTTGTTAGAATCATTGTTTACAGTGTACCTATCTTTATCTCAAGCTCATAATCATCCCAAACCAAACCCCTTATTGTAAACATCAGTGTGTAAGCATCTCATCAAACTACCTAGAGAGAGGTGAGTGTTGGTGGTGATATTACTTGACTGAGGAAATTCTTAGAAAACTAGAAGAGAGTTTCTAAGAGGTGGAAAACAAAAAGTTGTTGCTGTGTCAGAGTGTGCTAGGCTTTTGTGTTTGATCAAAAGCAAGTGTAAAAGCTATTTGGAGAATAGTGGAAAAACTCACTTGGAAGTGAGGAGAGGACGTAGCCTATATTGAGTGAACCTCTATAACTCCTCTGTGTTCTTTAAAATGCTTTCTTAACTATTTTCTAAACTGATTTACACTTAAGATTGTTTCCAAACCAAGAGAAGGTTAAATTCATCAACCTTCTCCAGACAGTTTTTGAACCCATACTTGATCCTTCAACCTACTTATCACTGTTTGAAAACCACCTCTCTTGCATAGTATATATTTATATTACTGTCACTATGAGTCTTCATCTTTAAAAGGTTTATATGTTTCCTTATATCATCTGTTGGTTTTTCAGTCTCTGAGAAGGTTAGCTCATTCAACCATCTCAACTTAGGCTTAATTAAAGCAAAATTGTTATAAACCTAAAACCAAGATAAAACAACCATATCTCTTATATAGACATATTAATAATCATCTTTCTTCATTGAAAATTTTCTCCGTTTATTGTTCGATATGGTATATTCGGAAAAACCGTTATTCGGAAAAATTTACGGTTTACGGTTTATTCAACAAAATATAATTTGATATGTGGATTTTATTTGGATTGGATTGAGTGTGGTCATGTTTGGATTGGTTGTATTTTTTAAAATTTCTTTTTCGATGTTCGATTGGAGTTGGAATTAGGAACGGAATCGAATCGGATCGAGAGTTGAAACAAAAACAGCAAAACAGGGGTGCTGTCACACTCACACGGACCGTGTGAGCTAACACGGGCACCCCTGTAAGTTTCTGGTTGGTGCTTATTTTTGCCAACTAGCTCACACGGCCCGTGTTGTCCCACACGGGCAGCAGTGTCAGAATCTGTTTGGCCCCAAATTTTTATGTCATTTCGACTCCGAACCGATTGTTTTTCATTCCTAAACCCTACCTCAACCTTATGCGTTCACAAAACAACTTTTATATATAGATTTTACGTGTTTATAACAAAACAATTTTCTTGAAAACTATAAATATTTTGAAAAGCCGAACTTTAGTACACGTGAGAGTACATGTGTTTTGGAACTCAAAGGAACTAAATGTTCAACTTAAACTGTATTACTATCATGGGATGATTATATATTCATCTAAGATTGCTAAAAGTTCACGATATATAGATTATATCGAGTCAGGGGTGACGACCCCTAGGATTAGCATACGAAGCGGGGGAGGTCATATGCCCTTAGCCTAGGCCCATTATCCGCTAGGGAAAGTACTAGCAGGGGTTCATCGGGAGTGCAGTTGCGTGTACGGCCGATGTTATGCTAAGGATAAATATACGATTCACCGAGATTGTAGCTGTGTGTATGGTCGGTGTTTCGATAAATAAAATATGCAAGTAGTTTATAAATTAAAGGCTTAAATATGTATTCTGCCCCTGCAAATATCACCATAATCCAGTTATACCCCTGTAAAAATAAAAACTTTAAAATTACCCTTGCAAATATAAATCGCTTACGGTTATGCCCCTCGGTCAGCTTCCCATCCAAAAAAATAATTTAAATAAGGTTTAAATATATGTTCTGCCCCTGCAAATATCACCATAATCCAGTTATGCCCCTGCAAATATGAGCATAATAGAAAAATTAAAGATTTTGACAGGGGCATAACTGGATTATAGTGATATTTGCAGGGGCATAACTGGATTATGGTGATATTTGCAGGGGTAAAACATATATTTAAACCTTATTTAAATTATTTTTTTGGATGAGAAACTGACCGAGGGGCATAACCGTAAGCGATTTATATTTGCAAGGGTAATTTTAAAGTTTTTATTTTTACAGGGGTATAACTGGATTATGGTGATATTTGCAGGGGCAAAACATATATTTAAGCCTAAATTAAACCACGAAAGCTATGAATATTGCACGATTCACCGATATTGTAGTTGTGTGTACTGTCGATGTTTCGAATAATAAGCTAGTAGTTTATAAATTAAAGGTTTAAATATGTATATTTAGTCCCTGCAAATGTCCCTGTTTTTCGATTTAGTCTCTGCAAATTTTTTTTTTTAATACGTCCATGCAAAATAAGTTTTTTTGGAATATGCCCTTCCGAAAGTTGGAATTTTAAATACATCCCTGCAAAATAACTTTTTTTTTAACTACGTCCCTGAAAATAACCTCTTTTTTGAAATACGTCCCAACAAAAAAAATTGAGATATTTTGCAGGGACGTATTTTAAAAAAATCGTTATTTTGTAGGGACGTATTTAAAAAAAAGCTATTTTGCAGGGACGTATTTAAAAAGTTTATTTTGTAGGGACATATTTAAAAAAAAGTTATTTTGCAGGGACGTATTTAAAAAAAATTGCAGGGACTAAATCGAAAAACAGGGACATTTGCAGGGACTAAATACATATTTAAACCTAAATTAAATTACTAATGCTTAGGTTTTAAATTGTAACCGAGTGAGTTAGGGGTTACGGTAAAACTCACTGAGATATGTTGTCTCACCCTATCAATTATTGTTGTTTTATAGAGAAACAGGGAATCAAGAAGAATAAGCGGCACTGGTTGGTGGCGTGTATTTGGAGTTGTTGAAGACTAATTGTCTTTGCTCATGTTTATTAGTTTTCCCTTGTTATTTCTGTTTTCGAATTATGAAACTTGCCTGGTGGCTAAGTTGTATAAATCGCTTCCGTGTCTATCTTGTTTTTGGATATTGAACTATAGGGCAGGGTTTGCTTATGTACACTAAAGAACTTAAGTACTTGACTTATGGATTGTTGATAAGTACTTATGGTTGTAGTGACTCTTGATATGAAATTCAAAGAGTTTTTGTTTGGTTCAATATCTGAAACAGGAATTTTGTAACTCTGACTTATGCTAAAATGTAAGTTTCGGTATTTCTATTGTTTAGAAATACTAGGGTGTTACAGTTTTGTTCTGCAAAATAGGTAACAATAAAATTAGTTCTTCTGAAGCCTTCAATTACAACTGCAGATTTTTGGTTACAAATTGATAATAAGAACACATGCAATAACTTTTTATATGGAAGAATCTTCTGGTCCTTCAAAAATAAAATATTGTGTCGTCATCTTTAAATTATGAAAAATATAATTGAACACATACTAAATAGTAAAACTATGTAGACTATTAAACTTCGGGTTTAAAAACAACATTTTGCTTTTAAAAGTACATAGCAAACTTTTGGTTTTCTATAGCATAATTTTAATTGCACTCATAAACTTTACAATATTAAGTTAACATGAAATTTTAATTGCACTCATAAACTTTACAAGAATAAGATAAAAATTCCAATGGTAAGTAAAAAGAGAAGTTACACTTAGAAAAATTAAACTTTGCCATAATGTAAATGAGTTACTACATCATTATTTTCATAAAAATACAATAGCTACACCATTATGAGAACTAGTAAAGAATATATATAATCATAAACCATATATGTCAAAAATAAATATAAATCATGATAATGAAATTTTATGTTATGTAAATGATTATCAAAGGGGAAAAACGGACTATTATGTTATTTTCTTGAAGAACTCACCATAAACTTTTATAAAGGGTTATCAAAGAAAATCACATTGTATGATCATATGTTCTTCAAGAACTATATCTCACATCTAAACGATGACCAAAGATAAATCATACTTTAAGAAATCCTACATAGGAATAAAGTACTGATCATTATGTAATTTATTCACTTCTGGGAATAAAGTTCAATCTATTATGTGATCTTTCACATTTTAATCTTCCATAAGTCATTTGTTCAATCACAATTGTGACAAAATTTCCAAAATATTCTCAAGTTAAACAAAAATCAAATAGTTCTTTTAGATTATAATCATGCTCTAAAATTTTCGTTCTTCAAGAATTTGACCACAAATTTTTCATTAGAGATGATTAAGAAAAATCATCATTCTTAAAACAATCCTCCAAGGATGGTTGAATATTATGATTTAGTTCTTCAAGAACTAGACTACGAGTTTATATGATTATACCATTCTTTGAACAATCCACCATAGATGATTGAATATTAAGATTTAGTTCTTCAAGAACTAGACCACGAGTTTATATGATTACCATCGTTCTTTGAACAATCCACCACAGATGATTGAATATTAAGGTTCTTTGTTTTTTTTAAGTTCTTCAAGAACTATCACATATCTTCACATTTTGATTAATCCTACAAGGATACTCAAACATTCATTTTTCTTTAATTTGTTTCAATTCTTCAAGAACTATATAACAAATATCACAAACAATGATAAAGAAAAGAAAAATCATTAAGCAATCTTACAGGGATGCTCGGATAATACTGTGTTTTTTTTCCAGTTCTTCATGAACTATATCACGAGACTAAGCATTAAAAAATATTTTGAACAATCCTGCAGGGATTCTTGAATATTAAGTTTTATCTCTTCATTGAGTTCTTTGTGCAATCCATCTAGGATGCTTGAATGATGAATTCTTCTGAAATTCATCAAGAATAGACAAACATGATAGTTATCCTTATGTAATCCAACAGGGATGCTTGAATGTTGAATTCTTCAGGAATTAATCAAGAACAGAAAATCTGAGAAATTGTCTTTATGCAAAGCATCGGCAGTTCCCAACTCGAGCCGACTTCCACCACCAGCTCCTGTTCCACTCACTAACGCAATCCCTGCTCATATCCAGGCTGTAAGTCATCTCCTCGACCTGCTGGGACGACGAAGTCGGGACCTAGTTCAGCAGGAACAGTCTCGACTAGATATCGGAGCCCTTGCACAAGCAGCCGCTCTCCAGCCCGCCATATGACTACCGTCCTCCCCCGCTCAAACAGCCTTTTTCCGAAGACACTGGACTCCACCTCAGCACAGGGAAAATCCAAAGGACATCGCCTCAGTGCGAAGAGAAAAGCGCTAGGGAAAACCCCCAACTCCCCCGTCTCCGCCGAGGTCGAATTCTACGAATGAGTCGGGCAATTCCTCCTCCGACTCCTCCTCCGACTCCTCCCGAAATCTGTCAGCTCCATCACCTCACAAGAAGAAAACTCACAAGTCAAAAAAGGATAAGCGATCCCGGGCTAGCCCCTTCATCCCGGAAATCGCCAATTGCCGCATTCCGAAGTCCCTCGAGAAGCCCCCCAGCTGAATATGTACGACAGGAGGGGGATCCCGACAAGCATGTGGACACTTTCGACTTGATGCTTGACTACCGTGATGCCTCGGACCACATCCGATACAAGCTTTTCCCCCTCTCCTTAACCAAGTGTGCGCTGAAGTGGTACCGGGAGCTTCCCCCGGCTTCAATTTCATCATGAAACTGTTCACGAAGCTGTTCTCGGCACGATTCACGGCCTCAAGGGTAAAACCCAAGTCAGAGGATGTGCTGAGGGAAGTCTGCCAAGGGGAAAAAGAATCATCGACAGACTATATAGAAAGGTACAACCGAGAAGCGGACGAGGTTCATCAGCTATCTGATGACGTCAGTGTAATGCTCATCAGGCACGGCCTCAAAAAGGGCACCCTTTTCCAGGTCAGCGTTGGCCTCCGCAAACCAGAAACACCTGACGAATTCCTGAGGCGTGCCCAACACTATATCGATTACGAAGAAGCATCTGCTATGGACATACCCAACACGGGTCAAATCTCTGAAAAAGAGAAGGATGGCAAAGAGAAGAACAAGAAGGACCGCGGGTCCAGCTCGAAAGAGTGGCGAGGGAGGTTTGCCGAGTATTCTGACCTGAACGTTCCAAGAGAATGCATTCTGGCTGAGTGCGCCAACACCGAGTTCCGTGACATCAAGTGGCCGGCACCGATTCCTCAGCGCGACAACACAAACAAGAAAGGGAAGCTGAAACAATAACTTAAGTCGGACAAGAAGAAAAAGGAGCGATCTCCCCGACCCTCACCACGGAAGTCAAAGTTCGAGGTCAATGAAGTAGCTAAAACCCCTGATGACGATAGCAGCGATTCGGCCGAAGACGCTTCGAAGACACAACGACAGCAACCGGTGGCCATGGTAATCATGGGGGGGCTACTCCTTTGAGGCCAGGCAGACAAAGCGATCGATGAAGCAACACTGGCAGGAAATTCCGAGCATCGAAAGGGATCCGATTCCCGTCTTGACCAAGTCCAACAGACCTCCGTTATCGTTCACCGATTCCGACCTCCGCTAGGGCAAGCTAGATGAGGAAATCCCGCTCATCATCTCTACCATCTTGGCCGGGGTCGATGTCAAAAGAATCTTAGTCGATCACAGGAGCTCAGTTGATATACTATTCAGGGAGCTGCACCCAAAACTTAAAAAATCCGAGGCCGACCTATTGGCGTATGACGGTTCCGACTTGGTTGGGTTCAATGGCTCTTGGAAAAAGCTGTGGGTCACGTACGGGGAAGACAATCTCTCGAAGACCATCAAAACAAGGTTCTTAGTGCTGCCGTGCGCCTCTCCATATCACTGCATCAATGGCCGCCCGACGTTAGGGAAGCTCGGGGCCGTCGCCTCCACTGTCCACCTCAAGATGAGATTTTTCTCAGAGTAGGACGAGGTGGTCACGATCCCGGTCGACCTGGATGGGGCAAGGAGATGCCAGTACCTGTGCCACAAGTCGGAGCGACAGGCCGAGAGACAACAAGCCCTCGTCATCATGAAGCAAGAAAACGGGAAAAAGGAGTAGAAAGAAGAGGGAGCATGGTAGGAATTGAATGCGGGAAAACAAAATACAATTTCCAAATGTACTAAACCGTTTTCAATGAGAAAAGATTGTAGAATTACGCTGTCATATACTATTTAGAATATACGCACTAACATGCAGGCCCACGCTAAACTCAGCGCACATCCTACGACGACGTCCCTCTCCCTCGAGTCTGACCCGAGCTGGCCACTCGACGAACGACAGCATGAGGAGGGGTATGTGAAAAACACCTATGCCCTTCTCGACTCCGAGCTTAAATGCTTAGTCGAGAAGCGTACATCAGCCCACAGTGGCTCAGGCCAACTGAGGCCCTAATTGCGCCTTCGCGCGGGCAGCCTTCCCTCTGATCTCCAAGCTCAAATGCTCCATCAGAGGCCGAAGGAAGAAGTCTGCAGCGACTTCGACCAAAGACCTTCCCTCTGATTCTTGAGCTCGAAGCTCCATCAGAGGCCGAAGGGACTTCTGATCTCCAAGCTCAACGCTCCATCAGAAGCAGAAGACCCCTCTGATCTCCGAGTTCAATGCTCCATCAGAGGCAGAGGACTCCTCTGATCTCCAAGCTCAATGCTCCATTAGGGGAAGAAGATTCCTCTGATATCTGAGCTCAATGCTCCATCATGGGAAGAAGACTCCTCTAATCTCCGAGCTCAACGCTCCATCAGGGGAAGAAGACTCCTCAAATCTCCGAGCTCAACACTCCATCAAGAGAAGACGATTCCTCTGATCTCCGAGCTCAACGTTCCATCAAGGAAAGAAGACTCCTCTGATCTCTGAGCTCAACACTCCATCAGAGGAAGAAGACCACTCTGATCCCCGAGCTCAACGCTCCATCAGAGAGACCCGAAGCAGATTCTTTTAAGTTTTGGAGGTAAGCCACTCACATAACGCTGATCTCGGCCTCGACCCACTCTCGCCTCACCATAACAAAAGATCACTCACGATCAATATAAATAGCAGGAGATTGTTTACCTAACGTAAACTTTCATTCATATCGGAAATATTACAAGGGGGCACGGGCCAATATTTACAAGCACGTGATTATAAAAAAGAAACTAAAATGTTACAAAGTCATTCAGACTCCTCCGCCTCGGAATGTTCAAACAGCACCTTGGCCTTCTCCAAGGGGACACCAGGAGCGGGCCTAACTAGGTGTCCTTCAAAGATCTTGTTTCCGGGAGCCAGTAGCTTTGAAGGCAGGTTGGGGCCGACCACCGCTAACAAACCCTTGTAACGAGTAAAACCAAGCACAGTAGAATTCTCCAGCTTGGCCGCCGCAGCATCACGCTCACCCTTAACTCTTTCCACCTCAACTCGGAGTACTCCGGCCTCTACCTGAACCCGTGCCTCTATCACCTTGGCATCGGCAAGTTGCTTCTGAAGCGCCTCCGCCTGGTCAGCCTTACCCTGATCTGCAATCAAGCTTCAAGCTCGGCAATCTGCCCTTCCACCGAAGCCAAAAGAATTTATGGTACCCCGGAGGTAGCGATTCTCCTCAATCAACTCCAGAATCCTCACGTCCCGGCAATATTCTAACATATCAAATTGGTCCAGCAGGTCCCCATCAAGGGAGAGATTCTTGGCCTCGACCTCGTAAGCCTTCTCTCGAGTCGCAAGATTTCCAAGTCCGACTCCAATTCTTGAAAGTCCTTAAACAACCTGAAGGCAGTCTCAGCCACTCTCCCGCAAGCCTCAAGCTCGGCTGCGGAGGGGATCTCAATTCCCAAATCTCCAATAAAATCAGAGTCTTCAACAGTGAGTTTTTTGGTTTTTTGGAAGTTGTTGGGAACAGCTTGCTTCCGACTAGAGCTACCCTTCTTCAACGTTGAAGAGCATGGTCTGAGCTGGACCCCGGTCTCATGAGCGTTGGGATCGGGCTCGAGGCAGTCGGCCAGCTTATCTGCACAAGGTAAACGCGAGGTGAGTCACGGAATAAAAAATAATGACAAAAGTAGCTTGAGTAGTAGAAATTACCCAAGGTGGACTTCAGCTTAGCTGCGGACTCGGCCCCGTCCTGGATAATGGAAGCACACTTAAATTTTAGGCCTTCTTTGAGTAGCTTGTCACCCTAATCCTTGAGAAGCTGGTAAGTGACGGCATCCTCGCCCTCAAGGGACTCTAGCTTCACAGCAAAAGTCTTATTGTCTTGATCAAAATGAACTCCGGACCAAGACAAGGGGAAATGCGTCCTCACCAGCTCGGAGCCATTGTGCTCTGCAATGGCCTTTTTGGCCTCCTTGTTGACTACCCAAACGTAGAAGAAGACGGACTTAAACCACTTGTTGGAGTCGTTCACCGGATTGAAATAGACCCGATACCGGGCACCCCGAAGGCAGACGTGGCCGTGCTGGGAAGCATCCTCCTGATCATGCTGGCGAAACACCTCAAAAATAGAAAAGAAAACTCGCACAGAACGAGTCCGACCTAGGTAGGAAATCACGGCCTCAAAAGATTTCACGTACCCCCAAGCATTGGGGGCCAGATAGGAAGAAGGAACTCGGACAAGGGAACTCGGATTACCATAGTATCCATGCACCTCCCGTAGAAGAAGGAGCCGACCTCCTTCTTGGGTAACCTGGTGCAAGCCGGCAACTGCCCCGCATCCTCTAGCCTCCACTTCTGACCGGCGGGGGCGGTCACATACTCCTTGAAGTCGGATAAAGACTTACTTTTGAGAATGGACGTGGACTCGACGACCACCTTGGATACCCAGCGGTATTCTGCCAGATCAAACCTGTGTCCCCTGGCCTCAGTAGCAGCAGCGGCTTTTGAGGTCCTCTCTACCACATCTGAATCCCTCACCTCAAGGATAGACCCCTGTAGTAAAACCTCCGAGGAAGTAAAATTGCTTTGATGCTCTACTATTGGCGAGCCCACCACCTCGGCACTCAACATTGGCAAGAACATTGATCTTGGTTGTTTGAATAAGGAACTCGGATCAGGGAAAACTCCAGAAACACGGTGAGTTTTCAGGTCGGTACGGTGGCCGGAGAACTGAGCGGAACTGTTGGTTATCACCGGTGGGAGATTTTTCTAACTCGCTTAGAATGACAAGTAAGAAATGAAGGATCCTAGTTAAACCTATATACCCCTGGGACTCGAAAAACGAACCAGCACGTCTAATCAATGCGTCGTTTCAGTTCTGACATGGGAAACTGAACTGCATTTATGACACCCTTGCCTCGGTTCCTCAAACGTCAGCTCTTGCTCCTCCACTCGGCAAAAGACACGTGGCACAACTTCATTCCATCACCGACCTCGACTTGGGGGGCCACTATTCCGGACTGGGCCCAAGACCCATTTGACTCAGGCCAGACCCATCTCCGCACCAAGGACCACCCGATGCGCATAATGACCACATCGTACGGTTAAGGAACCCGCTCCCGCATCCAACGGCTCAACAACGACACTTCGTTTATAAATAGAGGTGCGACCCTCCATTTCCAGGTACGTATTCAGTGCCTCCATACCTCTCCACTTCCCTTGCTGACTTAGGCATCAGAGTGCTTGTAGGTACCCCACACCCGGTGTGCAGGAGCGGCCTACTCGGACCATCTGAGGCCGATATTCATCCATTCGAAGTCAAATCTTCAAGCTTCAAGAAGCACCTCAACCTATGCCCCGGACTCCGTCTAACCCGATGTTCAGGTACCGAACAACCACAAATTTAATCAATCACTCTTCAACTCTTCTTTCATGACATTAATTCAAAATCCAAAACCTCCAATTTTTCAGATCCCTAAATTTGGTTGAAATTCCCAATTGCTTTATTTAAGACCTAATCCAACACCAACATTCAATGCTGACAACAAAACGTGCTTTTGTTTCATCACGTTTTAAAAAACCCTGTTCCTTTAAGACCCCCCAGAAGAATTATAAGGAAGTGATTCTGGGTTGTTTACAAGATTCAAAGAAAATGGGTATAACTTCTTGTGTCTTATTGTTGAGAATAATTTTGTTTAACTTCTCCACAATATAATTCCCTTTCTTTGATGGATTCAAAAACAACGTTAATTTGTGTTGAAAAACATTGCATCCATGAAAATTAGGGAGAAAACCCTAAAAGTCTATTAAATTGAAATTGGTAAAAATATTACTAATGAGAAGAAGATGATTACAAATTAATGAGTGTACCATCTACCTTATATACTAACCAACTAATGAGTCTTAGTATCTAATGACCTTACTATCTAATGGGCCTTATTATCCAACTAATGGGCTTACTATCTATATTTTAACAGCCTCCGCAAGCTGGAAGGTGTTCACAACACTTCCAGCTTGAGATAAGCAATACCAAATATTATCAAAGTAAAGAAAAATAAAGAGAAATATGAGTTGGTAGTAGTTGAGGTGCATAGCTCCAAGAAGTCTTCGACCAACCTTTGGGCCCCTTCGAGCTTCTTCGAGCGTCTCCACAACATTCACTCTAAAAGAATCAACAAACTCCACTCTTGGGCATAATCATCAAAGTGCCAAAGAAGTTAACAAAAGCTTAACCATTGGGTAGAAACAACAACTCAAGGTTTAACTACTCGGAGGAAGCAACAAACCAACACTTAACCATCAAGCAAAAGTCACAACTCAAGGTCTAATCACTTGAAGGAAGCATAACGCTTAACCATCATAGGGCAGAAGCAAACATCAACAAGGCCATAGGGCCAAAGGCTTAACAACCAAACAGAAACTATACATCAAAGTTTAACCATTTGGCAGAAGTACATCAACGCTTAACCATCAAGAGTACTCAATCACTCAGGACAGAAGCAAAATTTCAATGCTTAACCATTTATAGCAGAAACATCATGCTTAACCACCATAAACTGAAGCTAAAAAACCAAGCCAATTACTGAAATTGACAATCAACTTCAGAATAACTAATTTCAAATATGAGCAAGGGCAGCAAGACCTTCAATAAAACTAGAAAACTTTGCATGTGACAACAAGAATACTCACTAGTTATCAACACTACCATGAAACCCCCTTGTTGAACAAACTTTAGCACAATTGGCCAATACCAAAAACACCAACAAAAAAACTTCGGCATCTTCGAGTGGTAATTAAAGTTGGCATACCTGCCACAAACCAATATCTCCATCAAGACCACTTGAAGCCATCTGCTACAACAATCCAAAGAGCCACGCCCACAAAACACAGATCCTACACTCCTCAATCAATCAAAACTAACACCAAGAGCCACCACATTAGTCACAAAGAGAACATTAAAGCATAAGTGGAAACAACAACATTCAACCACATTGGATACAACTCTGCATACTTCTAAATAAAGCACCTTGTTCATATCTACTCCCTTATAACCACCAACCCAAGCTCCACTGAAACTCCAGCACATTAACTGCGATACTAACAATTCACCACTTGTATGACCCAAACACCAAGTCAGCCAACAGAAAAGAAACTAAAGAGCTAGTCGGCAGCTCTATACTGCCGCAGAAATCAACTAATGCTAATATCATATAATCAAATGAGAATCAATTTAAAAGCATGAGAATTTGATGAATCCAAGTCTACAACACCATGCCGAAAGACAAAATATCTGGCACCCATTTCATCAAACAGGATTTGGGCATCTAAAAGAACGGTGATGAACAAATCCAAGAACACAAATTTCTACCACCCATTTCATCAAACAGCATCTGGGCATCCACATCCAATAGAAAACTGATCTGTAATCTCACTAAAATCACTGTACAAGTAGCAGTTAATTCCCCACACTCATTGTGATTAACGTTCTCATATTCACTTAGTTGGCTATTGATAACTTAAAAAAATTAAAGCATGCTCGATTGTGTTGGGATTGAAAGGAACAGAACCCCTTTGGATTCCAAACCTTATAACTATCACAAAAGTAAAACAAACAGCACATCATTCACTAGTAAAACACTCCCAGGCTTAATATTCACCCAAATTCACTCAGCGATTCAATTTCATAAGCCAAAACTGAAGATGAACGAGATTCGAACATATGAAGAGGTCACGAAGAACGAACATAAATTGAAGACGAGTATGACCAGATCAAGAAACACAAACGTAGAGACGAAGTGCGATGTGAACTCCTAATCACAAAACCAAAATAAAGAACCGATCGAAGGAAAAAAAACGCAATCAAAGAAAATGGGCAAAACAAGATCTAATATCGGAAACAGATGATAAAAGAAAACGGGAATCTAGAGTCAACAATCACAATAGATCTTCGACAAAAAACCAGAATCAACATCAAGGATAAAGTGATTAGAAATCTAGAACATATCGAAACTAAAGGGGAACAAACAAAATGAAAGTGACGCAGATAGGAAAATACAGAGGATGCAGGATGAACGTTGGAACTGTTGGGGGTTACTTTGAAGGCAAGACACGACACGAAGGATGAACGTTGGAACTGTTGAAGTTCAAACAGAAGAGCGAGGCCGGAAAACTCGGAGCAATGAACACTCACCCCACTAACCGTGCCAGTGGGGATCGTGGGCAGTTACTTCGCTTCGTTGAGGGCCTTTGAAGCAATGAGAACCATTGATCTTAGATCAATCCAACGGCAGACAAATGTTGGCTAGCTTAGTGGCCGACGGGGCCTACATATATATATATATATATATATATATATATATATATATATATATATATATAGCACTAGAGTGAATTGTAAAAGACACACATCAATCAAATCAAACTCTACGTTTATTTCATTTATTTTCTTTATCGCATTTCTTGCCTTTACTTTATTTTTATGCATTAGCCGTAGTAATCCAACACTCGCGTCCCTTCTCACTTTGGTTGACCCTTTCTAGAGGAGTCAGGAAACCCATAGTTGAGGAGCAAAGTTCCCTCCTTGATGCAATTTCTTGAAGAAAAAGGAATCAAAGACTGTCCAAACCCCTAGCCGACACCATGGTTGGGACCTAAGAGTTTGACGACAACACTATCTAATGGGCGTTATTACCCAACTAATGGGCTTACTGTCTATATTTTAACAATTTGTTTACAGATGCCACATTGTGGAGAATAAATTAACACCAATAAAAACAACAAAAATAATGTGAGAAAAGAAAAAAGAAACTCAGAAAATAACGTTGGTTTGAAGGATTTTGACTTGGCTATGACTTCTTGTGTCTTTCATTACTCTATGTCTTCCATGGAAGGAGAGAGATTAGTGATTAAGTTGGACAAAATGAGGGCTTTGGGTTTGAGGGTGAGGTTATGGATTAAGAGTTAAAGGGTGATTGATTTGTGGTGGTGGTGATGGCAGCTAGCCGGAGTTGGTGGTGGCTCGCCGGAGAAGGTGAAGATGGAGTTGGTGTTTGGAGGAATAAGATAAAAATGAAAGTTGTTGTGTTTATGTGAATTATATCCCTTATGTTTTTTTTAAGTTTCAATTTGGTCCCTATTTGCCACATCACTTAATGATTCCAAGTCAGCCTTGACACTTAAGACGCTACGTCAACAGTTAACTGCCAGCGTGTCTATTAAGTTAATGGACGGAGAATACCAAAAAAGGACTAAAATGACTCAAAAATAGAAGATAAGGGACCAAAACGAGAAAAAATGATAAAGGACCAAAGTGAAACCAAAATAAAAAATAAAGGACCAAAACTACAATTTAGCCATAGTTTTTTTACTTATTATTCAGTATTTGCAGTACGCTACCAGCATTGTGCTACTATTATCTTTCTAAATAAACAAAATATCAATTTTTATTGCATACCTATACTATGGACGGGTCAATGATTATGGTTATGCATACTATTAAAAAATATATAACTCACTCCCTCTTCGTTCTTGATATTTGATACTTTTGACATGTTACACACAAATTAATGTGTAATTAGTTTGTGTAAGCTAACTACTAAAATACTCTCTTTGTAGTTGTCTTGGAACTATTGAAATCCAAATAAAAGAGTTAATAGTTGTCTTGGATTTTTAAAAAACTCAATAAATATCAAGAGTATATTTGAAAAAAGTTTGTTGAATTATACATTGGGTTTTTAAAACTACTATTGTTTTGAAACAAAAATAAAAAGGCCAAAAGTATCAAAGATAAAAAACGGAGGGAGTATTTATTAGAAAATATCAAATAACTTAAAAAAAAAAAAGAAAACATGAAATAAATTCATTGACTTAATGCGAAGACTTATTATATCTAGACAAATACTTCGTCATTAAGCATCGTTATTTTCTTATCGTATTCATAAAATCCTTATATATTTTATTAAGATAAAATTGAAAAAGTAATGTTTAAAATTTTTTAGATTTACAAAAATTATTAGAATTTTAACTACTATTAAATAAGACTCAAACAAAATCATTAAAAAGATACACATTAAAAACAAATAAGTCTTAAAACATTTATTACGAAATAATCACAAGAGCATCCAAAAAAGTTATTAAATTAAAATAAATTTTGATTATGGTTGAAAAAAAATGGTCAAACTTTGAAAATGATGAAGGTTCTAGTATATATGTTCAATGTTCTATAAATTCAAATAGATCATTGTCTTTTTAAGAATTGTGCACCTATGGCAGCTCTAAGTATAATTACCTTTAGTCTCAAATCATTATCAATTCTGCTAATAATTCTCACATTCGAGGCTAGTGAGGCATTGAAGGTAAAAGTAATAATTTCCAATAATTACCAACAAAATATCACTGTTCATTGCAAATCCAAAGATGACGATTTGGGATTCCATACACTCAAACCTGGAGAAGATTACTCCTTTCGGTTCCAACCTGCAATTTTCTTTAGAACATTATTCTTTTGCAACTTTACTTGGAAAGAAGACCCAAACCTTCATTATTTAGACGTTTTCAAAGGACATCGAGATAGTGATTGCAGAATAATTGAATGGGATATAGATGCAAATGGTGGCTGCAAGACTTGTGATACACCAGAACCTCCTAAATGTTATCCTTGGAATAAACAACCTTCCTAATATATGCATTGAAGTAGGTGCAAAGAATAATTGCGTAGAAGTAATTTCATGCGGTTTCTCGCAACTGGAATAAAATATTAGGAAATAACAACACAAACATACCAATTAAACTACTTTCGGTTGATTTAATTTAATAATTGTTGATTGAATTTATTTAGATATTGAAAATTGAAACTGTTGCGGCCGGTTTCTCTGGATAAGAAAGGGCCGAACGCTTTTCTGTGTGTGTTTGAGAGTTGAATTGAGAGAATAAATCTGGATCCGTTTATTGGCCTCTCAGGACTATATTTATAATACATGTTACATAAATGCTATTTATCATAGATTAATGGCTGAGTTGACCGTTACAGACAAGGGGGAGGGAAATCAGGGATACTCCCCTATGATTATGCTTCATTCCTTTTCTGGGAAGGAGGCGATGTGACTTTCGGGGCCGATCGGTCCCTCTCTGGGCGGAGCCCTTCAAGAGTCGAGTGGATGTTAGGCCGGTCAATTCTGGCCGGAACAGAGCCCTTCGAGTGGCGAGCACGCAATGCGAAGTCGTTCAAACAAGTGGAGCTCGGCGCTGGCTATAACCCTTTAGCTTTTGGTGCCTAGCCCTCCGGTTTAAATGTGATGGTTCCTTGTGCATGTATTTTTGGCCGGTGAACATTGTTCCTCGATCTTTGTTGATTTTGGGGTCATTGATTAGGCCTGGCGCTGATTTGACGTATTGTTTGTTTAACCTCTGACCTTTGATCGTTGAATGCATCGGTATCTTCATTTGACTCATCGTTTTCAGTACCTTCATAAATGCAACCTTGGTAACCTCCCTTGGGTCTCTACTTTATATATATATATATATATATATATATATATATATATATATATATATAGGGTTGGACGCTTCTCGCTAATTGTCTCCCTACATTCCTTGCTTCTTCTTCTCCGTTTGGTTGGAGCCTCCGCTTTTTCTTCCTGGGGGTTGTCTTGGTGGAGGCCTCTCCATGCTCCGGGGGCGGTTGGAGCCCTTCAGTTCCTAGGTTTTTGATGGCACGTCCTTGTTGGGGAGCTTTCGTTCGCGCAATGGCCAGATTCAGGAATGTTCAGTGAGCTCGAATGGTTTTCTCCGGTAAAGGTGACTTTGGGCGACTGTTGGGGGAAGAGTCCTCTTCGATTGTTCTCCCACGGGTCCAGTGCTCCCAATGGAGAGACCATTTGTTTTAGGGAAGCTCCCGGGCCCAGTCTTCTTCTGTTCCTCCAGCTTGTTGCCAACTTCTCCGCCCTGCGGTGCAAAAAAGGAGAAAAATCAAAGGGAACAAGTTTTTTGGTTAGTTTGCAGCACATGTAACTTTGTACTTTTCTCCTTTTCTGTTGAAATTGGGTGTAATTATTGCTTTGTTATTAATGTAATATCGTTCAGTTTTGTTTTTGTCTGGGATCTTACCCGATCGGAACATGTTTTTCTTTGGTGTTTTTGATGCTCGAGATATCAATATATCCCGCTTCAAGGATGCTTCATAGAGTTTTTGAGACTAGAATTCCCATGCGTCCAGTGGGGGGCGACCCCATTTAGAATTTTTAGTTTTTGCTGGCGCATGCGCCTCGCGATTGGTGTTCGATGGTGAACTTCGGTTTTACTCAGTTTTCACCTATCGGGTCTTTATATTTTCCTTCTTAGAGCAACTTCGACCTTTCGATCATGTGAGGCGCCTCGCCCGGTCTTGCCTTTTTATCTAAGAAGATTCCTCACGGTGTGGCGACTGCGTCAGTTTTGCTTATTTTTCGTGAGGTTAGCCCAAGGGTGGGTGGAGGCTCGTCAGCCCCGCCTATTGCCTGTCGGGACTTGATTTTCCCCCAAAAGTAACATCGAGACGTTGCTCGGTTCTTACCGCTTCGAGACTTTCGTTTGGGATTGTTGGGCGCATTCTAATTTTTGTGCAAATGATCATTTCATTGATAATTTGGTCGTACAGAGTTTTTGCGGCCGTTGTTTGCGCGTTACAAAAAAGAGTACATTATTATTTCTAGCTGTAGTAGAACCGAAGGTTTGTGGAATTCCATGATCTGGGGATGTTCCTGCCATGCAGTTTCTCTAGCTTGTATGCTCCTTTGCCGATCACGTCTTTGACCCGGAATGGGCCGTCCTAGTTTAGGGATTGTTTTCCTGCTGCTCTTGTCTTCACAGTTTGTCTGAGTACGAGGTCGCCTGGTCTGAATTCCCGTGGTCTCACCTTAGTGTTGAATTTCTTGGTTGCTCGCTGTTTGGCAGCTTATTCCTCTATTACTTTCGCCACAACAAGGATCTCATCGAGTAGATCTAGATAGGATCAAAGCTGTTCTTCGTTGGCTCCTTTTTCAGTCAGTAACCTCCTTGGGCTTGGCTTTAGGATTTTCACCGGGATCATGGTGTCACTTCCGTATGTGAGTTTGAACGGGGTTTCTTCAACAGTAGTGTGGTAGGACCAGATCACCGAAGGGAGCTCTTCGGCCCAATTTCCCTTGGACTCATCCAGCTGCTTCTTCAAACCATTCAGTAGCACTTTGTTTGCCGACTCAGCCTGACCGTTCGTTTGAGGATGTTCCATCGAGGCGAACACTTGTTGGATCTTCCACGTTTCACAGAAGGAGGCCACTATTTCTGATGCGAACTGGGTTCCATTATTGGTTATGATGGTCTCTGGCACGCCGAACCTGCATATTAGTTTTTTCCAATAGAATCTTTTTACCTTTTGGGCGGTGATCTTGGCCTCGATCCATTTGGTGAAGTAGTCAACAGCTACTATTAGGAACTTTAGTTGTCCTGCTACTGGGGGAACAGTCCTAGGATGTCGACTCCCCAAGTGATGAACGACCATGTAGGTGAGATGGCTTGCAGGTTTGTCGGTGGCGCCCTGGGGATGTTGGAATGGCGCTGGCACTTGTTGCATCTCTTCACAAATTCTATGGAGTCTTGTCTTATGGTTGGCCATTAGTACCCGACCCATGTGATTTTGGCTGCCAAAGCTCGGCCGCCGATATGGCTTCCGCAGATTCCCTTGTGAATTTCACGAATGATTTCTTCCGCCTAGTTGAACATTACGCATCTGAGGAGGGACGTTGAGAACCCCTTTTGTATAGTTCGCGGCCGATCAGGGTGTATTTGCTGACCATCCTTGCCAGTGTTCAAATCTCCTCCTTTGTCATTTGGAGCTGTTCGCCTCTTAGGTAGGCTATTACGTCGGTCATCCAGCAGTTGTCTCCTACTTCTATTGCGAGGACATGTGCTTCATCTATGCTTAGGTGGTGGATTGTTTCTTGGATGACTGTTCAGTTATTGTCGGGCGCTTTGGTGCTGGCCAATTTGGACAGTATGTCGGCCCCACTGTTTTGTTCTCTAGGCACATGCGCCAGTTCAAAGGTTTTGAACTTTTCCTTCAGCCTCTGTACTTTCTCCCACTATTTTATTAACATTTCATCCCTTGCTATGAATGTTCTGGTGACTTGGCCAGTTACTAATAGAGAGTCGCTCCTTGCCTTTAGATTCTCAACGCCGACTTTGGCAGCCA
Source organism: Astragalus glycyphyllos (assembly GCA_963573325.1). Classification (NCBI taxonomy): domain Eukaryota; kingdom Viridiplantae; phylum Streptophyta; class Magnoliopsida; order Fabales; family Fabaceae; genus Astragalus; species Astragalus glycyphyllos. Next base: position 59,114,312 of record OY754312.1, on the reverse strand, counting down.
GAGTCTTGCCTATGAATAAAGCCTCGTATTCGGCGTGGTTATTGCTGGCCTTCCAGCCAAACTTAAGAGATTTCTCCAACAGTACCCCTTCCGGTCCTTCTAGGGTTATTCCGGCGCTGCTTCCCCTTAGGTTGGAGAAGCCATCGACGGAGAGAACCCAAGCTTCCGCCTCTTTTCCTTCTTCTGTTCCTTCGCCGACTAACTCTGCTGCGAAATCTGTTGGTGCCTGTACTTTGATTGGACCTCTCGGCTCGTACTGGATGTCAAATTCTGATAGCTCAATTGACCACGCTACCATTCTCCCTACTAAGTCTGGTTTGCTGATTACTTTCTTTACCTGGAGGTCGATTTTGACCGTTACTTAGTGACTCTGGAAGTACTGTCTTCTGGCCGTCAAGACTACTGCGAACGCTGCTTTCTCGATCTTTTGATATCTGGCCTCCGCACTTTGCCATACCCTACTCACGTAGTAAACGGGGTGCTGCTGTTTGTTTTGTTCCTCGATTAGTATTGCACTGCATGCATTTTCTGAGATGGCCAGGTAGATGTGTTTTTCTCAGTAGTTGTGTTTTTCTCAATAGTTGAAAGAGGGATTTGACTTTGTTGGCCGATCGGGCCATGAAGCAAGACAGTGCTGCAATTCTTCCTGTTAGGATTTGCACTTCTCTAGCCCTGCACTTGGATGGGTTGGTTTCGATTCCTCTGTGGGTGAGAATGAAACCGAGGAACTCTCCTGCTTGTACGCTGAACGAGCACTTGTTTGGGTTGAGCCTTAGGTTGTGTTTCTTCAATAGCTGGAATACTTTATCAAGGTTGGTGAGGTTTGCCTCGTCTGTTTCGGCCTTGACTACTATGTCATACCCATAGAATTGTATCAGCTGTCCATCAGTCGCTGTCAGGTGGCTCCTGCATTCTTCAGACCGAAAAGGCATGACCTTGTAACAATAGTTTGAAAGGTCGGTCTTGAAGGCTGTTTTTTCTTCATCTGTAGGATACATGCGGATTTGATTGTAATAAGCATCCAAGAAACTCATTAGCCTGTAACCCGAAGCTTTGTCCACCAGACTGTCGATGCTCGGTAGTGGATAAGAGTCTTTCGGGCATACTTTGTTCAGGTCGGTGTAGTCCACCCACATTCTCCATCTGCTATTGGCCTTTCTGACCATCACTTGGTTTGCTAACCACGTAGGATGTTTTACTTCTCTGATAATTTGGCTTTAATCAGTTTGCCGGTCTCTTCTTTGACGGCTACCGTCTTCTCTTCTCCCTCCTTCCTTTTTCTCTGGGCTACAGGTCTGACAATAGGGCTTAATGATAAAAGATGGCAAATAAAGTTTGGGTCTATACCTGGCATGTCCTGGGGGACCATGCTAAGACGTCAAGGTTATCGGCGAGGAAACTGGCGAGCTCCCGCTCGGTACCGGGAAGTAGACTGGCTGCAATCTTCGTCCTCTGGTGGGAAGCGGGTCCTATTACAATTTGCATGAGCCTACCGGCCGGTTTTGGCCATTTTTCTTCTCTTCCAAGATCGTACAACCCGGGGTCCAGGTCTAGAAGTCTGATTTTCTGGGCTTGCATTTTGTCGTCTCGTATCGTCTGTAGCCTTGTACTTTCGGCGTAGCATTTGCGTGTAGTCGCCCGATTTCCTCTGATGGTGACTGTCTTCCCGTCCGACATTGGGAACCTCATGCAGAGTTGTGGATATGACACTGCTGCTGCTAGGTCGTTCAAGGCTAGCCTACCAAGAATCGCGTCATATGTAGATGGAGTGTCGATCACCATATACCTTACTGTCTCTGTTTTCTGTTGTCCAGCTCCTCCGAATGTTGTGGGGACGTCGAGGTAGCCGTATACTTCTGCTTTGTGGCCGGTGAAACCTGTTAGGACGCCGGGGTAGTCCTTTATAGCTTCATACGGGATTTGTAGGAGTTCTAAACATCTCTAGTATATGATATTGAGGGAGCTTCCCCCGTAGACGAGCACTCGGGGGATGTTCGTGCCTCTGATTGCCACCGCTATTACGAGAGGGTCGCCCTCATGGCACTGGATTCCTTTGAAGTCTTCGACGCTGAAGGTGACAGTAGAATATCCAGGCACTACAAATGGACTATCAGTATTCGAATTCATAATGGAACGGGTGTACCTTTTTCTGCTGTTTGCTAATGCTCCGCCTCTAGAGATTGTCACGATGTGGCCCTAAGTAGTTGTCGCTGTTTCTTCCTGGTGATGGTGCACTCGCGACATGGTGCGGAGTATCTGGTAGTTTAACTGTCGAGCCTTCTCTTGGCCAGTTTCTTCCCTCCGCTGAGAATCTTCTTCCAGAACTTGGGCAAGCTGTTTGGTTTCGCTGAGGTGATCTTGCAATCGCTGAATCCCCAGTTCCTGGTTTTAAATCTAGTTTGCTAAGCTTTGCCCCTTTCTTTCTAGCTTTGTATTTTGGTTTTGTAGCCATCGTACTGCTCGTAGAAGGTACTCCAGGTTGCTGCAATTCTCTGCCATTTTTGGGGAAATGTTTGAAGCTTTTTCGTGGGACGTAGGAGAGGTTTTACCAGGCCGCACGGTGGGCGCCAATGTTGCGCCCGATTTCTCTGGATGAGAAAGGGCCGAACGCTTTTCTCTGTGTGTTTGGGTGTTGAATTGGGAGAATAAATCTGGATCCGTTTATTGGTCTCTCAGGGCTATATTTATAATACAGCTTACATAAATGCTACTTGTTATAGATTAGTGACCAAGTTGACCGTTACAGACAAGGGGGAGGGAAATCAGGGATATTTCCGTCTGATTATGCTTCATTCCTATTCTGGGGAGGGAAATCCGAGATATTTCCGTCTGACCGGAATAGAAACTGTTAATTGCATGTGCAGACTGATACGGCTTGTGTGCTTCACGATGCAACGGGTTATATAATGTTATGGTTTGGGTCCTTGTTTCGTACAACAAACATGCCCATTGTTAAAGAGGCCCAATTCACAGCGCATGATCGGACGGTCCGAAGGAATTGAGGAGCAAACGTTTATGTTTGATCCCAGTCCTTAGACGTGGTAAGTAGTAATGGTGCTGAATTTTGGTCACTCCCCTAACAAAAATTCAAAAATTATTTTTTCTATAAAATCAATAGTAATCTAATCTAATATAGTAAAACAAAGGTTTAGCATATTCTCCATAATAGACATATTATAAATTTGCAGCGTGTCAATTTTTAGGGGCATTATATAAAAGATCAACTAGTTGCAAAAAAACAGCTTTTTTACACAAAAAGCAAACTGCATGACTCCCAAAAAGAGACAAAAGCTGACAGTAAAAATAGGGACAACGCATGACGTGTTGAAACGCACTGTTTACAGTCAAAAAAATTTCGGAAAAATAAAAAAAAACAATTTTTTTCATCTACTTTTATCATCTACTCAAACTATTAAAACCAATCAATTGTCAAAAAAAAGTCACACCTGTAACAAAAATTCAAAAATTAAGTTTTCCAATCAAATCAATAATCTAATATATTAAAACAAAGTGCTAGCAAGTTCTCCAGAATAGACATCTTGCAAATTTGTCATTGGTCAATTTTTAGGGCCATTATAGGAAAAGATCCACTAGATACGAAAAAACAGCTATGTTTATACATAAAGCAAACTGCACGACTCCCTAAAAAAAGACAAAAGCCGTCAGCAAAAAGAGGGACAGCCCCTGACGTGGTGACATGAACTTTTTACAGTCAGTTTTTATTTCCTGAAAAATTCAAAAAAAAAGTAAATTTTTCATCTACTCAAACTATTAAAACCAATCAATTTAACATCAAAAATTATTTTTTCTAAAATATCAATAGTTAAAATATATAAAAATAAATAATTAAATAATCTAAAATTGACTATTTACTATAATCTCTTTATTAAAACTACTACAATGAATCAAATTTTTGATCAAAAATAAAATCAATCAATCTAACCACCGACAATTCTCAAAAAATCCATCCACTATCAAAAAATTACAAACTAACATTTTTATAATTTAATATTGTATTAATTTAATTAAGATGATTAAATTTTTATTAAATCATCTAGAATAAAACGATTAAACAACAGATAATAGGAGCGGCAACGAAAGCAACAACGAGGGAGACAACGAGAGCGCCATTAGAAGTGCCAACAGGGGCGCCAACGAGAGTGCATATCTAATATTAAATCTCATTTTGTTTTTGTTCTTATTTTTACTCCAATATTAATATTGTAAGAAGATATACAAACTTATTTTTTAACTCTTCGAAACACAATTATTTTAATAATTTTGAAATATAGTTTTTTTATCGAGTTTTCCCTATTTCTTTTATTAAATTTTGTAACTTCAGCGTATTTATAATTTCAAACCAAATATAACAAATATAGTGTTACCTTTGCGGATATACGAGTAAAATACTAGTAGTATGTATAATCTTGACTTTGTAAATTTCATTAGGAAACTAAATGAAGTCATTCTGCCAACAATAATCAATTCTTGAAAATGTAAAAATATCATACACGTATATGATGATAATTTAATTAGATTTCAGTAAGAATATTCAAATACTAGTAAGAATGTGAGTGTTGAAGCATGTTGTATTTGGATGGTTGATTTCTGGTGTGGTCGTTGTCATATGTGATGTGTTGTGGTTGAATTTAATGTTGTGGGTGTTGTCGTTAAACTCTTAAGTCCTAGCCGTGGGGTAGGCCAGAGGTTTGATTCCTCGTTTCTTTAAGCAATTGCGTCGAGGAGGGAACTATGCTCCTCGACTGTGGGTATCATGACTCCTCTAGAAAGGGTCAGGTTGAGTGAGAGGGACGCGAGGGTTCGATTATACTACTGACTAATGCATAAAGTAAAAGTTAAAGTGCGGTAAAGAAGATAAATTGAAATAAACGTAGAGTTTGATCGATTGGATGTGTGTCTGTATAATTACTCTATATATATATATATACACAGGCCCTCGTCGGCCTCTAAGCTAGCCAACATTTGCCTGCCGTTGGATCAATCTAAGATCGACGGCTCTCATTGCTTCCTAGTCCCTCAAAGGGGTGGAGTAACTACCCACGATCCCACTGGCATGGTTAGTGGGGTAAGTGCTCGTTGCTTCGTGTTTTCCGGTCTCGTTCTCCTATTTGATCTTCAACTGCTCCCACGTTCTGCCTTCGCGCCACGTTTTCCTTGCATTCCAAGCAACGACTGCCTTGCCTCGGCCCGCTAGATTGCTCGGCTGCTCTAGCCTCTTTGGGCAATAGCTTAGGCGCCCGAGCCACCTAGACCATGGCACTCTATAGGCTGGGGCTATCACTCTTTCCTTTGGCTTAGCCCATTGGCCCTCGGGCGTAACCCTTCCTTGGTGAGTTTTGTCGTTTAGTGTGCCTCAAGGACCTCTTTTGATTTCACTCTATCTGGCAAACAACAAAGTCATGTGGGTTGCCTTCACAACATAATTCTCTTTTCCATCCTCTTAGCCCTCGGCCTACAACTTAATTATTTTTGGGTAATAACAGTGGAATACGCCGGAAGCTTAAAAAAAGAGCGCACCCTATAGTAGTGCTTCTTAAAAAATGCTAGTTAAGTAACACTGTCAGTAGCACTTTTAATGAAAGCGCTCCTAATTGCTAAAACACGCAAAAGCATTAGTAGCGCTTTCCTCAGAAGCGCTCCATTTTGCAAAACCACGCAAACCCATCGATAACGCTTTTCTTGGAAGCGCTCCTCATTGGAAAAACACGAAAAGCCTTAAGTGGCACTTTTTAATTGGCGCTCCTGATTTGAAAAACACGCTTCGCCATAAGTAGCATTTTTTTTCCTGGGTGCTCCTTATATGGAAAACGCTACTTCCCATTAGTAGCACTTTTTTTTTTAAGAAGCGCTCTCAATGGTGTAATAATATTTTAATTCTAATTTCCATCTATCTAGCGCCTCTTTCTCCTTCCCATTGCATGAGTATCCAAACACTCTCACTCTCTCATCGTTCCAAGGAAACAAACATCGTAACCCTCACCTCCCTTCGCCGCCGTCACCTCCTCACCCGTCGTTCACATCGTTCATCTGGTACGTTCCTTGCAAACACAAGACGTCGTCGTTCACGCTGTTCATCTCGTTTGCTGCTGCTCTCTCTCATTTGTTGCTGCTCTCTTTACGTTCCCATAATAGATTTGGTGTCTTTTTTAGGGATTTTAGGTTTTAGGGTTTCTCAAGCTTGCAATTTCTGTACAGATACTGATTCAAAGCACCATTGTTTTCTTTTATAAAAAATTTATATAACAGTATATGTATATATATTTATGTAATTTTTGTACAACGGAAACCCATTGTTTTCGTTTATAAAATATTTATATAACAGTACAAATACTGTCATTTTGGTGTCAGATTTTTCTGACCAAAATGCCCTTATTGTAATGATAACTACCCACTAACACCCAACACATTTCTATTTCTAATTTTAATAATAATAATAACCATCCACTAACACACCAAAACACTAACACATGAAAGACGGGCCCTCCCTAGTATATATTAGGCTAATTATGTTTGCTTTGGCTTAGAGATTTATTAACTGATTTTTCCACGAATTCTACTATAATAATGCATTCTTTCTGCTCTTCTGATTTTACTCTTAATTTGTTTATTCACTTCTTCAATTTCTATTACTACTTATTAGGATTTGCAAAATAAGTCTCAGCTTTGTGTTTTATTTTCACTATTTCTGTTTAAGCCTGAATGATAAATATTTATCTTTTACATTCCTATGTGCTTGGCCGGAGCCAGTTATTACTTACCATTATCTGGATCTTATATGATAAGAAGCCATAATACATTGTTGCATTACCGATTGTGTTAAAGAAGAGTTACAAAAGTATTAAACTATATTTTTACAGATAAAAATAAAATTACTTCAAAGTAAATTGATTACAGCTTTTCAAATTCCACTACACCAGATAACACTATTTTTTTATAAACTCACAGGAAATGAAATTTTTGGAAAATTTAGGATTTTGAGACAAACTTTCTATCAAGGTAGAACAAGTTCATTTTATTTTCTGGGGAAAACTTAAATATCAAATTTGTCTATTGTGCATGAGAAAAATACTATGATTTCTAATGTTAATTTGTTATATTTGTTTTATCTTAATGGGCAACAAGTTATTTGTTCGAGTTTGAGTTAGGGTTTTTTGTTTTGTTTCGAGTTCACATCCAGTTTGCGTTCGTTCGTGCTTCCCCTTGTTTAGGTACTTTTGTTGTTCTCCTATTCTTTTGTTTTTGTTATATATTATTTATACACTTGACCAGAACACTTATTTTAAAAGTCTTCATAATTGGTGTATTTGTGTACTTTTGTATTGATAGAACGCTTCTTTGATTGAGATATTGGTATATCAAAGTTGAAACTAGTAGGAAAATTCTGCATCATAGGTATTGAATAAAATCCTGACTGATGTTAACTTTATGCACATGCTCTTGTTCATATCTCTGGTGCACTCTCTGGTTCATCTCTCTGCGCTCTCTCTAGTTCATCTCTCTCCGTTCTCTTTGGTTCGTTTCATCGGAGATTCGCGTTCATTGTTCAAGTTCGTTCAGGTTCGTTGTTGCTTCCCCTTTTTGAATTTTCTTGATTATAAGTAAAAAAAAGAAGATTAAGTTGTTATGCATTTGAGTTTTGATCAAGTCTAGAGAAATTAAATCAAACATTTCATATTCTAGTTTAAGCTTTGCTTTTGAGTTGAAGATTTTGGACGTAACAAAGCTAGCTAGTTCTGAAAATGGTTGGAAAGGTTTATAAAGTAGATATGAACAAGCCATTTCTATAAAATTTACACATTACTGCAGAACCTTTTGAACAATAGCTTAGTGATAAGATGTCAAATTGGCACCTCGTATCAGTCTTGCTAGTTTAAGTTTTCGTGTTGAAGATTTAAAACAGAAAAAAGCTAGTTCTGAAAATAGTTGGAAAGGTTTATTAAGTAGATAAGAAGTAATGAAAGAGACTAGGTTTATACGAGGATGAAATTCATTCTTTGAACAGTTTTTTTTTATAGTTGTTGGAGCTTCGTTTTGTTATATCTAGTTCGAGTTCTTTTTGTCAGAACTTTGGTTTCGTTCTAGTTCGAGTTTGTTCTAGGTCGAGTTCACATCCCTGGACGTCACAAAGTCTAGGCTATTAACCATTTCAATACAATCAGAGTCCTAACCCTTTAATGGATTTGAATAATCATGGTCCCGAGTGGTATAAATACCAAAAAGGATAATATAATTGGGATAACTGAAACAGTTTACATGATGTCGTACCTTAAAACATAGTTCAAATCCAAATAACGAATTAGAGTTAATACATATCCTTACTTACAAACTTAAAACCTAAAGTGTCAAACACTATTATACATAACTCTTATCTCAGTATCTAACAACAAAACTAGATCTCAAAGGATCCTGACTCGGTAGTCCAAAATAGCTGCTATTCTTCCTCACCTTGCTTAAACTTAACCTGTCAATCTGGAAAAACATAAACAACATAAAGGGTGAGATTACAAATCTCAGTGAGCTCTTTCGCGACCCCTCACCCGTAGCCTCTCTTAGACTACAAAAGAAAACTGAACAAAGTCAGCTTCAGTGGAGAACCCAACCCGAATAACCATAATGAGCCATGACTCAATCCGAGTAGACCCCAATAACCATAATGAGCCATAACTCAATCCGAGTAACCATAATGGGCTTTGAACTCAAGAAGACATGACCTCCCATTCAAAGTACCCTACTTAACCTCTTGCGATCGTCATCCCCATAGTTTTTTACTAGTATCCTCAGACTACCCTTACATATGGGCTAACATAGTTATCTCTCGTGTAGTTCACAAAACGATAACAATTCGATATTCCATAACGGCATAAACATTACCAACATTAAACAATTCAAATTCAGCAATTACACGGAAACTTTGGGAAATTATTTGACCTAGCAAACGACAACAGAATTCAACAAATGACCCCTCTACAGAAATCTTAGGACGTCTAGTTTCTGACTAACATTTTTGTTTTGCAAAATTATGGTTCATTTGGTACAGTTTAGTAAAACAAACTAACTGGTTGCAAAACAGGATAGAATCTGTACCCTAAATTGTAACATTGATATCTCTAGATATACTCACCCAAAACTAATCAAACCAGCGCCAAAACAAAGGTAATCAATTATAGTTTCTAACAAAACAAACCCTGCAAAATTTGGATAACCAGGGAATTCACAATTGGGCAGAAACCGAACCTATACCTAGAATGCTTGAAACAGAATTTCAGCTATCAATTTGTTCAACAAATTTGAAAAAAATTACTCTCCAGCATAAGTGTAATACCATTTCAGATTCCATATCAACATACATACATGCAATCCAATAATCAATTCAGTACAATATTCATGCAATGACAAAATTACCAAGCCAAAAACAAAAATGGATTAAGAACTCACTTGTTGATATCAAATTCTGAAAACAAGCAATGCACTTCTCTTCATAGCTAATCGAACTCCAATCTCTCTTCTAAAGCCATAATGTGAGTTCTAACACTCAACTTGAATGATTATTAAGCTTCCACATAATCTCTATTGCTCTCTAGTTGAGGAAAAACACACATGCAACAGATTTTCTTGGAGTTCTAAGAGTGACTTTTGAAGCTATCTTGCCCACAAACATTGACAGCAACATTCTCTCCTTTCAACTCCTCAAGCTCACTAATTTGAGTCCCCATTTCCTAGTTCTTGTTTCCCAATATCTCCTGTTCCGGACTGGGCCAAAACCCCACAACTTGGGCCTGACCCAACCCGCACTTACCACGGGAACAAATATGGGCACGAGGCAATGACCGCCCGCATCCAACGGTCAAAATCCATGCGCCTGGATTCAACGGCATGTGAACGACGCCGTCGTCTATAAATAGAGGCGTTCCTCACTAATTTCAGGTACGCACTCATTTCTCTTCCAAATACCTCTTCTCTTCCCTTGCTGACTTAAGCATCGGAGTGCTTGCAGGTACCCCACCCGAGGCGCGGGAGAAGATTACCTCGGCCAATCCGAAGTCAACCTTCGACCATCGCGGAGCACTCCAACTTGAATCTTAGACCCGTACTCCGGTACCAAACATTAGCGACCACAGTGGGAGGAATCACTCCATCATGGTGATTTCGTGTGGGTCATCCGCCTCGACCACGGAAACTAAAAACACATTGAAGCGCAAATGGAAAGTGATCGTCGGCCTAACCTCTGACTCCACCTCTGCCCGGCTTCATCCAGGAAGCCCCTCTTCTTCTTCTCCGACGAGGACTATCTGTTAGGCGAACCGAACGAGTTCATTCCTCTCATCATCTCTGCCTCCATGCTTGGTGTCGAGGTGAAACGAATCCTGGTAGACCAAGGGAGCTCCGCCGACATCATGTTCCAAGACCTCCTTTCCGAGCTCGACCTGTCCTTTACCGACTTAAGCCTTTACCTCGGGATGGATTTGTTCGGGCTGGGGGTCCTTTCCTGCCTGGCCGAGGTGGGGTCAAGTAATTAATCGCCGCCATCGACAACCTCGCAAAGTGGATCCAAGCAGAACTACTCGCCCAGATAACTGCCAACAATTGCATCAAGTTTGTCAAAAGGAACATCCTGACGAGATTCGGGGTTCCCTCCGTGGTGATCACTGACAACGGGACACAATTCGCCGATAAGGGATTTTGGAAGCTAATGACAAACCTGAACATCAAACAACACTTCACCTCCGTTGAGCACCCCAAACCAACGGGCAGGTCAAGTCGGCAAACAGGGTTGTACTCAAGGGGTTGAAGAAAAGATTGAAAGGGGCGAAAGGGGCATGGCCCGATGAACTGCCATATGTCCTATGGGCATATCGAACAACGCCGCATTCCACCACCAACGAGACCCCCTTCAGAATGGGACCGAGGCAGTCATCCCAGTGGAGGTAGGAGAATGTACGTGGAGGACTCTGTACCCTCTCAGCCACGATACAAACGACAAAGCTGCAAAGGAAGAACTAGACCTCGTGCAGGAAGTTCGAGATAAGGCGCAATTGCCGAGCTCGTTCTCAAAGCCCAGATTGCCAGACGATACAACCAGAAGGTCATCACTCGAGACTTCAACATCGGGGATCTCATCCTCAGGTGTGCCGATGTCGGCAATAAGAATGCTCGTGAAGGCAAGCTTGCGCCCAACTGGGAAGGACCCTACCGAGTCACAGCGAAGACCGGGAAAGGAGCCTACCACGTGGAAACCCTCTCCAAGGAGCCAATACCCTGAACCTGGAACGCTGCCAAACTTAGGCTGTACTATAGCTGATCAAATGTAACATTCAGACCAATAGCGTCCCTGAATAAAATCATTTTTCACTATCATTTTGTTTTCCTAACTTACAGGGCTCACGGAGACACTAGCTCCCAACTCGCGACAACGCCCCTCGCACCCAAGTCCGATGCCGAGCTGGCCACACGGCGGACGACGGAACGAGGCGAGGCCGTCAAAGAACGATGCACACGTCCTCCTCGACTCCGAGCTTAAATGCTCAGTCACGGAGCGCGCAATGGTCCACAGCGACCCTGAACCCGCTCTTCGCTAGCTAGCCTCCTCTGCGGCTTGGCTTAAATGCTGAGACGGAGACCGAAGGAAGAAGTCCCAAGCGACTTCGACCCCCACTCTTTGAGCACATGCCTTCTTCAGGGCTCCGAGCTTCAATGCTCAGTTCGGGACCGAGGAGGAAGTCCACAGTGGCTTCGAACCCTCTTGACTCCGAGCTTAAATGCTCAGTCGAGATACAATTGACTCCGAGCTTAAATGCTCAGTCAAGATCTACTTGATTTCGAGTTTAAATGCTCTGTCAACCTTTTGCAGGGAGGACCACGGTGACTCAAGCTCATCACCAAGACCCAATCTCACGACCTCGAACGTCAGAAAGCAAGAATTCTTACCTTACCGTGTTGAAAACGAAAGGGGGATCGGAGACCTAGTTCCTCAAGCCGGGCTCGATCTCAGACATTCGACCTCGACTTGGGGCCCACTGTTCCGGACTGGGCCAAAAACCCCACAACTTGGGTCTGGCCCAACCCGCACTTACCATGGGAGCGAATATGGGCACCAGTCAATGACCGCCCGCATCCAACGGTCAAAACCCATGTGCCTGGATCCAACGGCATGTGAATGGCGCCGTCGTCTATCAATAGAGGCATTCCTCACTAATTTCAGGTACGCACTCATTTCTCTCCCAAATACCTCTTCTCTTCCCTTGCTGACTTAAGCATCCACTAATGCAAAAAAAGCTTTTGGAATTGGTTGTTTGGCACTTTTGGAATCGATTATTGGCCGACTCATGTACTGCTGATTCTAGAAGTGGGGACCATTTTGAATCGGTTAAATAACCTATTCAAAATGTTGACATTTTATCGGTTATTTAAAAAACCGATTTCTAATATCCCTTTTTTAAATAAAAAAATTTAATTCATACCTATTAACCAATTTGCAATGCAAACTAATTAGTCAGATACAATTTAAAAAAGTAGCCAGAAATGGTTTAAATACTAAGCACAATAATAATATACTAATCTTGTTAAGGATGATTATTGTTAGTAATATTACTTAAACTCAGCAAGAGAAATGAAGCAAAGACAGTGTATGGATAAGATCTAGAATGAAAAGTATCCGAATAGTTTCCAGCTTGTTATTTGCAGTACATAATAACTTCGGCTACAAATTCCACTACAGATAACTGCATAAAAAACTCAATAATGTACAAATACAAATATGGTGCTCATAACTGCTAAGTGGGAAAAATTATAGACACCAGGACATCACATCACCTTCACCATAATAACTAGAATAAACTCAAACAGAATTTCCTTCAAAAACTACTGACAGTTGATCCTGCTTGCTTGGACTCCTCTACTTAAGAATATGAATAGATCAATCAATCAAATGATCCAAAAATATGGCAATTGTTTATTGTCTTAGCAGCCCATGACAAATCCTCTGATAAGTTTTATCACTCATTAAAACAGTAGCAAAAATGTAGAAACATTAGAACAACAAAGATGCCAACATGCCAATAGAATATTACTGACACGAAAAAGTTTATAAATTGGTGTTGAGTGTTGACGTAAGATAGCAAGAACAATTGCCTAAAAGTAATGAATTTTGCTATATATTCACAATTTGAGCACCATTCTTAGTAAAGTAATTGATACCTGCTTGCATGCAATCACTCAAAAGCATGAACAAACCCTAAAACTGGCGATCGAGGAAAAGACATAGAATGATTTCAATTATCTCTTCAACCTCTATAGTAGATAAGATAACTTTCTTACTCCTACCATGAGAATCAAGAGGTATGACTTGAAAATGCCATACTTACAAAATGCTACACTTGAATAATCAACAGGCAATCTAGCTAATCAATGCAACTTCAAACTCAAATGGTAATAAAAAACAAATAAATGACAGATAAATCATTTAGGTTATCCCCTTGATTAGACACACTTATGTTGCTTACCATATCCAACAGCAAGTGACAAATCTTGACCCAAGCTCTAATATTTTGGGGCAGCCCTCCACAATCAGAATCTAAAAACTAAAATGCAAAACTGAGTGCATCAGCTATCTGACAAAAGTTTCGAATTCAAAAACTTGAATAACATTACATTATTTTCTAATTCACATCATCCCCACATGATCATAGCACACAGCCCAGAACAAAACAAAACTATATCAACTTTCACAAGACAAATTCACTCTCACTAACTATCAATGGTAAATTGAATAATCAACATCTCAAAAAAGAACAATTCAGATCACTTAACTAAACAATAAAATAATTAAATTAAAAAAAAACTTATCCAATTTGTATAAAAATATTGTCACACTAATGATCTCCTATGGGGACTCAATTCTGGAACACTAGCTCACAGACTCATTCCAACACACTATATGATCTCAAAAATGAATCCCATATATATCTTACTGTCTTGAAACCCCCATTCCACACACTCCAATTTCCCTCTTCCATGCAACTAACAAAACTAATTTATATCCTACTCTTCTTAACTTTGTGTGTCCTTAAAGGGGAAAAAGAAACACTGCAACTGGTTCACTCTCAATACCTTGAGATTTCATTGATGCACATTGAACTGAACTGACTAAAAACCGAAGCATTATTATCAATGTTTGAACCATTTAGATTTTAGATACTAGTCAAAACTTCATCGCACAAAGAAAAAACCATTCCAATAAAAAAAATACTCTCATTGTGAACAACACAGATACTACTCAAATCAGCATAGAGTTTAAAACAGATCGGAAACTACAAAAAAACGATCAGAGTTTAGCGATAGAAACTAGTACCTGGTACTTGCGAAATCATAGAGTTTTCCAGTGTTGGAGAAAATCATAACTCCTACTTCAGCATCGCACAAAATCGAAGGTTCCTTCGCCTTCTTCAACAATCCATTCCTTCCTTTTGAGAACGTCACTTGCCTACTTGTCAATTTGTCAATTCTTCTAATCACGATCTTTCCTCTCCCCATTTCTGTTCCAAAATAAACCCGAACAAACCAGAAAACCACTTTCTACAAACAGATCAAACGAAATCAAGCATCAATTTCATGTAAATTAAAGAAATTGCGAAAATCAAAAGTAAAAACTGAAGAAAAAAGAGTGAAGAGAGCGAGAGGGAGAGAGAAAGAAGCGTTGTTTCCTTCGAAATTATATATTGTTTGTACAGAAGAAAGCAACAGAAAATGAAGGAAGAAAATCAGATTAATTTTCCGAGAAAGACAGAGAGAATCTAAAAAAAACTTAGGGTTTCGAAGTTCTTTGCACTGAAAGCGACGGTGAGCAAGGTGACGGCGAGAGTTGAGAGCAGTGACGGCGAGGAAAACTTAGGTGTTTGTCGTGTGAGAGAGCGAGAGCATCGGGTGAGAGAAGAAGCAATGATGGCGAGGAAAACTTAGAAGCTTCTTCTGGCGGACGGGACGACGATGAGAGTTGAGAGAAGCAGTGAGTGCGAGAGTTGAGAGTGAGAGACTCAGAGAATACGAGAGTTGAGAGTGAGAGACTTTCAGAGAAGAGCGCTTAACCTTCAGAGACCATCGCGAGTTCAGAGTGAGAGACTTTAAGAGAATACAGGAGAGAACGCGAACGTTAGGAAAAAAAAGGGACCTTTAGCATCAGTTGTTTAAACATCCGACGCTAAATGTAGACGCAAAAACTGAAATCTTTCATTTAATTGCAAAATTGCCACCGTGTTTACATTTAGCATCGGCTGTTCAAACAACCGATTCTAAATGGTGCTTTCTAAAGTCATTTTTCCACTAGTGATCGGAGTGCTTGCAGGTACCCCACCCGAGGCGCAGGAGAAGATCACCTCGGCCCATCCGAAGTTAACCTTCAACCATCACGGAGCACTCCAACTTGAATCTTAGATCCGTACTCCGATACCGAACATCTCCTTTAATATTCCTTAATCACAAGTCAGCATTAGCACTTCAATCTTACCCCACAAGCTCCAATGTAAACTCGATTTTCCCTTATTTTCTTGTGATATCATAAATTCTGTTTTTGTTTAAGATGGTGGTGTTTGGGGCTGTTGGCTTCTAGTAAATTTAAGAGAGGATAAGAGAAGGAAATGAGGGTTGATGTGTGAGTAAGATTGGGTTTGGGGTGAGAGATGAACCAGCTCACACTCCCCCCTTCTTCTCCTTTCATTCTCGCCTCTTTTCTCTAAAAAAATTCTGCTCTTCAACTAGTTCTATAGAAAAGGTTTAAGCTGAGGGTTTTAAATTGAAAAGCAAATGAGTGTGAGTTGTTTTTCCCTCAGCTCACAAGTCTTATGTGTGGTTTAATGAGGGACAAAAAGATCTTTTGGGGTCGCAAATCGTGTGACACTCTTCGCATGTGCCATCCCATTTTCCAAGTTTATGTATTAGTTTCTAGGCTCACATTGATGTAATATATTATGTTTTAAATGTTTTGTCAATTTTTTGTTTTAAACGCGTTATCAACATGTGAAACTAATACATAGAATACATAAAGGAAAAAAACCAATAGATGTCACAATAACTAATTTGTTGTCAGAATAACATTTAGTTTCGTGTGATCACCAACAAAGGTACGTGGCTTAACAATATTCTATACATGTGTATTATTTATGATACATGGCTTTGTAGTCGTGATGCATTTATCGATGTGCATTCACTTTCATCCCAATTATCATATTATTTATTTTATAAACATGTTTCAAATGATTTTTTTAGAGACATGTTGTTTATTTACATGTCTTCCCATCAAATTGTCACATAATTGCTTTATTTGGTTGTATACCCCGTAAACCCCTATTATCCTTGGTGTCTTCTTAGAAGATGACACCAAATTACAAAAATATGGACACTAAACACCTATTCTACTTGGTATCTTCTTGTATGGGAATAGTAGTTTTGATGCTGTTGATCATTTAGATTGCCACATATGTTTCAATTTTATGTCATCTTCTGAAGATAACATCTAATATAGAATTATGGACACTAAACAACTATTCTACTTGGTGTCTTCTTGCATGCCAATGATAATTTTCATGTTGTCAATCATTTAGGTTGTCACATAAAATCATATAATTATAGATAAATAATATCGTTGAGTACTATTACAAACTAGCGCCGTGACCCGTGCGACGCACGGGGCCAAAGCTTTAAGGTCTACAGAAGTACTATAAGACCAAAATTAGACTAATAGTAATTGAAGTCAAATTTTAACAAGTATGTTATGTTTAAAAGATTCAAAAGTATCCCAAAACACACTGTCTAACGTCACACTTTACGCAATTTGTAACAAAATTAATTTTCGTTTTTATTAACCTGGTTATGAAGGAATAGAGTTCGGCTATTTGAAAAACTAAAATTTTGACTGATCCGTAAAATACCCTTAAAACATAAAATTATGGATTATAGAGGAACAAATTTCACATATTTGAACAATTACGTTTTTTGTTGTATCATAAATTACTCTATATTAAAAAAAAATATGAAGGAGAAAAAAGAGGGATAAAAAGGGGAAAAAAGGGAGAAGAATATATTAATCTAATTATGAAGGAATAGACTTCGACTATTTGAACAGCTAAAATTTTTACTAAACCATAAAATACCCTTAAAACATAAAAATATGAATTATAGAGGAACAAATTTTCACATATTTGAACAATTACATTTTTTGTTGCATCACAAATTAATCTATATTAAAGAAAATATGAAGGAAAAAAAAGAGGGATAAAAAGGGAAAAAAAGAGAGAAGTAGGGAGTTTTGGGGAAAAAAATAAAACAAAAAATAAGGGAAGAATTTTTTTGGGGAAAAAAAACAAAACAAAAAAAAAGGGAGGGAGAGGGAAGGATTTTTTTGGGGAAAAAAGCAAAACAAAAAAAAGGGAGGGAGAGAGGAAAAAGGGAGGGAAAATTGGTGGGAGTGCTGACAACAATTTTGATGTCATAATACCCTTGGATGTATATATAAAGATAAATGGGAAATCTCTCTGAGACCTCACCCGTCTCCATCTCTCTCTCTCTCTCTCATGTTGCTTGCCTCTTTACCCAAAAACTCTCTCTTCTTCAGGTTGGTGGAGTGCATAAAGTGTTCATGCACTGATAGATTTGCTTTTTGTAGTGAGGGATCCATCAAGATCGTTTCCCCAAAAGGAGAATTCATGAGATTCCAATACTAGGTGATTATATTATATTTTTGTTTTTTACAGTCAAAAGTCAAGTTTATGAGTTATGTTATTAATACACTCTACTTTTTATCAAAGATTACTTTCATTCGACCCATCCAATATTACCTGAAGCTTGGAAGTCACTGAGGCATTGGTTAGTACATTTCTGTGGTTAACCAACTGGAACAAGTGCTGCCAGGGATAATTTTGATGACATGCTTTATTATCATCTCACAAGGACGTAATGAAACCTGCCCGTGGCTATGTGTCTGTGCGTTTCCGTTTTTGAGACTTTATTTTGTGTAAATCTAATGTAGCAAATCATATATCTTACAACACCTTTGTCTGTCCAATTTCCAGCACCAAGCAATTGAAAATCAAAGCGAAAAAATACTCTTTAGTTTTTTATGAGCTTGTTGAGCAAGAGTAATTGGTGCCCGACATCACAAATAGAACAAATAACCCGTCAATTGGATTTATATTTTACTTATAAAAAAAACAAATAGAACAAATAAATTCAGAAAGAAGGACTTAATGCATGCACATAATCATTTTTCTTATACATCTATAGATTATAATTTTAAAAATTTGAAGCACAAGCTCTTAGGTAAATGTGAAGGAGGCCTGGTAATTACTTTGTTTTGCATTTGCTACGCATAATGATAATAAGGTTCAACTTCGATTTTGTTGGGCGACCATTGCTGTGCTCAGCAACATACTTGGTCTCCTTCTGATTATTTTTAGTTGTGCTTGATTTAAATAAACTACGCTGCTTTCATCGGATAAATATAATTGTTATTTGTTATTGTTGTAATCAGTTAGCATATACATTTACAATTCGTTCATGCGCTAACAATCAAAAACTAAAAAAGTTGTATTGTTTATAGAGTTTTCATTGAACTAACATGAGAGATTATGGCTACAAAATTAATTATACAGTTTACTTAAACAACTTCCTATTTCTATTTTGTTCAGTTGTTTGCTTTTTATTTTTTGTCAGTTGTTTGGAGTGACGAAGATAGTTTTTTAACCAAATGTAACATGTGTTTTTTTTGAAGAATTACAGAAAATAAGTATTTACTTTCTTTTGTATTTGCTGCGTATAGTGATCATAAGGTGCAGCTTCGGTTTTGGTGGGCAACCAGTGCTTTGCTCAGCAACATACTTGGAGAGTCTCGACATTATTATTATTTATTATTATTGTAATTACACAGTATAAATATCTGAAAATTGGAAATAGTTATTTTCAAGAATGATCATAGGAAAAAGGCTAAGCATGTTGTTATTGAAGTTGAAAAGGGATATAAGAGTGATGAAGTTAAAGGAAGTGGTATGGATATTGATAAAGGTGATGTTAATGGTGGTGATCATGAGGGTTTGTGTTCTTCAGGTGATGAGAGAGAGAGTAATGATGATGATGGTGATGGTTTGCTTCACTACATCTTGAGTCTTCTGCACAGCCCTAACGTTTTAGAAAGGAAGTCCTACAAGGAAAAAATCACAACTCACAAAAATGAATAACTCCCATCTTGAACCTCCTGACAATCCCAATGCGCTAGAACTTGGTGGGGTTGTACAGAATACTGAACAATGGACGAATTATCTCAAGAATACACGGGAATGTCGCAAAAGATGAGTTGATGAAGAGCAATGATTGATAGCCTAAACCTTTCTCTTATATAGCAAAGGAGGGCCAAACTCCCATAGCAAGCATTTATCGTGGCAGAAAACGTAACACCAATCAGAACGAAAAACTAACCAGTCAATATGAAACTCCCAACAAGTCAAAAGAGGTTAGTCTTTGGCTTCAGTGTCATTTTGGACGACAATCAAAATGGAAAACTAACCATTCAAATCCTAAACTCCCGAGAAGTCAAAAGAAGAGATTAGTCTTTTGCTTTGGTCTCTTTTTGATCTTTTATTTCTTTAATTTCTTTAATCTATTTTTATGACTATTTTACGTTTTAATTTTGTGACTAATAATGTGTTTATGCATGTTAACAACGTTTTTTTTAGTTATCCCCTTTTATTATTATCTATAGATTTCATTCACACAGACGTTTGCGGTTAGTAATTCCTAGTCATTCCAGCTACATTGAAAATATACATTCATGTGCCATCCCATTTTTTTATATCCATTGTCATTATTTTTTTAAATTTCCTTTTATTTTACAATCATATGTTTTTGCATGGTAACACTCCATGGAGATTACAACATTATATTTAAAAAGTTATCCAATATTGCTGCTTATTGCATCTAATTGTTTTTTCAACCTATGTTTTTATAACCAATTCTAACTTTAATGTTGTTCGACACCAACTTCTCTTGCTCAGCACCATTATCAAAATAGCTGGCCATCCACTTATCCTCTTCTATCATTTTTGTTTAAAATAATAGAAATTAGCTGGGTGTCCATCCTCCTTGAAGTTAAGTTAGTCAGCAGTAAAGTCCCATTTGGTTTTTATCAACTTACCTCTTTGCTTGAATAAGAATATTCTATTTTCCCCCAGTGATTTAGTAATCTTAAACAAAAAAATAGCTATTCTAAGTCGGCAAATCTTTTCTGCATGAGTGTTTGGTTATTTAAAGCAATGACTCAGCTATAAAGTCCAACTCCGTTTTTATCTACTTATGTGTGCACTTGAATAACAAGATCCTTTTTTTTTTCCATTTCATAAATATTTAGTACATGTGATGATGATCAAGTATAACTTGGGTTTTGCTGGGCATCTAATATTTTTGCTCACCAACATTTTCAACAGACTTGATAATGCACTTTAGGTTCCCTGTCAGTTTTTACTATCTTTATATTAATTACTTGGTCTACTTTGCATTTACTTAAAAGTCTGTACAACTACACATAAGCGCAGGGCTTTAAAAAAACAACAAATATAAACTTCGAAGTGATTACATTAGAGAGAAAGAAAGAAAATGGCTATAAATAATAATGATGGCTACTTTTGATCTCTGATTTTTGTTCTTTAACAAAGGTATTTTTAAAAATTTGTTGGGTACCTAGACTCCTGGCACAGGTGAGCCTGGGCTACAAGGTTAAGTGGACGTGTTTCCAAGAGTTGAAGGTTGAGCTCCGGATGTCTGAGGTAGCTTCCATTGTTCGCGTCGGGTGGGGGGTACCCGCAAAACACTCCGACGCCCAAGTCAGTAAGAGAGAGAGAGAGAGAGAGAGGAAATGACTCAAATGAGTAAGTAATGTCTTTGAGTTACCTTTATTGGAGGGCGGAACCTCTATTTATAAGCAATAGGTCGTACCTGAAGCGTTGGATGTGGGTGTATGGATCCTGACCGTTGGATGTGAGTACCATGGATAAGAGTTCACGCTAATTTACCTGGAGTACGGAAATGGGTCAGGCCCAATTCTCTTGGGGTTTGGCCCAGTCCGAAACAGTGACCCCCCAAGTCGGGGACGAGGGAAGTATTAGGTCGGCCTCGGCTCTATTCGATTGTTGCACTGAGGTAGT
This sequence comes from Astragalus glycyphyllos, assembly GCA_963573325.1. Lineage (NCBI taxonomy): Eukaryota > Viridiplantae > Streptophyta > Magnoliopsida > Fabales > Fabaceae > Astragalus > Astragalus glycyphyllos. Next base: position 59,093,112 of record OY754312.1, on the reverse strand, counting down.
GATTGCCATGTGTCATCCACAGAGAGGGGAGCAGGTATGCGATGTTTGGTGAGATCGAGGGTGCCTTATGGTGCAGCTTTTGAAAGGACGCATCGATGTGACGTGACGCTTCGTATCTCGCCCTTATAAAAGGCGAGTTGAGGGTTCATTTGATCACTTTTACATTTTGAGAGATTGAGCTCTGCGGTTTGAGATTCTTCCGACCACCGTCCGAGATCAACGCCGCCGTTTGCCGCCGATGATTTTTGGGCTTTTGTCCAGAAGAGATCAAAATTCAAGCCAACATCCGAAAGTACCTGCACAAAGGTTAGTTCTTCCTTCCTGCATAGTTTAAATGTTTCAGTATATTACGTTTTCCGAGCGTGGCAGACGTAGTCGTTCTGGCGGCCGTCGCTGCCTACCTCAAAGAGAGGAGATTAACCGTCCTTGGGGTATCCGAGGCCGAGTTCAGTACTGCTTTAGGCTTAATCATTAGATAGATGAAATAGGTTTAGACGACTAGAATTAGATAGTGATAGTGTCGTCCTCCCCTTGCAGATAATGGTCTGATCCAAGAGTGAGAAAACAAAGCCCTTTATACCACCTAGTAAACCGATCTTAAGGAGGTCGGCTAATGGAGACCTAATACCGGCCCCCAGGGGGAGCTCCGTCTTTGCTTTCTTCTACTTACGTAGATTCTCCTGCCATCTCGGGCGCTTTGGCTAGGGAGGTCAGCGAGCAGGTTTCAGAAGGCACTGTTGAAGAGGTTGCTGTAGAAGAGAATGCCGTGGTTGGTTCTGAAGTTCAGGATCCCGAGGCCGTTGAGGAGTAGGATGAGAAGGCGGTTGAAGAAGCATACGATTGGGTGTCTAAGAGGATTTACGAAATCTGCCCGAAATTGAAGTCGGACAAACCGTTGCCCTACTACGAGCGCTTTATTGCTGCTCCAACCGACCAAAGATGGAACCTAATGGCGGATGATGTGATGCCGGTTTGCACTGAGCATGACGCAAGGGAGGCTTTTCTTCTACAGAGCCGTGGTGGAGTCCATGGGAGTTCGGATTCTGTTGAGCAAATTCCAGAAGGAAGTTCTTGAACACCTGCATGTGGACCCTTCCCAGCTGCATCCAAATTGCTGGGAATTCATGCACGGATTCGAGCTGGTCATGGAGCACCTCGAGAGGGTTCCTTCAGCGAAGGTCTTCTTCTACTTCTTCAATGTCTTGCATTCGCCGGAGCCAGGTACAGGTGGCAGGAGACAAGGACATGTCGGCTTGCGGGGTAACACAGAGCGATCATTAAGGTTTCAAGCTACGGCCAAACTTCAAGCTGAACTTCTCCTTCGTTAAGGCTTCAAATAATGCGGCCAAACTTTCTATTGCTGATTATGAGGAGAAGGTTCTGTCCAGAGTGCATTTCCCATTGTCGTGGAGCCCTGAGCATTTTGTCTGTGACGCTGAGTCGTATAAGTTCATTAACCAATGGGGAAAAGGGCTGGCCAAGAAAGGCTGAAAATTCCACTGCGGCTCTATGATTGACGCCATGGCTGATTCTGAGGCCAAGCTGAAAAGATACGTCGCCTCCTGTACTTTCCTTTCAGTTTTATTGCATTGTTGTTGTGTCGGTCCCGAGAATTTTCTAATGTTGATTCTGACCATCTTTCTTATTTTTCAAGTAAAATGGACGACCTTAACGACATATTCGAGAACTCCAACGTCGATACTTCCATGCAAATAGAGGTGCCCAAGAGGCATCCCGAAAAGAGAACTTCCGAGAAGAAGGGGACGGGTCCGGGATCAGGATCCGGCCCTGCGCTGGAAAAGGTGGCAAGCAAATACCAAACCTCTGGGGACAGGCCTGCTGCTGAAAAACAAAAGTCCCAAATAACCTCTCCTGCTGCTACTGTTAAGTCTTCTTTGAAGCCGGGTCCGGCGATGATCAGTAAGGAGGGTCACAAAAGAGGCCCTGTTGAGAGAGCCCATCCTGACCCTGCTGCCCTGAAGAGACAAAAACAATGGCAAGAGGAAAGGATAACAGAGAAAAGAGGGAAATAGAAAGCTACTGTGGCCGACTTTGAGGCCTGCGCCCGAGTCGGCAGGATGGGTGCAGAGGCCCTCAAAGAGCTGGAAGAGCTGATAGTGGAGAAAACAACTGCCCGCCTCTAAGGTAAGATATCTGTCTTTGAAGCTCACAATAGATACTTAGATGGTGAGTTAATTCGCACTTCCCGTGACTTAAGAACTTAGTGAGATTGTGATTTTGTAGCTTATTCCGAGGAGAACCGGAATCTGAAGGTTGAACTGAACAATCTGGCTGATGTTCAGAAGAAGCTTGACGAAGCCAAGTCTAGGGTCAGGGAGCAGGCAAAGAAAATTACAGAGATCCCAACTCTATCTGCTGACCTTCAGACGCTTCGGGAGAAGTTGGATGCAGCCGAGGCCGAGATGAAAAGAAGTGCTGCGGAGATAGAGAACTTAAAGAAAGATAAAGCAAACCTTACCAACAAGGTCGCCACTGGGACCGTGGCCAGCTTCAAGCGCTGCTTGCAGATGGCCCTTCTTCTCGAGCCTACCCTGGACACTAGCCTTCTTCAAGTTGCTAACAAGGCAGAGGACGGGAAGATTATCTGACCAAGTGTTGTATGACATAGCCTCATCCTCTCCCCCGACAGAGAATCAAGGCAGACCCTCGACACTGAAGCTGTTGAAGGGGTATGGGACCAAACTGCTGCCAATCCAAATGCTGCCGGAGTGGAAGGAGAGAATCATGTAGAGAATTTGGATTGACTCTGTTTTCTTCCTTTTTTTTTTGTAATCTTTGGTAGTTGGTCTCGGGCATGTCTGAGGCCAACTTTGATTTGTAATGTACAGTGGGCACCATCCCTTTTCCGGCTTTAATTACTATGCCAACTTCTTTGCCTTTAATTTTGCTTCTCTTCCTTTGAATGCTTACGTTATTGCATGTTTAATTGAATGAATACCAAGTTTAGAAAACATTGGCCCGACCTGAGATGATAAAATTCCGTAATAACTGTAATGTCAAGGTATTGGTGCAGAAGTGATACATTAATGATCCCATGGAAGGTGCAATGGTAGCGATCCGGTGTTGAGAAACCGTAGATGGGAAGGCCGCTGCGGGGCCCCTCTCTAGAATCCTCAAGATGGGGGATTCTTTCAAGAGGTTGGCTCGCACGAGGCAAAATTGGGATACCTTCGACCTCTGATGGAGCTCGTCAGCTCAGAGATCAGAGGGAAGGCGGGCCCGCACGTGGCTAATTTGGGAGGAAGTCGCTGTGGACTTCTTAATTTGAACCCTCTGATGGAGCCAAATCTCGGAGATCAGAGGGTTGTTGAAGCCGCTGTGGACCACCTGCAAGACAACTACCTGAGAGAAATCCAAAGCCATGCTCAGGAGTGTAGAGTAGAGATTTGATCTGTCAGGTGGATGGCGGAGAGTCCATTGCCAGATGGGCTCAAGCCGTTCTGGAGGCGAGCTACAAAAATCCAAGATCAGATGAAGATCCAAGGCGGAGATGAGATCAGACAGACTCAAGCCAGTTTTTAGGCGAGCTATGAAATTCTGAGATAAGGCGAAGTCCCTGAATGAAGATCCGAGATCAGAAGGGCTCAAGCCATTTTCGGAGGCGAATATTTGAGGACGGGATGCAGCTCAGCTTTAGGATGAAGTCCTGAGATCAGACGGGCTCAAGCCGTGTCAGAGGCGAGCGAACCTGCAGATGACGTGAAGCAGCAGTAATTGACTTGATGAGTGGAAGTCAAGGCTTACCTCGTGAAGGAGAAGTGTCTTGGGAGGAATTCATGTAGTACTAGAAATATGAAAATAGAGAGTTAATGAAGTCCAGAAGCAAGCTGTTTTGCTCCTACTGTGGTCGCCATTGTTGTTACCTAGACTCCTGGCACGAGTGAGCCCGGGGTACAAGGTTAAGTGGATGTGCTTCCAAGAGTTGAAGGTTGAGCTCCGGATGTCCGAGGTAGCTCCCATTGTTCGCGTCGGGTGGGGGGTACCTGCAAAATACTCTGACACCCAAGTTAGTAAGAGAGAGGGAGAGAGAGAGGAAATGACGCAAATGAGTAAGTAATGTTTTTGAGTTACCTTTATTGGAGGGCGGAACCTCTATTTATAGGCAATAGGCCGTACCTGAAGCATTGGATGCAGGCGTATGGATCTTGACCGTTGGATGTGAGTACCATATGTTCCGGACTGGGCCAGTCGTCAAGCCCAACCCAGTAGTGGTCATCCAACCCGACAACGGGAGCATCAGTCCAACTGGCCCAATCTAGTAGTGGTCATCCAACTCAGCAAGAGGAGGATAGGATCAGCTGCTTATTGACGATAAGATCGACCGTGTATTGGGCCCCCAGTACAATTGGGCTATCCAGATCATCCCACACGCCTATTATCTCTATAAATAGCAACAGTTACCAGGTGTCAGGTACGCAATCCATTCGAATATTCACTAGATTGTACTATAGCTCGATATAGCTGACTTGGGCGTCAGCGTGTCTTTGCAGGTACACCCCCCCTCCCCCCCGCGCGTTCAGGTCATCCTCAGCCTACAGTAGCAGACGACCCATCCCTTGATCATCCACGCGGAAGACCCCAAGGTACGGTTCAAGATCTGAGTTCACGCTAGATTACGTGGAGTACGAAAATGGGCCAGGCCCTATTCTCTTTAGGTTTGGCCACGTTCGGAACAAAATCGAATGTACAATTTACCAAAATTTTACAAATATGCCCTTTATATTTATTAAGTCTTTTAGAGTTCGAGAGGTAGACTTTATTCGCAACTTGACTTAAAAAAATTGGATGGCACATGTGAGGAGCTTCCCGCTCTACGCATAGTTGATGTGCTATATCCGATGTTCTTAATTTTAAACTTCCATCAGAACACCCCCGTCAAGGCCGAAATTGACAGAAAAGCAGCCACCATAAGTCAAAACAGACCTCATGCTCACTGTGTGTTGAGTCTTCAGCACAACCCTAACATCTCAAAATGGAAGTCATACAAGAAAAAATCCACAACTCACGAAGATCAATAACTCATGACAACCCCAGCGTCCCTGAACTTGGTGGGGTTGTATAAAAGACTCATGAAGGGGGGAATAATGTCAACAATACATAGGAGTTTCGCAAAAGATGAGGCCATGAAGAGGAAAGATTGAAGGCCTGAACCCCTCTCTTATATAGCAAGGGAAGCCCAAACTGTCAGAATAAAAGCTAATGCCAATCAAAACGGAAATTACACTCAACTAAATTGCACTCATCTATTAAAAAAGCAATGATAGTGTCGAATGAACTAACTAAAAGAAGCATTCACCCCTATATATACACACAACGAGATTGCACTTATCTATTAAAATACTAACTTCATTCCACCTCCATTCCAACCAATAAGAATAATAGTTGGAGATAACAGGATTATCTTAAACAAATATTCTGATATAATAAATTACCAATGATAAGATAAAATCTTATCTCTGTAACAACATCCTATCATGGATCACAACTTGACAACTAATGTATATCGTCTTTCAAATTTTTAACGTTGCACAACTACCCAAATATATAATAGAATTGATATTCTTATTTGAATATTCAGTGATACATCTGTCAACTTTAGAGTTTTACATGACCACCCAGTACATCTTTGATAGGTTCCAATCGTGAATAAATCATAAAAACCATATAATTTAATGACAACAATCAACTCAAAAGGATGACTTCGTTTTTCCCATTAAGTAACATCATGCAGATACTTAACAATGCACTTCGTCTGCTCTATATGTTTTTACTTTACTATATATTTGACTCTTTACGCCGTGAATGAACATGATTGACTCAGCAATAGCTGCAACATCACTGAGCATTTTTTCCTTTCTAATTGAAAATTATAATTTTACGATAACTTTTGACCTCTATGTTGCTGGGCACCAATACATACAATAGACAATTAAAAGTAATTCATGTGCTAAATTCCATGTAATATCACTACGAGAATAAGTGGATTTACTGGCCATGCCTTTCCGGCGGATTTAGTCCCACTAACATTTTCCGGCAGATTCTATGGAATTTCCGGCGGATTTTTATTCCCCGGTATATTTTCGGCGGATTTCCACTAATTTCCGGCGGATTTATTCAGCAAAAAGAATTGAAAATGCCAGATGGTTATTCTTCCAATTTATCTAGATGTGCGGATGTGGATAATGGGAGGTTGCATGGGATGAAGAGCCATGATTGTCATGTATTCATGAAGTGTTTACTTCCCATCGCTTTTAGTTCGTTGCCAACACACGTTTTGAATCCGCTCATTGAAATTAGTCAACACTTTAAGAATTTGTGTTCTGCAACGCTATAAGTTGATGATCTTACAAAAATGGAAGAAGACATCCCACTTATCTTATGCAAGTTGGAGAGATTGTTTCTGCCTGGTTTCTTTGATTCTACGGAGCATCTACCGGTGCATCTCGCATATGAAGCTAAACTTGGCAGACCTATCCAATACCGATGGATGTATCCGTTTGAAAGGTCAATTTATTATCATAATCGATCTAGCAATGAAAGAAGTTTATGTTTATTATTATATTAATTAACATATCGTTTCCTTTAGGTTTATGGGTGATTCCAAAAGATCGGTGAAAAACAAAGCTAGAGTTGAAGGATCGATATGTGCTTCTTACTTACACCGTGAAACAACCCATTTTTGTTCTTATTATTTCAAGAGTGAATTTGCTCCAAGAAGCAGTCAAAATGAAATGGATATTGATTGTCCTAGACATCATTTAGCTTTGTCTGTCTTTTGCCTACCTGGTCGTCCATCTGGAAAGGAGTCAATTCACTGGCTAACCGAAGAAGAGTTAAATTCATCACATGTTCATGTGTTGATAAACTGTTCTGAGGTGCAACCATTCATTGAGTATGTATTCCTCAACGTGCATTAATTATAACTATCAATCTTAATTAGATACTAATTAATGTTGACGGTTGTGTAATAATTAATTATCTTTTTTTAATTAGGGAATTTTTGTCATCAGAGCAAGTTAGTGAAGATCAATCTTCTGCTCATATAAATACACATTTTCCAATGTGGTTTAGGCAACATGTTTATGCCCTCCTACCAACTCCTGCCAACCAACACTTGAGGAACTTATCCGACGGTCCTCGAAGATGTGTTAGAGAATGGCACACATACTTTGTTAATGGTTACAAATTTCACACCAATGAATGGACACAGGGCAGAGAAACAATCAATAGTGGTGTTTGCATGAAGGGTTTCACTGAACGAGGTGAAGATGATTTTTCTGGTGTTGTTCAACACATATACGAACTTGCGTACCCCCATCTAGATTTTAGTCAAAAGGTAGTGGTTTTTTATTGTAATTGGTTTGATCCGTCTTCTCGAGGAACAAGGGTGAATCAAAAGTCAAATACAGTGGACATTAAAATGAGTAGTAGATATCGGCTGTATGATCCGTTTGTCATTGCACAAAATGTGAGACGAGTCTATTATGTCCCTTATCCATCAACACTGACTGATAGGCGTGGTTGGTGTGTCGCAATTAAAACAAAGCCAAGAGGTCGCATTGATACAATTGATGACACAGTGGAAGATGTGCCATATCAAATGGATGAGATGTCTAATGTAAATGAAGTGATTCAAGTTGAACCCATTACTCGTTTATGTGATGAGCCAAACACCGGCGACGAAGTTGATGTTGAAGAAGATGCTAATGAAGATGCAGCAGAGCACGTTGGTCCATCAAGAATTCACTCCTCTTATGATGATGATGATGATTTTGAGAATGAATGGGAGCTTCTACTAGTGCACAGGAGCTTCTACTAGTGCACAGGAGCCAGTGATTCCTGAAGGTACCGAGGGCTTAGCCCCAATACATGTTGATGCTGATGGGATACGCACTTATAACATTGACCAGGAGGTGGTGAGGTATACGCCTGATGGTCGTATCATTTTGGAGAGTGTTGGTGACTCGTAAGTATAGTATTTATTAATTTATTATTCTTGTCTTTTAATTTTATATAAATTTTGTGTAACAAAATTCATCTCTTTTAATATTTTACAAGTTTCTTCCTTCAAAGAAAAGTGCAACTGCAGTCATAACATCAATTAGGGAGAATTTCAAAAAAGGCTGGAAGAATGTGATGGCAGTAAAAAAAGATAGGGACGCAATTGCGGCGATGTTAAGATCATTTTTAGTAAGTTTTAATTCTACAAATCGATTTTTAATTATTTTATTATTGATTAATTTGCTTTTGTATAATAATAACAAATTAACATAACTGTATATTTTTAAAATAGGAAAAATGTACGTGGTTACCGGAGGAGCAACAAGAAGTTGAGAGAGTCTTCCATAAGGGTGTTCTCATCGCTATTCTGAATTACTGAGGACGGCACGATTAAAGGATGAGAAGCCGCCTTATATGGGAGATTCAAGTTGGTATGAGTTGAAACAGTATTGGGCGACACCAGAATTTCAAGTTTATTGTGAGAAAGCCAAGAAAAATAGGGCTTCTGATAAAGGTTGCTCCACACACACAGGTGGAAGTATTAATGCTGCAACCCATCATAGGCGTTTGGTAAATTTCTTACTTTATATATTACTTGATTAATTAATTATTATTTAACAAGTCATTTTCATGTGTATTAATTAATAACACTATGTATATAGGAGGCGATGCATCAAAGGCCAGTTATTTTGTCTGAGTTGTATTGCTACCTTCATGTACGGGAGGACACTGGTGACTTTGTTACTGATCGTGCCAGGGAGATTCACGTAAACCTAATTTTACAATTGTATATATTTATGTTTATCTTTAAATAATCATTATTTTATTAATAGTTATTCATTTATTGGTTGTGTTATATTTTTTGGAGAACTTTGAGGCGGGGATTACCGAGTATCGTGAGACTCAGGAGCAGAGTAGTGAGAGCACAGAAGTTGATCCTGTGGAGGAAGCTAGAGCGGCTCGTGAAATTTGGGAGAGAGCAGTTGGTCCACAAAAGAGTAATCGTCTAGTAGGATCTGGTGGTATTAGACCGGGTGCTTTCAGAACAAGTGTTATTCTGAGTCTGTCAAGTTCTGGATCAGTTGGGAATACTGCCCGCTCATATGTTCCTAGTACTGGGGATTTGAATGTTGTGACTGAATTGACCCAACAGTTGAGCCAGGCACATCGTGACTTTGCAGAGCGCCAGGAGCAAAGTGCACGGGAAATGCAGGAGCTTCGAGAGCGGACTAGATTGGCTGAGGCACGCATGGAGGAGCAGGCTAAGTTGGTAGCGGAGCAGTCTCAGTTGGCAGCGGAGCAGTCTCAGTTGGCTAAACGAGGAGCGCTATAATCATTTGTTGAGTCAATTGTCTCAGCAGTAGTACTCCAGGCCATCATCTTCACACATGCCATCCTACCCGCCGCCGCAGCAGCATTTTGGCGGTGGCTTTCAACCATGGTCTCAGTACGCCCAGCACTATCCACCCCAGCAGCAGCACTATCCACCCCAGCAGCAGCCATACCAGTTGTATCCACCCCAGCAGGTTCAGCACTCCCCGCAGCCATTCAACTCAAGTATCGATTTGAATAATATCAATCATATTAGTGCTTTTCTTGCATCTGATGACGCCACAGGTGGCAGCTATTATCATAGCGATGATTCAGACCAGCTCCCACCCTTGCCCCCACCCTAGTAGCTTTCACTTGTGTTATTTTGTTGTTTGGATATTTAAGTTTTAATTTGTATTGATTATGAATATTTGCGTACTTTGTTAGGATCTTTAAGTTTTCACTTGTTTGGATATTATATCGTTTTCAGACCGAGTATTGATTTTGAATCATATATTTAATTTATTATTTTAATTTATTTATTATTTTTTTTTACAATCAAAATAAAGTTTGATAATATTTTTAATTTAATGTAATCAAATAATGTTATTAAATAATATATTATTTCATATTTTTATTAATAATTTTTTTAAAATATATATTATTAATAAATTTGTATATTTAATATTTTATTAAATTTAATATATTTAATTCGTATATTTAATATCTAATTTTAATAAATTCGTATATTTAATACTCTTATTAATAATTTTTTAAAAATATATTATTAATTATTAAATCAATAATATTTTAATTATTAATTTTTTAAAATATATATTAGTAAATTTATTATATTTAATTCGTATATTTATTATTTTATTTATTATTTTAATTTATTAGTAAATTTCTATATTTAATATTTTTATTAATAATTTTTTTAAAAATATATTATTAATTATTAAATCAATAATATTTTTATTATTATTTTTAAAATATATATTAGAAAATTTATTATATTTGATTCATATATTTATTATTTAATTTATTAATAAATTCGTATATTTAATATGTTTAGTAATAATTTTTAATAAAATATATTATTAGTTATTAAATTAATAATATTTTTTTATTAAATAAATTTGCGGTTTTTTTTATAAAATTGAAATATTTCCGACGGATTGTGATTTTTTTTTTAAAAAATAGTAATTTTCGGTGGATTTTGTTTTTATTTTAAAAAATAAATATATATTTGCGGCGGATTTCTTATATTTTCCGGCGGACTTCTTTTATATTAAAAAAAAAACTTTATTTCCGTCGGATTTCTTATATTTCCGGCAGAATTTTTATTTTTTTTAAAAAAAACTTTTTTTCTGGCGGATTTCGTATATTTCCGGCGGATTTGTTGAATTTCCACTTTTTTGACTTTGGTATTTCTGGCGGATTTAAATATTTTTCCGGTGGATTTGACTTATTTTTAGGCGGATTATCCCTCGGAAATTTCCGGCGGATTTTCCGAGGGACTAAAATCCACCGGAAACTGTTTGCTACCAGCGTTTTACCGACGCGAAAAATCCGCCGGAAACTCCAAATTTTCGGCAGATTTGGGTCATTTCCGGCGGATTTTGGTCGCCGGAAAAACCCATTTTTCTTGTAGTGTATGTATTTGTTACAAATTAATTATACATTTTACTTAAACGAGTTCCTAGTTCTATTTTGTACAGTTGTTTGCTCTGTATCTTTTGTTAGTTGTTTGGAGTGACGCAGATATTTTTTTTTACCAAATGTAACATGTGTGTTTCTTTGGACGACAATCAAAATGGAAAACTAACGTTTCAAATTAATTTTAAACTAAATCTCCTTAACAATGAAGATGTTGTATCATAGATTTCATATGAAGATCAATTTGATGAAGACTATCTACATGATAACAAGAATTAATTACCATATTTACCTATCTATCCACTAGATGGTTGACATGCAATACTTATATCAATTTCCTGATTTAATGATGTCACGTACAATATAAAAATGACAATTACTTAATTTTTTCATAAGTATCCATGTTCCTTATAAAACAATCTTATTTATAATACAGTCAACCATCCCATTTAAAGATTTATGACTAATTTATTTAATTTCCTTCATTAATCTATAACCAAAGAATTTTTAAACAAAGAAATTTTCTTGGTTGACCTATATCAATACGCTATTGGTTTGGTGGTGTGAAAGTTTCCTTTCCATCCTCAAGTTCGAATCTGTTATTAGCAATGGATAACAAAATTGAAAAAACATGTCTTCTTAAGTAACTCCCTTTTGTTATTTTTTACAAACTCCCCCCTTTTATAAAAACACATAATTAGGTTTATACAAATATACATTGCATCTCAACAGTTATATCTATTAAGTGTTGGGTGATTATTATGCCACATATTTCTTAAAATTTTCATAGTGGTTATAGGTATTGACTAAACATTTTTATAGGCCACATGTTGCTGCATGTTGTGCTTTGTGGCTGTTTATGAGATAAAAAATTTTGACACGTTTTTCTTGATAAGCTTATGTGTAGTTAATCATTAATTGGATCTCTTTTGACTATAAATAACTTTCTCTAATTGACCATACATGCTTCACTTTCATTTTCTAATTGGCCACAGTTAGAATGTGTTGCCCTTCTTCTCAACTTCCAAATCCAAGTAATGAAACATGTCTTCTAAAGTAGCTACGTTTTGTTATTTTTTTTTACAAAAACACACAATTAAGTTTATACAAATCTATTTTGCATGTCAACAATAATATTGATGAAGTGTTGGATGATTATAATGCCTCGTATCTTTTAAAATTTTAATAGTGGTTATAGGCCCATGTTGTTGCATGTTGTGCTTTGTTTCAGTTTGTCACATAAAATTTTTTGACACATTTTTGTTGATAACTTTATGTGTTGTTAACCATCAATTGGATCTCTTTTGAGCATAAATAACTTTCTCTAACTCACCATACATGCTTTACTTTCATTTTCTAATTGGCCACAATCCGAATGTCTTGCCCTTCTTCTCAACTACCAGATCCAACTGTTGAAAAGGCTGGCTATTTTAAGAATTTTCGTCCACACATTTAACATGTTTCTTTACTCCATTATCTCTACCAAGCTCTGATACTTGTTTATCTTTTCTTTTGTTTTTACTTAATCTTTTGATCTAATAAAGTTGTTCTTTATATCTTCTTTATCTCTTTGTTTTGGTTGTTCTGTTTGGTGGTATGAATGTTGTATCTTTCATTCAATATATATATATATATATATGTATGTATATATATATATATATATATTCTCTACCTCCATAAATAATGGATTTCAATGCACTTATCTTTGAAGCATTTTTCTTTTACCTTTCAGTTTTGCTTTGTAGTATATGTTTACATACATCACCTATTATTTATATTGAATTATTATATTGGCTTTCTTTTGTTGCCAAATATTACTTAGGATGATTTTCCTCCTTTGGTCATGGATTTAGATCAATATGTTCGTGACATTGGACTGAGGAAGAAAACATATCTATGTGGATATGACCCATCATCGGTTTTACACCTTTGACAATATACTTATCAAATTTAACATATTATGATTCACATTTTATTTGACTAATTTCTATTTAAACTTGTTGCATGTTACTAGGAATATGGTGCTGTTTCATTGCTTCCAGAGCAATATCACAAACCATTTCCTGCATCTGTACGGTTAACTGATTGTACGGAGAATGAATTTCATGTTACTACTAGAATGCATAAAGGGATTATGTACTTATATCAAGGTTGGAAGAACTTGGGTAACTATTATGGCCTTATTGATGGTGGATGGATACAACTAACTTTTGCTTCACCAACTCACCTTCGTATTCGCGTTATGGATAGGACTTTTGCACAATTAATTTCTCCTGTTCCACCTAAAACTTTTTATCTTCATACTATTGATGTGCCTATTGTGTTCTGCAAGGAAGAGTCATGTAGCAATGCGATCATATGTCATCCTAGGCTTTACTTTAAAGTGTATCTATTGACCAAAGTTCCTTCAGGAGAGCCAGCACGTTTGGCAATGTTTATCCTATCAACTATCTTTGATTGAGAATTCTTTTCTGCTTATTGTTTACAAATGTTTTCATACTATTTATGCAGCATCTCCACTCAGACTTTTGCAAAGTTGCTATCCCACGTCACTTAGTCAATATTATGGTTGTGGATGAATGGCAAAGAGGAATGATTTGTTCTATTGAGAGAACAGAACACTTCACATCACAAACCAAGAGAGCTAAAACTGAATGCTATCTTTCAGGGGAGTGGCTTGTTTTATGCAAGGTTCTTAGGCTGAATGCAGGTGCCACAATTCGATTGGGAATCAACAAAGACTACCCAAAAATAATGTTTTTAAGTTTAGCTTGGTTTAGTTAACTTAGATATCTTATGTTAATGAATGTGTAATGTTGAAGCAACGATGTGTGTTCAAGTATCATGTCGGTATGAAGTTACTAGCCTTTTTAATTGTGTACATAGGTTCTAAACTATTTTTGTGATCCAACAGCTCTCTAATATAATATAATCTATGTTTTTTGAAGTTGGTTTCCATTATTTATTTTATATGATACAGATGAATGCATGTTGTTTAATAACCTTAGAACAATAATAGAGTTGTATATAAATTGGTTTAACTAATTGGTCAAACAATTTCGCATGTATAAATGATATGATTTAGGTATATTTAAAAACAAATACTCCTACTAAACATATTTGTGAATATACGGCGTTTCAAATAATTTCATTAAAAATAGAATGGGGAATTATTTGTATATTTGTACTATTGGAGAACATATTTGTAATTATTTGCAATGACGTAAATTTAACCAAATGTCTTTTTGATTTCTTATTTAACAGATTTTATATGGCATGAGAACATATTTCTGCCTATATCTCTAGCTATTTCCCATGACATAAATTAAATCAATGCAATCAGATCATTTCCATGTATCCTTGACCTGTGCAATAACATGAAACTAAAACAAAATCAACTTCAATGAAACAATGAAGATTTAGAATCTATGTTTGTGTTTCACCATTCACACAAAATATCTATGTTCTGATATCAAAGTGAAAACCTAACAACCATGCGATATTGAAATGTAAAAAAGTATTAAGCACGAACCTATTCTTAGAGATTGATTTAATTTTAAGCTTTGAAGTATATAGTTTTATGTAAATGTGTAATAGTGATAGAAGAGACTAAGTGGATACCCAACTCTATTGATGATGTTGCTGAGCAAGAGAAGTTGGTGCTTAGCAACATTAACGTTATGAATATGTAAACTGGTATTACATACCCCTAAGGGGGAGGGCCGGAGCTCTGCTTCGGTCCACCACCCCTTGGGGGAGCTTAGGCTTCAAAATGGTCATTGTAAATATAAACCTAAGCTCCCTCTTTCTAGGGTATGGAGCCACCTTCTTCAATCGACTTGCTACTTCCTTAGCGTCTCCAACGATTTCTTGAAGGGAGTCTCCTCCTGTGTGGGGTGCTCGTACCTTCCCCATGCATAACCGACCCCCGAACTCAAATCTCGTGGTTCCAAGGACCATTGTCTTTCAAGAAAGGTATTTTTCAATGTTTTACCTCTAAAAAAATATTGGTGGCGACTCCAATTCATGTTGTGCGAAGAGAAATCCCTCCAAAGGATTTTTTGGGGTGCAACAGTCACATATTCCTGACACCACGGCGTGTGGGTGCCCCAAGACATCCGAGTCAAACTGTTGACTCTGTCGTTACATACAATATCATCCGACCCCGACATCAACTGATACTAGCACAACATTCAAGCCGAGGCCATACTACCGTGGCCGACCTCGACTTGGGAGGCAATTGTTCCAGACTGGGCCAAGAGGGCCCAATCCGCTTAACAAACGGCCAAAATCGATGCTCCAGATCGTTGTGATCCAATCCAACGGTTCAGATCCGGTCAAGAGCCGCGTTACCTCTACCTGCGTCAATGACCCTAAGATTCAGGTACGCTTCTCTCATATATACCTCTCAGCGACTTTTGAATGCTGACTTTGGTATCGGAGTGTCTACAGGTACCCAACCCTTTCAAGTCCAACCTTAGAAGAAGGCGACGTTGACAAGGACAACCTCGGAGGATTTCGACCCTGAAGGCATTCTTTTGACCTTGAGCCAAAGAGAAGACTATACTGAGACATCTAGCAACAGCTATTGACCTAGGATTCGGGATCCGAGGTCACGTACTGAACACCATCAATCATGAAAACAATGTTATGCAAACATTTGTTCACCCATATAGTATTTATTCAACCAGTTTTCATGTTGCCTGCAACATGTTTGAAGAATGCCAGACTTAACTGTGGAATCAGCTACCGACATAATCGGCGATTTCACCAAGTAGAACTTCCCTAAAGATGCTATTTATCTTTTCTAAAGAATGTTTGCTTCCAATATTAGACCGAACGAGTACACATTTGGGACCGTGCTTCACTCCTGAGATCTAATTTGGGAGATGATGCAATTATTTTATTTTATTTTGAATAAAAAATTAATTTTTAAATAAAATCCAAGTTGGAATTGCCACGACAAATAATTTAAAGGACCTACTCGGTTCCAATAAAAGTTAAGGGACCTATTGAAACAATAAAAAAAAAAAAAGCATAAGGTTATTTTTTCCTAATATTTTATTCCAAGTGCAAGAAACGACTTGAAATTACATATATGCAGTTATTCTTTGCACCTGCTTCCATGCATATTTTGGGAAGGCTAATTATTCCAAGGAGAACACTTAGGAGGTCCTAGTTTATCACAAGTTTTGCACCCACCGTTTGCATCTATTTTCCATTCAACTAATATGCAATCTTTATCTCGATATCCTTTAAAAACGTCTAAATAATGAAGTTTTGGATCTTCTGTCCATGTAAAGCTGCAAAAGAATAATGTTTTATAGAAAGCCTTTGGATGGAATTGAAAGAAGTAATCTCCTCTAGGCTTGAGTGTATAGAATCCCAGATCGTCATCTTTAAATTTGCAATGAACAGTGATATCTTCACGATAACTATTAGTAATTATTACTTTTACCTCATATGCCTCACTAGCTTGGAATGCAATTATTATTAGCAAAAGAGATAATGATTTGACATTACTTAGAGCTGCCATAGGTGCACAGTTCTTAAAAAGACAATAATCTATTTGAATTTATAGAACATGTAAGATCATATCCTAGAACGTTCATCATTTTCAAGGTTTGACCATTTTTATTCAACCATAGTCAAAAGTTGTTTTATTTTATAATTTTTTTGGATGCTCTTGTGATTATTTCGTAATAAATGTTTTTTCAGACCTATTTGTTTTTAATGATTTTGTTTGAACCTTATTTAATAGTAGTTAAAATTTAGTAAGTTTTACAAAACAAAAAAATATTATATACTTTTTCAATTTTATCTCAATAAATTATTTTATGGATTTATGAAAACATTAAGAAATATAACGATGCTTATTTGACATTAAGAAATATACAAATCATACTCTATTACATTACTAAACGATAACAGCACTTCTGAGATTACCAACTGGTTCATCTAGTGCACAATTTTGTATTTTCCAAAGAGATTTTTATACAATACCAGTATAGTTTTATTTATATAAAAACTAGACCCAGAACCCGTGCTATGCACGCGGTGGTGAAGGGGGGGTGGGGAGTATCGTTCTCGATTGTTGGTACGTGAAGGACTTGTATATATTTACTACGTGAATAATAACGAAGAATAATAATATGTATTCGTTGAAACTAGTGTGGTTTATCTGAATTGAGTACAATTACAATTTTCCCGTAGGAAGTACCAATTGAAGAGGCTAGGAAGCTATTTGTTGTTTGGCAGGACAGTGTGGAATTACTTCTCCTAAGAAGTGCTATGGAAATCTAGGGTCTAATGTCGTTTTTAACTGGTGGGTCAGAGGAAGAAACTTCGCTCAAATGCTTCATTGAGAGAGGTTGGTATGAAGTCGTAAAAGATGGAGTGATTGTATTAGGAGATAAGTTCTGTTTCTTTAGAAGGATGGGCGAGAGAGTGCCACAGGTTGGATTGTATAAACTTAATTGAACTAAACTAATAGAAAAAACTACATGTAATGGAGTGCCTTTTCAATTTGCTATCTAATTTCATAGCTCTATTATCTGTGCTGCAAATAAACTAATATTGTGCCAGCAGTGAGCAGATGCACAATATCAGTGTAACAGCTGTTCTATTTTCAGTCTTTAATTTGGGGTAATGGCCGAATTTTTAAAGGTAAGCTCTTATTCTAAAAAGCACCAGCATAAACCTAAAGATGAAAAAACAGACAGCCTAATAATGTAGTACATGTTAACATTCTAAGGCATTACAAAAGTAGTGGAGAAGAAATACAAAGCAGTCACAGAGTCTACCTAGTGTACATATTACTTAAGAACCATAAAATAACTTAATTATCAAAACAAAACCACTAGTTTTCCATTGATACACTAACAACCAATCAATCATTCTTCCTATCACCTTTCTTAACTATGTCAACAAAAACAGCAAGTGTTTGCCTTGAATTTCCATTTTCAGAATGTCACAAAGGCTAGTCATGCTTCTCCTGTTAGATATTTTTCTTGTTTCGAACGTTGGGCAGTCCGAATAATGCATTCATATGTCACTTTAGTTGAATTATAATGAAGGGTAATTATTTTCTTCGAATTTGGTACGAGACTTGCAATGTTTTTTGGGGAAATGCTGATTTCAGTTTATAAAAAAACACAAAATTAGAGTTGGCATATAGTAAATCAAAGTAAATAGAGTAAACTAGGGGGGCTCACCATGACACCGAACTTGTTGCTTATATAATTGGAAACCTTTCGCTTCCAACTCAAACTACTAGTTTCTGCCGGAATAGAGGATAAACAATGGGATCCAGAAGACGTTGAGCTATCAGAGTCTGAAGAGGAAAAATCTATGTCAACATACACCTCATGACCACTGATTGAAAATGGGGGTAAGATCATGAGTTACAATAGGTAGAAAAATGCAACATTGTTTATAAGAAGAACACGAAAGGATAATCAGAATGAATACTATAAAGAATAGATCAACCATGCAATAAAAGATGATTACACATCAACAATTCATTAGAGATAGGCAAAAAATCCATAAGTCACTACAACATTTAGACCCTACGGCAACGCCTAAACTTGCAACACCAAAAAAACTGTTGCCTTAGACAATAATGGCAACGGTTTTTTGACCCCGTTGTTGATTCATTTTTTTTTATTTTTTTATTTTTGGCAACGGGTCAAAACTGTTCCCAAAAGGTATACAGCAACGTTTTTTTATTTATGCTTTAGCCAACGATTTAAAAACGTTGCCATAAGGACAACTATTAAAAATTAAAAAATTTGTGCGCTAAATACTACCGCGTTTTCTAATTTTTTGTTGTTGTCAAACCATAAGCTGAAACACCAAAATTAAAATCTCACAAAAACTCGAAAATTAAGTAAAATATTGTCAAGCAAACAAAATGAAATTTGCTTCAGAATTTAGCGTGAACCAGAGCCCCTAATTCCCCCTTCTCAGTCTCGCGTGAACCCAGAACCTTTCATTCTCAGAAGTTCTCTTGCGCACCATAACCCTAAATCCCTAAACCAAAACTTTAATTCTTGTATCTGAACTTCAATTCTATTTGGCAATTTTTTCTAATGCTTGTATTAGTGAGACAAAAACTTCTTAAATTGTTATAGGGAGGCAAAGTGTTATAGTGAGACAAAAACTACTTCTGAAATTGTTTATATGCTTCTTTTGTATATTTCATAGCTAATTTCATTGTTTTTATTCGTCTGTATCTTCATTTCTTCTTGCCAGAAACATAAAAGCTAACCAGAGTTTGCCGCAACGAGACGCTGTCGGCGCGGCATCTGAAAGTCGCTCAGCACCAGCCCATCCCATTGCAAATCTTGGTTTGCTCTGGAATTAGATTACTATGTGTTTATCTGGCATGTATCAGTTTTACTATAGTTTTTGTGTCAATTAGTCTATTGCATAAACTAAATGATAAACAAGCTATATGCTTCATTCCTTTTCAATTCATTTAGTAGGATTCCTAAATTATGCATACACCATAGGAAAACCTCAAGGGAAAGAGATTCTATGCCTTTGTATTGAGTGTCACAATGCTTTATGGAAGACAAGGGTAGTAGTATGCACGTTATTCTTGGTATCTAATAGTGTAATTCAAGTTTGAAGTTCATCCCCAATATTTGTTTATGAGACAAGGGCAGAATATTTCTTTTATCTATCAGCAAATTAGATTGCCATATATACAAATGTTTAAAATTTAAGTGGCGATGGATTTAATCATTCTAAATTTACCAAATTGAATGAGCTTATGGAACTTGAATAGGATTCTGAGTAATAAAACATTGAGAACATTCTGATATTGTGTAGGATCAGCTCTATTGAATGGATTACATGGGGCTTGTGCAGGTCAGTGTTAGCTTTTAATTAGATTAGTTTTAATGATTAAATTTCACCGTGAATGTTTCACATGACAACTGATTTCGCATCTGCAAAAGCACAACAATTCATGTGCTGATATTTCTGTATCTTGTCTCCTAGTGGATGGCAGGTATTCTAAGTAAAGTTTCTTCTGAGACCATTTACACATCTGGTTTCTGAGATACTTACATTTTCTTCTTTTTTACCTGTAGTCGAGCTTCTGATTTTGGAATAGTTAAGGTAGACGAAAGAGGACAGATACACCATTTCTTGGAAAAACCCAAGGGAAGATTATTACAATCTATGGTTGTTGTTACTCTTCCACTCCCCTCTTAAATTATTGAGAAATGATGTACGATAACATCAGTTTTCAATCTGAAAGCAGTTGTCTCTTATTGCTGCACTTGTTCTTGTACTTGTTCTCATAGCATGTAGATACAAATATTTTTGGATTATCATCCCAAGAAGCAAGGAGATTTCCATATATTGCATCAATGGGCATATGCGTGTTTAAATTAGACGTTTTTCTCAAAATTCTCATGTAATTCAAGTTTCTTTGTGCACTTTGTGTATTCCCATTTGGTTCCTATTGGTTAGATTTTCTTCATTACATGAATTATACTGTCAAACATGACTTCAGAGGAAGCACACTGTTTTTTAAGTCCATCTCATAAATATGAAGTGATTTTCATTTTTCCTTGGTAATACTTTTTCTGGAGCTGTTATCCTAATGCAAATGATTTTGGGTCCGAGGTCATTCCAATGGCTGCAAAAGATTTTAAAGTCCAGGTAGTTGCTCAAAGTAAACACTACTCCGGTTATACAAATTGCTATATATCGAAAATGTTCTGTTCAAAGTAGCCTTTGATTCATGCATTGATTTATCATATTTTGTTTTCAAAGTGAATAATCAAGTTTTGCCCTTCTATTTCATCACTGACATGTTTTTTCAATGGTTACTGGGAAGATATGAGGACTATAAAATATTTCTTTGATGCAAACTTGGCTCTTATGGCAAGTGCCTAGTAAAAGTGCAGAACTTAATACATATAACTAACCTTTTATGATTCTATTTTGGCCTAATGAGAGTATGCAATAATGTCAATTGTAGGTGATTAATTCTTTGATTTCGGATGGTTGCTTTTTAAGAGAGTGCACTGTTGAACATTCCATTGTGGGATTTCGCTCGAGACTCGATAATGGAGTGCAGCTGAAGGTATAATTCGCTATAACAATAATTGATTAGGTGCCGAGGTTTCTATCTTTCACGAGTGATACTATCTTTCAAAGTAAATCATATATATAATCATTAAAATTTGTATGCATTTGTTGTTTGGTTTTATTGGAGCATTTGATTGTTTTAATAAGAATTTTTTTGGAATTTTTTACCACTTCAGTTCAGTGTTCAATCTTTAAAATTTGTATGCATTTCTTGTTTAGTTTTATTGCAGCATTTGATATTTTTTAATAGAGTATATTGAATTAATTGGGTTTCTGTTACTTTTGTAGGAAATAATGAAGGTATAGATGAAAGTCTTGAAGACTTGGATGAAGAAGAGTAATAAGACATATCTTGAAGACTTATGTAGTTTTATTTTGGAAATTGAACAATGCGTTTTGTAATATAATGAGGATAAACCTTTTTTGTACTTATGTTGTTTAAAATACAATATTTTCTCGAACCTTATCTCAAATTTTAGTTTATAAACCTTCAGTTTTTTGGTTATGCTATTCATAGCAATGATTTCACATCAAAATAGAAAATGGTTCTTTTGATGTTGCCACTAATAGCAATGGTTTTTAGCTGTTGCCATCAATGGCAACGTTTTTAACTGTTTCCATCAATGGAAACATTTTTTAACTGTTGCCATCAATGGCAACGGTTTTGAACTGTTGCCATATCCTGCAATGGTTTTTGACTGTTGCCATTTCATGAAAATGAAAACCGTTGCGTTTGAGTTATCAATAGCAACAGTTTTAGGTATGTGTTGCCTTTGGTGACAAAAAACCGTTGCGTATAGTTTAGGCAATGCCCGCACACACAACGGTTTCAAAACCGTTGCCTAAAGTTAAGGCAACGGTTTTTGGGCTTTATGCAATGGTTTTCAGGCGTTGCCTTTGGGTGAAAATGTTGTAGTGAGTGATTTTTCCTTATTTAGAGTGAAACCCAGAGTATATAAGGATGAAATCAATAAGAAAGATGTAGGGAAAATATTTGCAAGCAAAATAGTGAAAATAACAACTAAAGTAGTGCAATTGAAAATAAAGGACCAAAAACCTCATTAATGATGACAAAAATGCAGAAATAGCTCTTTCCATAAAACCTCCGAGCTTGGCTGGAGAAACCATCGTGCAAGACATTGTGGGTTTGTTGTTAGTTCTGAATGGTAATAAAGCAACCAACATTTTTTTTCATATTTATTTAGTAATCCTACCCGATCCACGAAAATATATTAATGGGTTGTACAAATATATAGTTCCATTCATGCGCGCCTTTATGATACAAAACGAACCTTCTGTTTCCTATTCCTACTCGAAATCAAAACTTTTTGCTATTGTATCAACCGAAATCTAGTTCAAACTACAAAGATGCCTGCACCTGTTCAAGTATTGTTCATACCGAAAGAGATAAAGATGGAGCATGTAGAAGGCAGTGTGGGGAAGAAATTTTGTGGTAAAAACAAACATAAAAGGTGACACCTTTCTTCTAAACTCAATAATGTATGGATAATAATCTGTTGTTATTATAGAAGCCATAAAAGGTGATTGTTTTTTTGTGAAATTCAAAACTAATTTGTTTGTTTAAATCTCTGTTCACATGTTCAAAATAGAAACAATGTTGTCATTTTTGGTGAAACATTTGATAGGAACAATTTAACTCAACATATGTTTCCATAATCTAATTAAACTCTTATTTGACAACCTCTTTGAATACGAAATTAATTTGGGGGGTTTAAACCCCTGTCAGCATATTTGAAACATAAAGAATGCTGTAATTTATGTTGAAATTTTTATCTAAAATAGTTTAAGGGATTGCATGTTGAAATGATCTTATGATTAAAATTTTTATTTTGCATGCACTCATTTGTTTGGTGTATTAAAAATGTTTTTTTGACAATTTTCTTCAAGGCAAACTTCGGATGTGAATCCTATATTGCGTCGTCGACATTCTCGAGTTGCTGTTGGTAATACTAATTTTATAATTAACATTTAACTGTTAATATGCATGATATGGACATACTTTTTTCTTCCTACATTAGTTTTAAAGTTTCATATTAAAGACATTTTGTTTGTTCTTGGAAATTTATGAAAGTGTATTATTATTTTCAGAACAATCTATGAATGCCTCCCAAATAGATTCATTTGCTTGCGCCTACAAATCTGTAAATCGCAAGGAAGTGGTAAGATTTTGACATTAAGTTGTAATGTTATGATTATGATGGAGTTAAAGGCAATGATTTATAGCAGTAGGCAAAATGCACAAATGCATTGAAATATGTTTGTAGGTGATACCTGAGGGATTTATTCAGAAATGGTGGCACATATCGGGTAGTCCTATAGAATTGATTTCTTTAAGTGGTGTCAAATCATTGGTTCAGGTGTGGAATGATGGAGGTAAGTTAGTACTTGGAAATGGTTGGGATCAATTTGCAAGCGCACATTCGAAGGGAGGGTATGGAGGTGCAAGTAATGTATGATTCATGGCGCTACACTCCTGCTAGCTTCTGTATTACATACAGGAGACCGAGTGCTGCTCACTTAACATCAGTAAGTAATGAAGACTGAATGATGTGTTTTCCTATTGTTTTAATTTTTGAAACATAGGATGCAAACAGTGTTTCCTTATAATTTTAATATGTACAGAGAATGTCAGGGGGGTTTGTAGAGCTGCACAAACATTATCTAACAAACCCTCTAACTATCCACTGTGAAAATGAGTCTTCATACGAAGTTTGGTTTCAACAATTTGGGAAAGAAATTTGGTTAGAAGAAGGCTGGGAGTTTATGTTTAATGATCTGGAGATTCAGGGTGACAATTTCATGTTTTTTTTACTTACTTGGGTAATTCGGAACTCACTATGAAGATCGTAAAAGAAGTTGGGATGAATCTGGAATACACTCATTATCACTCTCATGCAAGACAACCTTCACAACCATCAATAGAAGTGGATCTATGGGTACCTCCTATAACACCCTACATGGTTGATTTCAAAGAGCCACTGGTAAGAATTGATCAATTTATACATGTTATGATTGTCCTATTGTGTTCAATTAAAGACAACAACAACAACTTGTTTGTAGGAAGTGCCGATTCGAGAGGCTTGGAAGCTCCTTGTTGTCTGGCAGGAGAAATTGGAAGTAATGCTCCCTGGAGGTGAGATGGAAAGTTGGGGTTAACTTGGTATGCAATTAGTGGCTCGGATTCTGAAACTTCATTGCAATGCATTATACAGGAGGACTGGCATGAATTTGCAAGGCAAGCGATAGTTGTATTAAGAGATAAGCTCAAGTTCTTAAGAAGGGTTGGTGAGAGAGTGGTTAGGGTTGAATTGCTGAAATTGAGGAAATAGAAAAAGCTGTGAAATGGTGAATTTGTATAATAGATATAAGTATGTATTTACTTTTCAGTATGTATTTACTTTTGTGTACCTGAAATAGACAGTCAAAGAATGACATATGTGTGTATATATTTGGATCAAATATTATCCTAATTATGTGTTAGTTACTGCGGTTGTTTTAAGTCCAAAGGGCTCAACAAAATTGCATTTTTGATATTGATTTGTAGGTTTTTAAAAATAATGTGTTTGTTAGGTATTGGTTCAATTTTTAGGATTTATTGTATATATAATAATATTGTCAACTGATTCTGAGTTAGTTCACGAAACCAAGTTTCTGATTTCTAGTCATATTGTGAACCTGAATCTTTGAGGTTTTTGATTTCATAAGGTTTAGTTGTTAGCAAATATTGTTATATGTTCAACACAAATTTAAGCCTAATTAAAGTATAAGTTTAGGAATCGTCGTACTCGCTATACTTCCCTCTAATTATGTTGTATACATTGATCTATGTATGTTGTATACTATGCATCAGAATTGAGTTAGAGAGAGCAGAAATGGGGATTCTATTTTCTATGAGCAGGTACTGGTCTTTTTGCGCTTGTATTTTCCAATTTTTCCTTTTACAGAATATTTTATATAAGTTTGGTGAATTTAATTGTTTTGAAATATTCTGTCTATGTTGCAGGGTAATTAGAACAGAGAGTAACAGAAATGGTGCAAAAATTAAGATAAATGTTAGACACTAAATGACATAATCTGCATAAACTACTATTACAATGGCTGCAGTCAATGTTGTAGGAAGAGAAAAAAAGAGTTCAGATACAAACTAAAGAAGGTTTTATATATTGATGTTTTATTTTTTTCTGGTTGCAAGCTGTTCTACCTCATTGAATATGTGTTATGTTCTGTTTTTATCTTTGCTGTGATGTGATACTTTTCTTAGTAGGTGAAATAGAGAGGCGGTGTGATTGGAATCAACTCCTTGAAGTGATATGAGATGGCCACAATCCCAAAGTATTTCAAAAATTGGCTTGGCCCGGGAACTGGTTCAGACCATGCTTTGGATCGGAAATGCAGTGACTTGGTGGGAACCGGCTTGACCCGGTCGGTTCTTGGCGAAAATCGTTGACCCGGTGGGTTTGGGGAAAACAGGTGACCCGCCGGGTTTTGCATTTTTATGAAAAAAAACCCCAAAAACACAAAAACAACGCCGTTTTAAGTCGTTTTAGACTTTTTTTAGGCATGATGTGTAATTTTAGCAAATTAAATTTTACAGGTATGAAATTTATATCTCTTGAAAATTCGGGAATTTTTTGATTGAGACCGGGTCATGGTCATGCGGCTCAACTGTCGACCCCTCGGTCCGACTCTTGACCCAGTGACCCTCGATTCTCTTCCATGCGAGTTCATCTCACCTAGTTTCTTGGTGAAATGCTTTGTAGTTTTCATAAGGTTCTCACCTCGTTACGCTCTACTCAAGAGAGATACCTTGTTGGTGCATACCACTCACCCCCAACTTGGGGCCTGTAGCGAAAGTCTCACAGTATTCAATTGTTCTATTTTAGAATTGGGCCTGCGAGCTCGACAACAAGGATTTTAGGACTTAGTACGCTCACCTTTACCCTCTTTGAGGTATACACTATCACGGTTTATGTTCGTCGCAAAACTAGAATGTTGCTAAAAGAACATCCACAACTCAGGGATTAGTCCGGTGTACAAATCAGTACGATAACGTATGTGTGACTATATTACACGAACTATTATTATTTTTTCATCATTTAGCTAACTTTAGCAGGTTGAATGTCTTACGAGATAGACTTTGCTCACAAGTCGACCCCGCAACATTTGCAACTAACTTGGGGAGCTACTGTTCCGGATCCAACTTTGGCTAGAGATAATGGGCCCATGAGCCCAATTGTAAGCAGGCCCAATCACACCAGTATATATACCATTTCACACCCTAAAATATGGTAAGCTTTTTCCACTCCACTCATATGCCACATCTTTATTATGCACTGACTTCTGCGTCGGAGTGCTTGCAGGTGGTGGCCTCCCCGCGTTTCACATCGGAGCCGATACCATCCCAGACATCGGCCATATCATCTCGAATTTTGAATTTCCATCTCAGCATCACCATCGTGAGGTACGATTTTGTCTGAGTGAGTTCCGTTCGGAACAATACTCTTGCTCCATTATTGGGTTGATCTAATTTTGGAGATGGGGATTATGTAAGAAGAGGAATTTTTTGGAAATGGAAAATTTTGGGGTTTTCTGGGTTTCATATTCAATTTGGAATTTCTAGAGTTTTTTTTTTAGATAAGCAACAATTCATTGATGGAGCACTAGGGGTGCTCAAACCCAAACAACATTAAGGATTACATATTGTTTAGGAATAGAAGTGGATTAGACCACCACATAGGCAAAGACATAGAAGAATTACATTTCAATTTGTAAAGACACCAACTCCAAGTTAAGCTCTTGATCCGGTTAATCACCGTTTGTACCTTCGCTTCCTCCTCTTTAAAGATGACTCCATTCCTAGCTAGCCAAATACTCCAACACGTGGAGAGCTAAAATAAATGTTTCACCCGCTTAGCTTTCTTCCCTTTGTACCATTGACCCAAGGTTGTAAAAAAGTCTCCCAAGCTTGAGGAGACATCAAGATCAACACCTAACCAAACACCAATTGATAACCAAACTGATTATGCAAAATCACAAGTCATAAACATATGTTGCACATCTTCACGAGCTAGGTGACAAAACGGACAAGTTGCTTCCTCCTCCATGCGAATAACGCCCCTGTGCAGCAACTGGCCTCGAGTTGGCAAGGAGTCGAGCAACAAATGCCAACCAAAAATTATAACTTTCGATGGAGCAATAGATTTCCAAAGTGCAGCGCTCAAATGGGTTCTATCTTCATCGGAATAGTGTGCTGGGCTGCTGCTACATAACCGAGTATAAAACGATTTAACCGTGAAGCGGTTGGATTTATCGTGTAGCCATTTCCACTCATCCACCTTCGTTAATTCCGGAACGATTGGCAGCAGAATATTCTGCAGAATTTCAGATTCTGCAGCAGAAACTTCGTCAATAAAACCAGGCATAGGGACCCTCCAAATCCACCGACCATCAATCCACGAACCACAATCAGCCACTGTTGCTGTATGCTGCCCATTTCCCTCGCATAACACGGGAAACACTTTAAATAAAGGCTCTATACCCAACCATTGGTCCTTCCAAAAATTAATCAACTTTTTGTCACCCAATCTTCTTCGGATACACCACGCAAATTGACTTTCCTCCGCCACCTTGCAGTCCAACGACACCAAATCTCTCCACCAAATAGACCCCATTACCGTTCGATTTTGGCCCTCCATAGAGTCATAGATAAAAGAAGAGGCGAAATTTCCATATCTATGAAGTAAGAAGCTACTCCAACTAACATTAGGATCCGTCAACGCCCGCCACTTCCACTTGGATAATAGAGCTATGTTGAAGAACTCTAGATTTTTTATACCTAATCCAGCTTCCTTCTTTGGACGATAAATTTTGTCCCAAGCAACCCAATACATCCCGTTCTCTCCATCTTTGACCCCCTAAAGAAAATCTCTTTGAAATTTTATCATCTTCCTTATCACCACCTTTGGAGCTTTGTAGAAAGAAAATAAATATAATTCAAAACGGAGTTTATAAGAGTTACCCTACTGCCAATGGAGAGGAGGCGTCCCTTCCAAGATGACAATCTTTTTCTAAGCCCATCTAGAACGCTTTTCCAAGTTGATTCCCGTTGTGTGTTAGCTCTAATAGGAATGCCCAAAAACATGAATGGAATTGATTCCGATCTACAAAAGAGAAAAGTGGATGCTCGCTCCAAGAAGCCACCCGGAGTGTTGATACCAATTAGTTTGCTCTTGTAAAAATTAACCTTCAACCCGGATACTAATTCAAAGGACCTCAAAATGGATTTGATTCCCCATAGATTGTCCCAAGTAGCCCTACCCACCATCATTGTATCATTCGCGAATTGCATGACAGAAAAGTTGAAGTTGTCATTAATTGAAAACCCCTGGTAAACGCCTATCTCCACCGCGTTGTGCATCAATCCAGTCAACCCTTCGGCCACAATGAGAAATAGAAACGGCGACAACGGATCTCCTTGCCTCAAACCCCGTTGGACTTTGGAAACTTGGGTAGGACTTCCATTAACAAGAACCGACATTGAACTAGTGCATATACACGACCTCATCCAAGACACCCACCTAGGAGGAAACCCCATACGATGCATCATTTAAATTGGGAAATCCCACGAAATGGAATCGTAGGCTTTCTCAAAGTCAACCTTGAACATGAAACACTCCTTATTCCTCGTAGCATAATCCACCAACTCATTGACTAGCACCACCCCATCCAATATTTGTCTCCCTCCAATGAAGGCTGATTGGCAACTCGAAATTACACTAGGCAACACCCGTTTGATCCTACTAGCCAAAACTTTCACCAAAATTTTGTATAAACACCCTATCAAACAAATTGGCCTAAACTCTCCCAAGCCTTGAGGATTGTCATTCTTTGGTACCAAAGCAATGAAGGACGCCGAGATTGCTTTTGGGATAAAAGTGTTGTCATAGAAATCGTTTATAAATGCCACCACCTTTTCTTTTAGGAAATTCCAGCATAACTTTATAAAATGGAGATTGTACCCATCGGGCCCCGGGCTTTTATCACCATCACAGTCCCACACCCCCATCCTTACTTCCTCCTCCGAGAAAGGTTGAATCAAGAATTCAGAATCACAATGCGCCACTTGAAATCGATTCCATCCATTGTAGGCCGATTGGAGTTGGTTTCGATGTAGCTATTCTCAAAGTGGTTCTTTACGCTAGATTTCACTTCTTCCACATCCTCCACCATCGTCCCATTTTCTCTAAGGATCACCACATTGCACCTCCTCCTTCGAAATTTCAATTGAGAGTGGAAATGTTTAGAGTTCATATCCCGTTCCTTAATCCACCTTGCTCTTGATTTTTGAGCCAACATAGATTCTTTTACCCGAAAGTCTTTCCAAAGAGAATCAGAGACTTTTCTTCTATTCTCAACCACCCTACCATCCCACCCATCGCATAGTACTTCATCTAAGTGGTTCAAATCCCGAACAAGATTGTCAATATTAAGGTCAACCTTCACAAACACCTCCTTATTCCACTCTCTGATTCTTCCTTTTAACAACTTCAGTTTTTCTTTGATGACAAATGCTTTATGCCCTGAAATGTTGAAGCTACTCCAAGACTTTTGAACAAAAGGCAAGAACTCCGGGTGATCCAACCAAGCATTAAATATGCCAAATGGTTTCGGGCCCCAATTTGTAATCGAACGAAGGAGCCAAATGGGAGCATGATCTGAAATGTCCCGGTTGCCAATCCACTTCCCTGATATACCCCAATCCTCTAGAAGCCCTGCTGAAATTAGGAACTTGTCTTGCCTACTCATAGACTCTCCGTCGGAATTGAACCAAGAGAACTTCTTTCCGGACACCGAAGCATCAACCAAATCCATTGTCGATAATGAAACTGTTAAAATCACCAATCTTTGTATCATAGCAGACCCCACTCCTCCCTTTTCTTTCGGATACACAAGTTACAGCATTTAAATCACCTACTAAACACCATTCACTTCCCCCCATGCGCTGCTTAACTGCCAAAAAAGTAGACCAAAGCCTTCTCTTCGCACTGGAAGAACAAGGCGCATAAACATTTACAACATTGACTTCTTTACTCCGTACAACAACATTTACGCCTAGGAACCCAACGCCGGAAAAGTGAGAATTAACTGTGCATGCCCCTTCTAACCATGAGAACAAAATACCTCCCAACAAGCCACGCGAAGGTTGATGGATTCATTGAAAGCTGCAATTTCCCCACAAAAGACCAATCTCTTTTTCTACCATTACCTCCCTCTTTGTTTCCTGAATGCAGACAAATTCAAAAGAACCTGAGTTTAGCATAGATTTTAACTAACAACGCTTACCATTGTCCCCCCACCCTCTGATATTTAAAGATAGTAGATTCATGAGGTCCTGATTATATTCGCCCTCTTGCTGCATTCCTCTTCATCACGTCTTTCTCCTGCCTCTATCAAATCAATGTAAGACTCATCCGGCAAATTTCCTTCAACCCCTAGACGTTTAGCATTCTCCCAAACCCTCCTAGGCACTGCCTTTCCTTGAAGGGCCCAAAATTTGTTATTACATATAGCAATGTCACCGCTGGATATCGACCCGCCGCATAATACTGTTCCAGCAGAGAACAACGAAGAGTGATGTGCGCTAACATCACTGGAGTTTTCCGCCATTGGGGCCACAGAGTGGGAATCAAACGAAACTTCTTTCAAATCTCGCGGTGCCTTCTTCAATTTTCTGGATCGTGGTTCCCTCTTCAACCCGACCCGAAGCATCTTCCTTTGTTTCTTGGGTTTCGGTAGGCCCACCCAATTGTCGTTGCTAGGCTGGTTTGGAATTGAAGGGAGATCTATTGTGTTAACCTTGGGAATGGGCTATGAATTTGAATTGCCAAGCTGCTGGCCCATCTGTTTATCAATAGGCCCTCCAAGCCCATCTACATTAGAAGGCGCATTATTTTGAAACACAACAGGGTTTAATTCCTCCACAAAACTGCTGTCTGATTTGGAAAAAGATTCCCCATTATTTGATAGTTGACTCACTAGTGCCATTAATCACTAGTGCAGAAAAGACATTTAGCATCAGTTGTTTTGGACATTTAGCATCGGTTATCCGACGATGCTAAATCCCCAGATGCTAAAAGTGGGACATTTAGCATCGGTTATTTAACCGATGCTAAAAGTCACCTTTAGCATCGGTTTTTTAAATAACCGATGCTAAATGTCTCTTAGAAGTACATTTAGCATCGGTTGTATAGAATACCCGATGCTAAATGTCTCTTACAAGCACATTTAGCATCGGCTGTATAGAATAACCGATGCTAAATGTCTCTTACAAGTACATTTAGCATCGGTTGTGTACAATAACCGATGCTAAATGTCTCTAAAATTGACATTTAACATCGGTTGTTTAAACAACCGATGCTAAATGTCTATTTTTTAAAAAAAAATTAATTGGCACTATTAATAAGTATCAATTGACCAATTTATAAAATTCTGATATACAAAATTATTTCGGAATAGCAACACATAATAAATTCATAAAATCTTCAAATTCCATTGAAATTAATATCTTACAATACAATTCATGAAAATTAAAATTTCTACAAGTTTCTTACACAAAATTCAACAAAATGTTTCTAAAACACAAACGTCAAACTAAGATAAGGTAAGGTCCTAACATGAACTACTTCCTTTCATTTATCATTTTCTATTCCATTCAAAATCATTTATATAATGCTGATAACTTTTGTACTTTCATGGAGGCCACATCCAAGACCATCATATGCCAATGACTTTCTGAGCATAAGTTGTAGGGGCTGTCATGATCCATTGGCTCCCCTGGAAAGGAAGCAACTGGCTCGGCTGCAACAACAGTTTCCTCCTCACTGCAGAGGAAAAATATCATGAAATGAGGTACCCATAAAAAGATTGCTACTTAGAGAAGGATACTCGAGACAAAACAAACAAACAAACTACTCAAGATTTGCAGATCAAATACACAAACAAAAGGATGGGAAAGCTTTTACTAACCTACTAAATTCACATGCTGGACCATAGTTAAACATATGCTCAGAAAAAACACATGCTGGGCAAATAACACACAATGCTGTCAAAGATGCAGAGGCAAGACCAGAAATCATGTTAACAAAAAATTCACAAAGTAACCTTTAAAAGATACGGTCAGTTAATTTTAGGAACAGATAAAACGTTGGGGAGTGTGAGGCAAAAATTCCAGCATCCCACTAAGTCAAATGTTTCCAGACCATGGATTTTCATGAAATGTTATAGTATAAATGAAATGCATGGACCATAAGTTCATCTAGCAATATATTCAAATCCTTCTAGCACAATGGGAGACATTAAATACATTCAATATATATATAGGAAAAGACAAACCTGTAAGGTTTTCCTGAAGCCATTTAGAATTCTTTGGGCTAATGTGGCTATCCCACTACCAAGAATATAAGCGCCTAGACTCAGAATGGAGCAAGGTTGCCATAACTCCAAGAAAGATCAACAGTAAAGCTGGTTTTGATTTGGCAAAACTGCCAAAGCCGGATGACGGATCCAGGCTAGACTATCAACTTATGAATTTCCACCACCGATTCTATCTAATATGAGACTTTTCAGCTTCTCCTCTTATTTTACCTAACATCAAATAAAAGAGCGTGTGGTAAGCATATTTATGGAACCTAGTCTCAGAACAGCCCAGATTCATGAAGTCTTTAATCTGTAAGAAACTTAGATTAGATACTCTTTAGGCAAGAATGTTACACTACCTGTTCAATTGGACACAGTTCCAGTATCTACTTATTATAAATGGTATTTGCCTGTTCCAGCCACTCCAACACTTCAAAATCAGGACAACTGTGAAATAATAGAAACAAATAGAAAGCATTCAAAAATGAAAACAGCAAAATCAGATATAACAGTCCTTCCCCCAAAATGGAAAACAGGTTTGACCAAATCCAAGAACATAATGGAACAAACAAGTGTCTTTTTCATCTTTTTTTGACAGAATTAGCAAAACCAAGAGATCTTGAACATGAAAGCAAAAATGAAAAATCACATGAAACAAACGACAAAAAAGAACAATCGTATCAGACAAGCGACAAAATTAGGCCACCATATTGTCTATTTCATCTAACTGAAAATTAAGGGATTTAAAATGGCGCAC
Organism: Astragalus glycyphyllos; assembly: GCA_963573325.1. Taxonomy (NCBI): domain Eukaryota; kingdom Viridiplantae; phylum Streptophyta; class Magnoliopsida; order Fabales; family Fabaceae; genus Astragalus; species Astragalus glycyphyllos. The sequence continues at coordinate 59,059,820 of OY754312.1, read as the reverse complement.
ACATTTATCGTATCAGATTAGTGTCAGTCTGTCAGACCACCATATTAGTACTCCAAATCAATAATTTATATCAACATATATAGAATTATAGTATTTCCATAAATTAACTTGAAAAGCCAGGTTATGGGAGAAGACCAACCTGAGTTGAAAATCACTGTAGATGGTCAATGATATAAACAAATAAGTGTATTGGAATTTTAAGGAAAAAATGAAGAGTGTGTTGATCTGAAAACACAATACATACTTGATGAATCTAAGATAGGCAAGGAAACAAAGCTTGAGGAGGTAGTGGGGAGAAGGAAATGCTAAGCAGCATAAATAGAAGACTTTAAGCTAAAGAATCAAAGCATATATACTCATTGATCCTAAATGCCCATATAACATTGAATAGTTAACTCGCGTGTTGAATTGTGATTGGAGAACACTAAAAACTGCACACAAGGAACTACACCTATTGTCTATGTAATAGTAGCTATTGTAGAAAACCATTGAATGTCAGTCAATTAATGATATAATAAAAGTAGAGATATGAATTCTTCTTCTAAGTAACTTACATTTAATGTCACATGAGATCCTTCAGCCACTGGTATATCAGTTCTTCCAGCAACTTCCAACTGCAGATCGCATACATAGACAAGTCAAAAGTCAACTTCATCAATAGAAAATAGGCAAATCCTTCAAAAGTGACAGCCACAGAATCAACTAAAAGAAAATCCTAATAAACTATACCAAACAGCAAGGAAAAATTCATTAAGAAAAGGTTATTATCAACAGTATAAGAGAAAAAGGATATGCATCTCAAAACTAAGATTTCAATCCTTTGCAATAACAAGAATTCAATAATATCAATGAAGACCATATGCATCTCTATTCTCTAGTATCTGGACATCAACAAATATAAAATATTAAATTTTAAAAATCAGAGAAGTATTAATAAGACCGACACTAGGAAGGAATTGAGATGCATCCTGGTATACTAATTTCCACCTTTTCCAACGCCAGTAGAAATCTCCCATGAAAGAAAAATAAATAAATATTCTCATTAATAGTAAGAGAAGCACTCGTGTGCTGCACTGTCAAAAGAGATAAGCGAGACCGCACTTAAATCCAGAAAGGTCTTGCTCAATTTCTTTCGCTATCTGATTTAGAATCAAAACACGGGGATAAATAGTTAGGGTTTTGCAGAAATAAAAGAAAATGAAATTGGGGAAAAATTATGGGGACGGAGAGGGAGATGGGACCTTGGAAGTAACGAGGTGATAGTTGCGTTTGTAAGGAGGTAAAGCGTTCCGTTTCCTACACAAATACATAGATATTGGCAAAACTCACTCTTCATTTAGCTTCTCCATTTTTGGTATGGTGTGGGTAATTGAGCTGAGGTTCAATTTCTGAGGAACACAAGCTAACTCAGCAATAAAACAAGAAATGAAAATGAACAATATGTTCATCATTAGGAGTTGATTGATGCAGCCAAAAGAGTGCTGCGAATTTGCCATCAGACCATAAAATGCATCGGCAATTTGAGAAAAATATATTTACTGGAAATAAAATGAAATTCACCAAAACAATATAATTAAACAAATAAGTTTCTTAGTCCCACAAACAAACACCATATCAGCAACATAACATAGATTATTTCCCATTAAAAACTTGCTAACAAACGAACAAACAAAGAGCAGTTATTACTTATTTGTATGACTCACAGAGGTGACGTCCCAAAGCTACTAGACAAGCAATTATTTATATCAAATTCATACTCACCCATTAGAATAAAGCCCAAACAACTACAGTTTTCTTCTTCTTCCTCAATACATGTGCGCTATCACTACACAAGAGGTCTCCACCATCATCTTCGATCAGCTAACACCAGCAAAAATCAACATCAATAAGTGAGTTTAGCATACCAGGATGCATTTCGAGTCATGTCCAATACCGTATCGGTAACTAGGGTTTCAGAGAAACGGACCAGATCTGTGAAAAATAAACTAAAAGCGAAATTAGGGTTTTAAGAGAGAGAGAGAGAGAGAGAGAGAGAGAGAGAGAGAAGAGTGATGAAAGGGAAAGAGAAAGAATTTTACCATTATCCCTGTGGCTGCTGAGATCCTTCTTCTCTTTCCATGTATTTCCTTCGCTTTACCACTACCTTTTCCTCTTCTTCCGTGTTTTTCCATCTCTTCTTTTGCGGTGAGCACAAGTTGTGATGATGTTTTGAGGCAGAGGAAGAGGGATAGGAGCTTAGGGCAACGATGTGAGGAAGACGGAGAGAGTTCAGAGAACGAGAGCGAGAGTTCACAGAACAAGAGTTGAAACGAGAGCGAGAGTTGAGAACGCGAAGGAGTGTATGCGATGAAAAAAGTTGGAAGAAAACAAAACAGGGCCTTTAGCATCGGGTGTATTAAAAACAGAGATACTAAATGTGTTTGAGGTACACATTTAACATCGTTTGTATAAACAACCGATGCTAAATGTAGGCGTGAAAATTGAAAACTTCCATTTAATTTCAAAATTGCCACCGTGTCTACATTTAGCATCGGCTGTTCAAACAACCGATGCTAAATGGTGCTTTCGAAAGTCAATTTTGCACTAGTGAATGCGACATTATGGCTATAAATTCCTGCATGATTCGAATTAAGATCCACAAATTTCGGATCCTCCCTCCCTGAATTACGCATAGCATTTAATAAGGCATTTAATTCAACTTCACCCTTCTCCTCTTCTCCTTGACCCGCGCCATTGCCGGAAAAAAAGTGTTTGGAATACTCATCATCGGAGCTTGATGACTCAAGAACGTCATCTTCTTTGCTGGCATTCATATTCCTCCATTGAGGCGATCCACGCAAATCCTCCACCAGCCTAATCGAATACGGAATATTGTTAATGAAGACTTTAAACATCCTATTGACTGTCTCTGAAGACTGAGTACGGATCAATATTCGTGCCACATCAAGAGATTTTTTCCTTTTAGTAGTCTCGTCTGAACTAATGAACTCACCCACATGAGCAGCTAACTTAAAAAAAATTGGGAGTTCCAAGCATGAACCGGGACGCCATAACACCGGAGCCATGTGACCCTCTCCGGATCAATATCTGATGGTTGCCAAGGCCTAATCCACTTAAACCATTGGTAAAGCCAATCACGAGCTTCTTCAATGAGTTCCTTAAAATCACCATCCTCCGAGTCGCCTTCCAGAAGGACTAGGTTTGAGCCCATCGAAGTGGCCTTAATCGCGAATACTTTCTGCTGTGCCAATTCTTCCTGAATGTAATAAGAGTTGCCTGGTGTAATAACCTCCCCCACCACTGCTGAAGATAATTGGGGATCTACATCTATGTCGAATGCCCAACGAACCACCATTTCATTCACAGTGGTTCCCTTCGTGAATGGTTTGACATCAATCTTTTTCCTCCTAACTTGTTTAACTTTCTTAAGTCGATGAATCTCCATAGGCTTCCTATACCTTTCCTTCTTCTCCTCTCGTTGAAATCGAGGGAGATTAACGTGAATCTTCTCCCCCTCTATGAAGATGTTATCCAGTTTGAGAGCGAGACGTTCCAGTTCCACGACGTCATAGAACCGGGTAAAGAAAAATCTTTTACCCTGCGCATTCCTTCTAGCCGAAATAACAATTTCTTGGACTCTTCCTTGCTTGTCGAAAACTTGAAGCATATCCCATGCTCTTCAACTTTCCGGGAAAGAGGTGAAGTAAAGCGACATGACTTCCCCTCATTCGAACTTCCTGGATCCTTTAGCGATGTCAACCGACCGAAAACCTCTGAATCTTCCACCCCTCCTTTTGTGATTACTTCTAACACGATGCAAACCTTCCTTATCCACCGGAGCGAACCTACGAGAATCGAATTTTCCACCCCCATGCCAAACACCACCTCCCCCTGTCATACTCAACTTCGTTCAGTATACCCGCTCTGCATCAAAATTGCTTTCATTCAGAGCATTGTACTGCATCAAAGCTCAGTGAGGGAAGCGATGATCACGCTAATGCTCTGATTCAGAACACTGGCGTGTGGTGGGGAACTTACGGCCGACGTGGCCTTAGTGCGACGATGGCGAGCTAGACTATCTCTGATTTGATGAGAGCTAGTGAACAAGAAAAACTCTTATTTCTAGAGTTAATTTGGGGATAGGAACTTATTTGTTATCTTTTTGTGTAAATAATATTTCTTGTTGAAATCCAATGTGGCAATTCAACATAAGCAATGTAAAAAAAAGAATTAAAAGGAAATACATATGGTAATGTCACATGGGACTTCTGTGACACAGCGCAGCATGCCACTAGCTGAGTAATTAATAGAAGCACCATAATTGAAAATTTTGTAGAGGCCAATTTGAAAGGAAGACCTACTGAGGCCGATCTGGCAGGAGTGTAGCTAAACAGATTAGTTCATCCATATATTAAATTTACTAACTAATCCCATTTCGATAGATAATAAATTCTAATATAATAATTCAAGTCTTGATAAAAAAATTGATCTTATCCATTAAATTATGAGTCAACCTTTGGTTGCTTTTTAAGAAAATATATTCTCTATTAGTGAATTATAGACAAAATATTTCCCGAAGTCGCTAATGTATTTTCAGGTAACGAATAGGTCTTTTAACTTTTACTTGTAACAATTAGGTCTCTTATATTTTAAAAATGTTGCACCCTGATCCTTTTTTTAACTTTCACTTAAACTCTGTTATAAAAAAGGTGAAGTGGCTAACAGTGCTGATGTGGTCTATAACAATATTGAGGTGGCAATTTCAACTTGGATTTTATTTAAAAATTGATTTTTATTCAAAATAAAATTAAAAAACAAAACAAAACTCTGCTTCATCTTCCAAATCAGATCCGGCATCTTCCTCATCGATGCCATCACCGTGATGTGAGGGATACACAACCCTTCTCCTCTAATGAGATGACAAACAACACTGATATTAAAACATTAATCCAACATCATACAAAGACACACGTGAAAAACATTGTTTTAACCTTCATGGATCAAACCCACAACCCATGTTGTTTCTTGTAGCTATCACACAAAAACCCTTCATTTTAATGCCACCTATTCCGGAGTGCGCCAAGAGGCCCAATCTGTTTAAGAAACGGCCCAAAGACCAATCACAACCGGCCTGAACGAGCTCGTTGGTGGTAAAAAAATTGGTGGCTTCATCAAGTATGCTTTAATCTCGTCGAAAGCTTGTTGGTGTTCTGCATCCCACTTGAACACATCTTCCTTCTTCAGTCGAAGTAATGGCGAAAACACTTGTGTTTTACCACTTTGATTTGAGATAAATCTTCTAAGGAAATTGATTTTTCCTGGTAATGATTGCAATTCTTTTTTGGTCGAAGGAGCTTTCGTTTCCAAGATTGCTTTCGTCTTGATTTGATTGATTTCAATGCCTTTTTTTGTGTACAACGAAACCCAAAAAGTCACCTGCACGAACACAGAAGGCACATTTAAGTGGATTTATTTTCAATCCATATTTTCTCATTCTTTTGAATGATTGTCGAAGACGGTCTATATGACCATTTCCTGAGGCAGATTTAATAACAATGTCATCTATGTATACTTGCATAAATTTTTCAATAAAATCATGAAACATAGAATTCATTGCCCTTTGGTACGTTGGCCCTGCATTTTTAAGGCCAAATGACATTACAACCAATTCATAGACCCCCAATGCCCCTGGGCATCGAAATGCTGTTTTCGACGTATCTTCTTCAGCAATATATATTTGGTTATATCCATAATAACCATTAGGTATTCATAACCTGGAGCTGAATCTACTAGCATTTCTGCCACTGGCATGGCATACTCATCTTTAGGTGTAGCATTATTTAAATCTCTCAAATCTATACACACCCTAAGTGTACCATTTTTCTTAATTACAGGCACTATATTAGTAACCTTTCTATTTCTGCCTTGATCTTCACCAAGATTTCTAGTGCAAATCTTCTTGGAGTTTGCTTCACTGGCTTCTTTCCTGGTCGAATTGGTAGTCTGATTTCAACAACTTCACGACTCAACCCTGGCATTTCATTGTAATCCCATGCAAAGCAGTCTTTGTACTCCTTCAGCAATTCAACAATCTGCGCCTTCAACTCTTGATCAATCTTAGCACTTATGTATGTTGGCCTTTTTATTGAGCCATCTCCCCAATCAATTTCTTCTAAGGGATCTTGTGCTTGGATCCTTTTGGTTGAACCCATTGGATCTTTTTCAAAACCTAAAGGCTCGTTATCACAGACGCAATCAAGCCTCTGGTTTTCGACAATGTTGTCTTTATTCTTGTCTTCAACGGCTTCAGCAACTAATTGTTGTTGTAAGTCAGCTTCTAAAATCGCTTTTTCCTTATTTTCGGCCACGAAGGCCGTAATTCTATCCCATACAGTGGGTTCATCCATAAATAACTATTTATGGTCCTTCCCACCCTGTATGCTTGACATAGCCTTGTTGGTAGTTGTCTTCGTCAATGACCTCTCTATCCCAAATGAATCCATAGTTGGGATCAAGAATCACTAAGGTCCTCACATTATCTTGGCTTTCATAACCATGTTCAGAGGAAATGCATGGCGCAATGCTCGCCTGTTTCTTGTCGAAGGTTTTCTTGGTGATAGTATTCACCTCAGCCTTGAAATAGCTTGGATCACCCTCAATATTTTGGACTAGGCCATTTTCTCTCCAAATAATGAGCCTTTGGTGAACTGTCGAGGGGATTGCCCCCACAGCATGGATCCATTCCCTTCCCAACAGCATGTTGTAATTTGCCTTGGTTGAAATCACCATAAACAGAGTTGGCCTTCTAATGCTTCCAACAGAAAAGTCAACTTCAATGGCTCCAAGAGAGTTGCCACTTTTACCTTCATAGTTGGTAAGGATTACGTTGTGTGTTTTCAGATCTGTTTCACACTTCCCAATCTTCTTCAGCATATGTTGTGGCATCAGGGTCACAGCAGCGCCACCATCAACCAAGATCTTGCTTACCCCAACATTGTTCACCTTTGCTTGGATATACAAAGGTTTGAGATGATTCCTCATCCCACAATCAGGCCTCTCAAAGACAGTATGTTGTTCTTCCACACAACCATTCTTGAGGACATAGTAACAGATGGGTTTGTAAGTGGTTTCTTCGTCGAAATCCTCTTCGACGTCGTTTTCTTCAGAAACCACGTCATACTCAATTGGGAGGATTGAGACTACACCACACAAGACGTCGAATTCTGACCCAGAATCAGCAAAATCTGAGCTCATTTCTTCATCTAAATTGAGGCCCTCTTTGATCACTGAAAGTGGTGGAAATATCCTTTCAGTAGCTGGCTTTCTAGCCATTTGAAGAGACTTTGAAGGTGTTTGTCTGCCTTTCTCTTTTTTGGAATTTTCCACCTTGCCTGCAGCAGCAACTTTTTTCTGGCGTTGATATCTGCGCCATTGCGTTCTTGTCATAGGGTTCTTCCCTTTGTAATTATTGTTATAGGCATACTTGTTAGATTCAGTTGCCTTATTTTGGTTAGTAGCACTAGTGGTACCCTTGACCAATTTTGCTGGTTTTTGTAGATTTCCAACATTCTTTCCAGCATAATATACTGGGTAATACCCAATACTCTTTCCACCAGAATGCACCCATTTCTCGACAGGTGACTTTGCTGGAGGAACATAAGTTTTAATCTGATCTTTCTGAGGATTCCTGGTCGAAGTAACCTTATATTGGATCCCTCTGTTGTTGTAACTGAACTTTGGCCTTTTGTCGACCCACTTTCCTTTACGTTTCAGTTGAGGCTTAAATCCCTCAAGATTCTTGGCAACCTCTTTGTAGAAGACAGCACTACACCTAGGACAAAGCATAACTTCAGTATTGTTGATTTTGCAGCGATTGAGAAAATCAATCAATTCTTCTTCAGCTCTTGGATACACTATCTTCATTTTTTCAGCGTACTGGTCTTTAGTGACCATTTCGACATCAACCTTGTCGATAGCTTTCTCTACCTTAGCATTTTCAGCAACAACCTCTGTGACCTCAACCACATTGAGATCAACTTCAACCAGCAATGCATCAGCTGTTGGCAAGGGATCAGCATCAATCTTCATTGGTGGCTTAGATTTGTCACCAAATTTCAGCCTTCCTTCGTTGATAGCATTTTGAACAAATCCCAGAAAATGACACAACGGGAAGTGTTATGACCTAAGAAACCATGAAACTTACAAAAGCCTCTTGTCTGTCGTGGTTTTGATGGAATATTTAGGCCCTGAGGCACTAAGATTTGACCATCAGCCACAAGCAGATCGAATATTTCGTCACATTTAGATACATCATAAGTGTAAGTTTTTGCGACAAATTTATCATTCTTAGGTTCCACAAGATTTTTCCCATTAGAAGGTTTTAACAATTTGCAAGTATAAGGAGGTCCTGGTTTTAGTTCTGCAATGTTAACCTCTTCTTCGACATCTTCATAAGATATGTCGTATTCTTGGTCACTGTCATTAGCTTCGACATAAGCAACCTTTTCTTTCTTACTTTGGAATCTACCTGTTCTGGCTTTTTCAGCTTTGAGTCTTTCGACTTGTCGAACTCTATCAGCCAATTGTGCCATATCTCTTAAATGTAGTGTGTCTAGTTTCTTTCTTATAGTGTAATCTAGACCACCAGCAGCCATTTCGACCTACTCATGCTCAGGCACTTGGGTAAAACACCTTGCTTTGAGTAGTCAAAATCTATTGAGATAATCATCAATAGATTCTGCCCCCTTGCGTCGAACGCTAGCCAGTTCTTTAAGACTAATCTTACATTGGCCCATATAGAACTGCTCTGTTTGTAAGGTGTATCCTGACAAGGGCGACACAAAATTAGGCCTAAAATTGTTGTTGTCATATTGTTTTGTTCTCCAAAATTGTTTGTAAGGTGTATTCTGACAAGGGCGACATCTGGATTAAAATAGTTTCGACCATATTAGCCAAATTGTTTTGTGCTCCAAAATTGTTTTGTTGCACTTGTCTGACCACTTCCTCTGCATTTTGGTTTCAATTCACCAGCACAACTTCAGGGATTGCCTCTATCCTCATAGGCTCTTCGACAATTTGTTGTTGTCCTTGGTTTCCCTGATTCATAGGAATTGCATTGTTAGGCCTTTCTACAGGTATCTCTACAGGCCTAGCATTTTGGATTTGGGGGATTTGTTGGTTATGTACTGGTGGAGTACCAAAGAAATCAGCAATTCTTCCCATTTGTGTTGCCAACATTTGGTAACTATTATTAGCGTTTTGTATCAAAGGATTAAACACAGTACCAATTTGTTGTGTTAACATATTTACCATATCATGATTGCTATCATCCATTTGTTGTCTTAATGCCAACAAAGATATTGTAGTCAGATTAGTTTGGGCATTTCGACTATGGATGCCCTCTGTTGAACTATGAGTAGGAGAATACCCTGTAATTGCATTATCTGCAAATGTAGACGAATTTGTCTGAAGGCCTGCCATCAATGCTGTTGGCATGCCATACGGTAAAGCCCTTCCACTCATAGTAAATAGCATATTTCCAATCATTGGATTTGCCATCAAAGGACTCGTTGGTCCTACTATTGGTGGCACAGAAGCCATTGTATTAACATTTGTTAATGCTGCAGTGGTCATCATTGACAGAGGAGTAATTATGGGAGAAGTTATAGCGGTTACTCCCATTGTTGTCGAAGAAGGCATTGCAACGGTTATGCCTGCGACATTTGCAGCGTTAATGTCACTAACTGACGCTTGTTCTTGTGTACTTTGTGCATTTGATGCAGAAACATTACTTGTACTAGAGCGTGCCATCTCTGGAAGATGTTTACCACTCCTTAATTGCATGCACAGACAAACACAAAGTTTAAGAATTCAACGAAAAACTTTAAAATTAGCACAAATGACCCACCGGGCGTGCCAATTTGTTTACCTTGGATTTTGGTAAACACCGCTAGTTTGAAATTGCTTCTGTTTGCAGGATCAACTAGTAAATCCTAAGACCATTTGTGTTAAAGTTTTTCCCAGAATTATATGTGTTCTTGCAGTTTAAAAGTAAAAAGAAGAAGATAACCATCGATCTCGCGTGAAACCGTCAATTTTCCTCAATGAGGGAGAATAAAACAAAGAAAAAATTACAGAAAAGCCAAGAAGAAAACAAATTAAAGTTGCATTAATTGTAAAGAGAGTTGGTGCAGAGATCATACATTCTTCTCTTGGCTCGATTTCTCTGTAATGTGTTGGAAGTTAGAGCGTGAGAATTCCGTAATGAGATTGTGAGCCCTTTTTCCTATGAGAAACTCCTATTTATATGAGGAGCGAAAACGCTAAAACTAACTAACTGTACAAAGAATTTAAAAAGGAAACTGCTACAGCCTTCGACTAGGATAACTACCAAAGCTTCGACAGCGAGCACTTGCTTTTGACTTGCTATTGAATTCAATTTTCTTCTCGTCGAAATATCACCCTTCAAATCTAGTTAAGTCTGAAGCTTTGTCGAATTTTCCTTCTGATACAACTCTTCTGTGTTGAAACCAACACCTTCTTCTAAGAAAACCAAAGTCAAACCGCGTTGACTGCATTTAATTTAGCCTGTCGAAATTACAAGCTAACATCTGGTCAAGAGTCGCGTTACCTCTACCCGCGTCTATAAATAGGGCACTATCCCTTAGATTCAGGTACGTTTCTCTCATTTTTACCTCTCATTGACTTCGGATTGCTGACTTTGGCATCGGAGTGTCTGTAGGTACCCGACCCTTCTAAGTCCAACCTTGGAAGAAGGCGACGTTGACAAGGACAACCTCGGAGGATCCTGACCCTGAAGTAATTTTTTCAACCTCGAGCCAATGAGAAGACTATACAGAGACATCGAGCAATGACTATTGACCCAAGATCCGGGATCCGAGGTCACGTACTGCATATTGGCGACTACAGTGGGAGTTGATTATCATCTCTCACTACTCCTCTCGCCACCACCAGTTGCCGAGGCAGTTCCAGTACCTGTAACACCCCGGAAATAATTTAATTAAAATAGTTGATTGAATTATTAAAATAATTTGGAGGCGGGATATAGATAAATTAAAAGGTTAATATTTTATATGCGTAGGAGGTGAAACGAGTAAAGGAGGTGGTGACGTAGAGAGCCCAGTGTTTACTGAGCCCTCAACTTAAACCCTGGGGGTTTAAGCCAAACCCTCATTCGCAGCAAGCAAAAGAAAAACGAAAGTGAGAGTGAGAGAGAGAGCACGCGGCGCAAAGAGGGAGAGAAGAGGAGGGTTTCACGAAGAATTTCAAAAGGGGATCGTTCGTGTTGCTGTGGTTTTGTTCGTGTCTCGTTCGTCGTGTTCCGGAGCTTACGTTATTCGAGGTAAGGGTGGGCTTAACCTTGATAATGGGTTGATGATAATTATGTGTGGGTAGTCTAGGGTTTTGTTGAATTGTTCGTGTTGTTGCATATCGTGTTTTCGTTGAGATTGGTGCTTTGATGATTATTGCACGTTATTGTGATTTGTTTCGTTATTTGTTGATGCGTGATTGTTGTATCACGATGATGGTGTTGTTATTGTTCGTGTTTTTGTTGTTGCTGTGCGTGGTTGATTGTTGTTGTCGCGTTGTCGAATTGTCGTTTTTGTTGTGGTGGTTGCGGTGTCGTTGCCGTTAGGGTTTGGTGTTTGGCAATTTAGTGATTCTGGACACAGGTTCGGTTTTTCTAAAACTGGCGCTGTTTGGTTGATCCAAAAATTATGAGGTTGATTGTTTTTGAAAATAGACTTAACGCCGGTCGTTTTGGCACTGGTTTCGTCAAATTCGGAGTTGTATAGCTCGAGTTATAGGCGATACAAGTTAGGTTAAAATTCTGGAAACGATTTGGGTATAGATTCGGTATTTCGGTGACTGGGAACGTTGTATTGACCGAAAAATTATGTGGTTTATTTTTCTGGAAAATAGACTTAATGCTTGTTAATTTGGCACTGGTTTGGTTGCGTTTAGAGTTGTGTAGCTCGAGATATGAATTCCACAAGTTAGAGTAAGATTCTGGTTACCACAAGTTAGAGTTGGACACAGGGTCAGTGTTTTGGTTACCACGTTTTCAAAAGAACTCCTTTTCGAACGAATCCAATTTCTTTGAAAACTAGACAAAATTTGCCCAGTTTATGCACAAGCTTCATGCAATTTGATTGAGTTTTGGTCACTTTGGAATTGCTTGAATTTGAAGGATAGAAACTGTCCTCTTTTGCAACTAGCCTGTGTGCTTTTCGAAAACTGTACCTATTGGACACTCTCCTTCAAAAACTGAACTTAGGGATGATAACCAGACCCATAGGGCTTTCCAACAAGTATTTATTTGTTGAAATCCGATGTCGTTTGCTATTTTAATTAATTCGCTGAAGTAGGTGCGATGTGCCTAGGCGCTGTGCGCCAGTCTTGTGCGTGGTGTGCGTGCGTTATGTCCGCGTTGTGGAGCCGTCTGGTGTTAATATTTCAGGTGCGGTGCTGGTATGCTCAGGAGAGTTTAGTGGTAGCTGTGATGCTACAACTTGGTGCTATTTTTGGTGAAATCATTTGTTTTGATTCTGGTGATATAGTATTTATTTTAAATACTTGTTATGGTGAGTTGGTGCATAATCATGGTGTCGCATTGTCATATGCATGTTTTGGTGATATAGGCTCTGCCTCTGGTGTTTATTGGTGATATGCCCGTCGTGGCTCATTTTGGTGATCGGTACCGCATGCATATGCCCACTGGAGGGGTTGCATATCATCCCATTGTCTATGAATGTTATAATTTTGGTGGTTCACTGTCAAATGGACTTTTCCTTTGGTATCTGGTGCTGTGATATGGTGTAATTGTATTGTGTTGCTGTAGTTACCTGATGCTAGCATATTTTTATCATCTGCTTATTACCTCTGTTAGACTCACCCCTTCTGCTTGGAATGTTGCTCTCATGCGGCAACGCTGCAGGTGATCGCTAGTGCTCGTGGAGGAATTGCTAGGTTTTGCTTCCTCTCTCGTTTGGGTCTGTGTCAGCTCTGATATGTAGCACCGGGGAGTCGTTAGTTATCGTTTTGAACTATTATTTTAGTTATTGGAAATTGTTTTAATTAATTTTGGAGATGTCTTTAATTGTTAATTCTGGAGATGTTTAAACTGGTTAATATTTCCGCTGCTTGGTGATTTCTTTTATATAAATTATTTTGGAGATTTTTTTTTTGGAATAAATGGTGTTTTTTTTTTAAAATGGTGAAAAATGTAGCGCCCTTCGAGGTGACTCTGATAATTGTCTATTTAGTTGTAATAGTAAAAGGGGGGTGTTACATTAGTGGTATCAGAGCAGTTCGGTCTGTCCGGCCAAGTTGTCGAGTCGTCGAGTCGAGTAACACTTGAGTAAGTGTTACTCGTTTCTGATTATAGTTTCTGTTGCAGTGTTAGGTTGAGATGGTAGGACGGAACGATGCTGCACTCGCTGCTGCTTTGCAGGCTGTGGCTCAAGCTGTGGAGAATAACCCAGGTGTTGCTGGTGATGCTGGGTCGCGCAGTTTGGCTACGTTTCAGAGGGAGAATCCTCCTACCTTTAAGGGCAAGTATAACCCTGATGGTGCTTTGGCGTGGCTGAAAGAGATGGAGAGAATCTTTCGTGTTATGGATTGCTCTGAGGCGCAGAAAGTCAGGTATGGTACTCATATGCTGGCAGAGGAGGCTGATGACTGGTGGTTGGAGGTGAGGCAGAGGTTGGCGACTGTGAATGAAGAGGTCACTTGGGCTGTGTTCAGCAGAGAATTTCTGAGAAAGTATTATCCTGAAGATGTCCGTGGGAAGAAAGAGATTGAGTTTCTGGAGCTGAAGCAGGGTAATATGTCGGTGACTGAGTATGCTGCCAAGTTCATTGAATTGGCGAAGTTCTATCCACATTATGGTGAGGCTGGTGCTGAATTCTCCAAATGCATCAAGTTTGAAAATGGGTTGCGGGCTGATATCAAGAAGGCGATAGGGTATCAGAAAATTCGGGTGTTCCCGGAGTTGATTGACAGCTGCAGAATCTTCGAGGAAGACAGTAATGCTCATTCTAGAGTCATGAGGGATAGGCAGAAGAATTTCTCGAGTCGTGGGAAGCCGTATGAGGTTCCAGCTGGTAAGGGCAATCAGAGAACTGCTGTGGGTAAGAGACCTAGTGGGGGAGATGCTGCTGCTAGTGTGGTATGTTACAAGTGTGGTAAACCCGGTCATAAGCGTCCTGACTGTCCAGGTGATGTGAAGAAGTGCTACAAGTGTGGTAAAGAGGGTCATATGGCGTCTAGCTGTGATCGAAAGGATGTGTTATGCTACAACTGTGGTGAGGGTGGTCATATCAGCACTCAGTGTCCTAAACCGAAGAAAGAAAGGTCCGTTGGGAAGGTGTTCGCTCTGGCGGGGTCAGATGCAGTGAATGAGATCAGAGGTACATGCTATATTAATAATTCTCCTCTTATTGCTATTATTGATACTGGTGCTACCCATTGTTTTATTGCTACTGCATGTGTTGAGAAATTAGATCTTGTTTTATCTTCTATGTTGAGGGAGATGGTTATCGATACTCCGGCTAAGGGTTCGGTGACTACCTCGGTTGTTTGTGCTAAATGCCCTTTATCGAAATTCGGTAATGATTTTCTCGTTGACTTGATTTGTTTGCCGCTGAGCGGAATGGATGTTATTCTAGGTATGGACTGGTTAGTTGATAACCATGTTCATATCAACTGTCATGAAAGGTCTGTGAGTTTCTTTTCTCCTGAAGAGGAAGAGTCTGGTTTGTTGTCTGCTGGTCAGTTGCATAGGGTAATGAGGGAAGACGTCCAGTTGTTTTCATTAATGGCGTCATTGTCTGCTGAGAGCCAAGCGAAGGTTGATGAGTTGCAGGTGGTGCGAGAGTTTTCTGAGGTTTTTCCCGACGAGATTCCGGATGTACCACCAGAGAGAGAGGTTGAGTTTGCTATTGATCTGGTACCTGATACTAAACCTGTGTCTATGGCACCGTATAGAATGTCTGCATCTGAATTGTCAGAACTGAAGAAGCAACTCGAGGATCTGCTTGAAAAGAAATTTGTGAGGCCAAGTGTGTCGCCGTGGGGAGCTCCAGTGTTGTTGGTGAAAAAGAAAGATGGTAGTATGAGGTTGTGCGTAGACTATCGGCAGCTGAATAAGGTGACTATTAAGAACAAGTATCCGCTTCCGAGGATTGATGACTTAATGGATCAGTTGGTGGGTGCTCAGGTGTTCAGTAAAATAGATTTGAGATCGGGTTATCATCAGATCAAGGTGAAAGACGAAGACATTCAGAAGACAGCTTTCAGAACCCGTTATGGGCATTATGAGTATTCTGTGATGCCTTTCGGTGTGACTAATGCGCCGGGAGTGTTCATGGAGTACATGAATCGTATCTTTCGTGAGTATCTGGATCGGTTTGTGGTGGTATTCATTGACGACATCCTAATTTATTCTAAGTCAGAAGAGGAGCATGCAGAACATCTGAGATTGGTATTGGAAATTCTGAGGGACAGGAAATTATATGCGAAGCTGTCTAAGTGTGAGTTTTGGTTGAAGGAGGTTAGCTTTCTGGGTCATGTTATTTCGGGGAATGGAATTGCCGTGGATCCGTCTAAGGTTGATGCCGTGTTACAATGGGAGTCTCCGAAGTCAGTTACTGAGATTAGAAGTTTTCTGGGTCTGGCAGGTTACTATAGGAGGTTTATAGAAGGATTTTCGAAGTTGGCACTTCCGTTGACTCAGTTGATTTGCAAGGGTAAAGCTTTCATCTGGG
This sequence comes from Astragalus glycyphyllos, assembly GCA_963573325.1. Classification (NCBI taxonomy): domain Eukaryota; kingdom Viridiplantae; phylum Streptophyta; class Magnoliopsida; order Fabales; family Fabaceae; genus Astragalus; species Astragalus glycyphyllos. The sequence goes on along the minus strand of OY754312.1, from coordinate 59,044,032 downwards.
ATGACTGTTGTGAAGAGAGCTTCAAAGAATTGAAGAAGAGGTTGACGACGTCTCCTGTTCTGACGTTGCCTAATCCGGAAGAGTCGTTTGTGGTGTATTGTGATGCTTCCAAGATGGGGTTGGGAGGTGTGCTTATGCAGAATGGTAAGGTAGTTGCCTATGCGTCGAGACAGTTGAGGACTCATGAGAAGAACTACCCTACCCATGATTTAGAACTTGCTGCAGTTGTGTTCGCGTTGAAAATTTGGAGACATTATCTGTATGGTTCGAGGTTTGAGGTGTTCAGTGATCATAAGGGTTTGCAGTATCTGTTTGATCAGAAAGAGTTGAATATGAGACAGCGCAGATGGTTGGAGTTGCTGAAAGACTATGACTTTAGCTTGAACTATCATCCGGGAAAGGCTAATGTGGTAGCTGACGCTTTAAGTCGAAAGTACGTTGCATATGTCAGCAATGATGGTTAGAGAACTCGAATTAATTGAGCAGTTCAGGGATATGAGTTTGGTTTGTGAAGTGACGCCTCAGAGTGTCAGATTGGGGATGTTGAAGATTGATAATGAATTCATGGCTAGCATTCGAGAAGCTTAGAAGTTAGATGTTAAATTAGTTGACCTGATGGTTGGGATTGATCAATCCGAGAATAAAGACTTTGAGTTGGATGCGCAGAATGTATTGAAGTACCGTGGAAGAATCTGCATTCCTGATGAGGAGAAGATGAAAAGAGCAATTTTAGAAGAAGGTCATAGGAGTAAGTTGAGTATCCATCCGGGAGCTACAAAGATGTATCAGGATCTGAAGAAGATGTTTTGGTGGCCTGGTATGAAGCGTGATGTGGCGCAGTTTGTGTATTCCTGCTTGACTTGTCAGAAATCGAAGGTTGAGCATCAGAAGCCTGCTGGGTTGATGCAACCGTTGGAGATTCCGGAATGGAAGTGGGATAGTATTTCTATGGATTTCGTGATAGGGTTACCTAATACTGTGAGGGGGCACGATTCGATTTGGGCGATTATGGATAGATTGACGAAGTCTGCTCATTTTATTCCTATCAATATCACGTATCCGGTGTCGAGATTGGCAGAGATTTATATTCAGGTGGTTGTGAAGTTGCATGGTGTTCCTTTGTGCATTGTGTCTGACAGAGATCCTTCACTTCTGATTTCTGGAAGAGTTTGCAAGAAGCGTTGGGTTCTAAATTGAGGTTGAGTTCAGCTTATCATCCTCAAACTGATGGGCAGACAGAGAGGACCATTCAGTCGTTGGAAGACTTGTTGAGATCTTGTGTTCTTGAGCAGGGAGGTGCGTGGGATACTCACCTTCCGTTGATCGAGTTTACTTACAACAATAGTTACCATTCTAGCATCGGGATGACACCGTTCGAGGCATTGTATGGTCGGAGATGTAGGACTCCGTTGTGTTGGCACGAATCTGGGGAGAGTATTGTTCTTGGACCCGAGGTTGTTCGAGAGACTACTGAAAAGGTGAAATTGATCCGTGAGAAAATGAAAGCGTCGCAGAGTAGACAGAAGAGCTATCATGATAAGAGAAGGAAGGATTTAGAATTCCAAGCTGGTGATCATGTGTTTTTGAGAGTCACGCCTATGGCTGGTGTTGGGCGTGCATTGAAGACAAAGAAGTTGACTCCTCGTTTCATTCGACCGACCGAAAACCTCTGAATCTTCCACCCCTCCTTTTGTGATTACTTCTAACACGATGCAAACCTTCCTTATCCACCGGAGCGAACCTACGAGAATCGAATTTTCCACCCCCATGCCAAACACCACCTCCCCCTGTCATACTCAACTTCGTTCAGTATACCCGCTCTGCATCAAAATTGCTTTCATTCAGAGCATTGTACTGCATCAAAGCTCAGTGAGGGAAGCGATGATCACGCTAATGCTCTGATTCAGAACACTGGCGTGTGGTGGGGAACTTACGGCCGACGTGGCCTTAGTGCGACGATGGCGAGCTAGACTATCTCTGATTTGATGAGAGCTAGTGAACAAGAAAAACTCTTATTTCTAGAGTTAATTTGGGGATAGGAACTTATTTGTTATCTTTTTGTGTAAATAATATTTCTTGTTGAAATCCAATGTGGCAATTCAACATAAGCAATGTAAAAAAAAGAATTAAAAGGAAATACATATGGTAATGTCACATGGGACTTCTGTGACACAGCGCAGCATGCCACTAGCTGAGTAATTAATAGAAGCACCATAATTGAAAATTTTGTAGAGGCCAATTTGAAAGGAAGACCTACTGAGGCCGATCTGGCAGGAGTGTAGCTAAACAGATTAGTTCATCCATATATTAAATTTACTAACTAATCCCATTTCGATAGATAATAAATTCTAATATAATAATTCAAGTCTTGATAAAAAAATTGATCTTATCCATTAAATTATGAGTCAACCTTTGGTTGCTTTTTAAGAAAATATATTCTCTATTAGTGAATTATAGACAAAATATTTCCCGAAGTCGCTAATGTATTTTCAGGTAACGAATAGGTCTTTTAACTTTTACTTGTAACAATTAGGTCTCTTATATTTTAAAAATGTTGCACCCTGATCCTTTTTTTAACTTTCACTTAAACTCTGTTATAAAAAAGGTGAAGTGGCTAACAGTGCTGATGTGGTCTATAACAATATTGAGGTGGCAATTTCAACTTGGATTTTATTTAAAAATTGATTTTTATTCAAAATAAAATTAAAAAACAAAACAAAACTCTGCTTCATCTTCCAAATCAGATCCGGCATCTTCCTCATCGATGCCATCACCGTGATGTGAGGGATACACAACCCTTCTCCTCTAATGAGATGACAAACAACACTGATATTAAAACATTAATCCAACATCATACAAAGACACACGTGAAAAACATTGTTTTAACCTTCATGGATCAAACCCACAACCCATGTTGTTTCTTGTAGCTATCACACAAAAACCCTTCATTTTAATGCCACCTATTCCGGAGTGC